>RSEF01000005.1:631502-645161 GCA_003993805.1 Himantopus leucocephalus
GCAGGGGGCTGTGGGACTGACCCCTGGGGGGTGCAGGGGGCTGTGGGGCAGGATGGGTAGGATGCAGGGGTGTCATTGAGGTTTGGTGGGTTTGAGCACACAGAGCTGAGCAGGGGGTCCCAGGAGTAGGTGTGGGGCTGGGGGTGTAAGCGCGTGGGGACTGGGGGTTGCGGGAGGGCAAAGGGTGGGTACAGGGACCTGGTGAGGTGCCAGGCTTGGGGGGCGTGTGGGTCTCGGGGTTAGGGGGTGCCAGGGGGGCCGTGCTCACCCAGCAGCTCTCCCTGCAGAAGAAGAGCCGTGAGGAGTCAAGCGGCGAGGGCAGTGGGGTGGAGATCCTGGCCAACCGGCCCTACAGCGACGGCCCCGGTGGCAGTGGCCAGTACACCCACAAGATCTACCATGTGGGCTCCCACATCCCCAGCTGGTTTCGGGCGCTGCTCCCCAAGGCTGCGCTGCAGGTGGAGGAGGAGTCCTGGAACGCCTACCCCTACACCCGCACCAGGTGGGAGCCGGCGGGGATGCAGGGTGGGCTGCGCTGCCGGCTGTGCCGCTGGGCTTAGTCCCGTCCCCATGCGTCCCCCAGATACACCTGCCCCTTCGTGGAGAAGTTCTCTATCGAGATCGAGACATACTACCGGCCGGATGGGGGCCAGCAGACCAACATCTTCAACCTGAGCGCGGCTGAGAAGAGGCAGAGGATTTTGGGTGCGTACAGCCGCCGCGAGGCTGGCTCGGGGTGGCGGGCAGGACCCGATGCCTGCCGGGGTTCCCACACGGTGCTCCCTGGGCTGGGTGCGTGGGTGTGCTGCGGTGCCCGAGGGGTTTGGCTTCCTTGCCCGCTGCGGGGGCTTAGCGTCTGCAACACACTCGGCTTTGCTCTCTTTGCTGGCCCTCACATTTTGGGGGCAGTTATGGGGGAACTTGGCAGGGGAAGGTGCCTGTGGCCCAAGCTGCCTGCCCTGAGCTCCCTGCCTGCTCCCTTGGCATCCTGCTAAATTAGAGTCCGCATTAAAGATGTTTTGGGAGTCAATTTCATCCTTTGTGTATTTCCCTTGCCTGTATGTTTGTTTGCAGCCCTCTCCTTCCTGGTGCCAGCCTGCTCCCCTCCCTGTCCCGCATCCCAGCCCCTGTCCCACGCGGTCTGGCACGGTTTTGTCTTCCCGGCCCCTCTCTGGGTGTACGTGGGAACCCGCACCGGGCTCCTGCAGGGCTTTTTGGATCAGTGTGTCCCCATTTTCCCACCCCCCTGCCGTGCTTCCCCTGCTCCCCAGGGCTCTGCTCCAGATTACTGTTTGGGTCCAGGCCCCTCTGCTGCTTGCCAAGGGGATCGGTGGGAAGAGCCGGGAGCTCGGGGTGGGATTCCTCCCTCACTGTCAGGTTTGGCCCCGGTCGCTGCAGCCTCCCTTTCCCAGCGGTGTTGATCTGGTCGTTTTAGGCACTGGAGTGCAGAGCATGACGCGCTGCCTCTTAAAATGGAGGCCTAAAATAGGCACTTGGAGGAAATGATTCATCTGACCTATTTCTCTCATTGGCTGTTGCGGCACCGGGGATGTCCGGCCAGGATGCTGGTGGCTTGGGCCAGGGGGGACAAATTTTGCCCCTGTCATCGCCCGGCAGCGACCAGGGCCGAGCGGACAGCAGGGAAGGCATGGCCCTGTGCCCGCTGCCTGCTGCCCTGCCTGATTTTCCCCCTGGTGCCTGTCCCATGGGCTTTCCACGGGGCGCACTGCATTTTGGGTGGCTGTTGCCTCTCTTGGGGAGCGGGGCCGGCGTGGGACTGGCCCCGACGTGCACCCTGCTGGGATTTTCTTTGCCAGCTCTTGCTCTCACCTCGGTGTCCCATAGCACTGCCAGATTTAAACACGATCTCACGTTTCAAAGGGCAGCGGAGTAACGTGGTCTGGGCTGTCGGGGTGAACTGCAGGAATAACTGCCACCTCGCCAGTTTTCCCACAGCGGTAAAAGCAGACTGACCCACTGGTCGTCACACCAGTGATGCTGCGGGAGGCTGTTTGGGGCTGGCAGCTCCTGTCCTGGCTCCTCGCTGCGGGCCGCAGTATGCCGCCATTCGAGCTGCTCAGCTGGCCCGTGGGGCCTTAATTTAAGGGCTTGTGTTTGCCGCACAATTTGGATGCCTCAGGTGCTGCTCTGCCACCCCATGGTGTGTTTTGCAGGCTGGGGAGGTTTGGAGGGGTTGCGGCCCTTTCCATTTTGGCTACCCACCACAGGAAAAGCCCTGCTTCAGCGTCCCTGCCTTGCAATTCTCCCTTGCTTTCTGAGTCTTAAAAGTCCTTTTTTTCCCCTTTTTTTTGGCCCGAGCTGGAGGAAGAGGCCAGCGGGCACCTTGGGGGCATCAACGGTGGCGTATAAATGGGAGGTCTGGCACAGGCTGGTGGGGACTGCCTGGGGACAGCTCTGTAGGAAGGTCCTGGGGGCCATTGGGGTGCAATGGGACTCCCCCAGGATCCCCCAAGACCGGGCCGGAGGGAGCTGGCCTGGAGCGGCCAAACTGCAGGAGACTTTGTGCAGGGTTGGGTCTGAACATCCCCCACAGGGTCTCTTAGAACGTGTTTTTCCTGGGTGCCATCTGTGAGCCCCCCTCCAATTTCGGGGAGGCCACCCCTGTTTGGGGAGAGGGGGATGCTGCCATCGCATCCCCCCGCTTGACAGGGGTCCTCCTGGGTTGCGTGGCGGTTTTGCTGTCCTCAGTGCCCCGTTACTGGGGGACCCTGGGATCTGGGGAGGGGGGGCAGCTGGCAAGGCTCACCACTGCGCCGAGCTCCTCGATCCGGCTGTCCTCGGCACCAACCCCCACGTCCCTCGGGGTCGCTGGGGCCGCTCTCCCAGCTGCCAAATCTCCTGGCTAATGCGCGTATGTGTGTCAGCCCCAGCTCCTCGCATGCCTCACCGCCTCCGCGCCTCCCCCCACTGCCCTCGGAGCCTCTCACCGCCATGCTGTGCTGCTCCGTGGGGTGCTGGATCAGGCCCCCGTGCAGGGACGGGATGCGTTTGGGTGCACCCAAGGGTGCCTTTGATGTTAAAACTGCAGGATGGAGAGCGTTTGCTACTGGCTGTTGGGTTTGCGGCTTGTGGAAATAATTTGTTGGGTGCCCCCTCTGATTTTTGTGTATTTTTCCTTGCTTTTCTCCCACCTGCCCACATCCCCTTGCTGAGCACCACAGGGTCATGAGTGCTGCTCTCCCTGCAGACACCATTGACATCGTGCGTGACCCCATCTCTCCCGGGGAATACAAGCCTGAGGAGGACCCCAAACTCTACCACTCGGCCAAGACGGGCCGGGGCCCGCTGGGGGACGACTGGCTGGAGGTGGCTGCCGGCGGACCCCTGATGTGCGCCTACAAGCTCTGCAAGGTGGAGTTTCGCTACTGGGGGATGCAGTCCAAAATCGAGCAGTTCATCCACGATGTGGGTGAGTGTGGGGCAGCAGCGGTGAGCCCTCGATCGCCGGCATCTTGGCACTGCTTCGGGGGGGGCAGGTCTGGGGAGCCCCAGGGCCATGCCGGGCTCGCTCCCCCGCCCCTGTCCCCGTCGCAGGTTTGCGGAAGGTGATGCTGCGCGCCCACCGCCAGGCTTGGTGCTGGCAGGATGAGTGGACAGACCTGACGATGGAGGACATCAGGCAGCTGGAGGAGGAGACGGCGCGGATGCTGGCGCAGAAAATGGCCAAGTGCGGCGAGACCGAGGAGCCCCCCACCGCCGGGCCCAGCCCTGAGGGACGGCCGGAGCCAGGGGGTGCCAGCGGGCAGGAGGGGACTGAAGTGCAGGGGGTGGCCGATGCCTCTCCTGACGATACCTTTGCCAAGCAGTGGTCCACCTCTTCCCGGTCCTCCTACTCTTCCCAGCATGGAGGTGAGAGACCAGGTCCTGAGTGGGTGGGATGGGGACCCCCTACCTTGTTGGATGGTTCTCTTCTCCATAGGAGATGTGTCAGGGGACCATCTCTTCCCTGGCCTGGGTCTCCTGGGGGGGGCTGAGTCTCTGGGTGCCCCAGGGGTGGCCCTGGGTCTCCCCCAGGGGTTCTGAGTGCAGGAGCAGGGAGGGAGCTTTGGGGCAGGAGTGGGGTCTTGCTGCAGGGGGTGCTTCTGGGTGCTGACCCTGTGCTGGTGGCAGGGGGGGTGTCTCCTCAGAGCCTGTCCGAGTGGCGGATGCAGAACATCGCCCGTGACTCTGAGAACAGCTCTGAAGAGGAGTTTTTCGATGCCCACGGTATGGCAGGGCGGCCCCACGGCTCAGCATTTTGGTGGAAGGGACCAGGCACCGGCTTGGGGCGGGCTGCGTGTGCCTGGTGGGGGGGCTCTCGTGAGCTCTTCACCCACTGCCCCCTCCCTGCCACCGCAGAGGACCTGTCTGACAGCGATGAGGTCTTTGCGAAGGAGATGACGAAGTGGAGCTCCAATGACTTTTTGGACACACTAGAGCGGCCGGCGGAGCTGGACGAGGTGCTGGGTGAGCAGGGGGGGGGCCCCAGCCCCAAACCCTGGCATGGGCATCCTGGCAGGGGGCTGACCCCCATTTGGACACCCCGGCCGGGCTCACCGGGGCCGTGTGCTCACAGGGGATGGAGCCAGCGCCGCCAAGGTGGATGGCGAAGGATTGGGGGCAGCTGGCTTCCCTGAGGTACGTGCCCCCCTTGTCCCCTCCCTCCGGCCGTGGTCCCCGGTGTGGGTGCCGACGGCAGCACTTTCCTTCCTGCAGGGCGGCTCGGCGGAGAGCGCGGCGCAGGCGTGCCGGATCCACGCCCTCTTCCTCATCCTCCACAGCGGCAATATCCTGGACCAGGGAGCAGGCGAGCCGGGCTCTAAGCAGGCGGACGTGCAGACGCTGGCGGCCACCTTTGACGCCGTCACCCGTGTCCACTTCCCCGAGGCGCTGGGGCACGTGGCACTGCGTCTGGTGCCCTGCCCGCCCATCTGCGCTGCTGCCTACGCCCTTGTCTCCAAGTATGGATGGCAGTGCTGTGTGCCATGGGGCAAAGAGGGGGCTGTCTCCCTGGAAAACCACCCCAGGGGTGCGGGAGGTGACCGGGGAGGTGGTGGCCTCAGGGAGGGGACTTTCCTTTTCCCAATGTGGCATCCAGGGTAAGGGGTGGGATGGGATGGGGATAACTCCTGGTGCAACATCCCAGGGTAAGCAAATGCTGTGCGGTGGGATGGGGGTGTCGGGGCAGCCCCATTCATTGTCCCCTCGGTGTCCTTCTCAGGCTCAGCCCCTACAGCCACGACAGGGACAGCCTGTCCAGCAGCCAGGACCACATCCCGCTGGCAGCCCTCCCGCTGCTGGCCACCTCCTCGGGGAGCTACCAGCACGCCGTGGGTGCCGTCATCGCTCGTGCCAACCAGGCATACAGCGCCTTCCTGCACTCTGGGGAGGGGGCCGGCTTCTGCGGCCAGGTGAGAGGGGATCTGGGGGATTTGGGAAAAGCTCTGCTCCAGGCTCCAGCTGGAGCTTGGCTCTGTGGGGGACCACGTTCCCCCTGTGTTGAGGGCTTGGGGACTCTGTCCTTCTTTGCCGTCGGCACAGGTGCATGCTCTCCGCAGGTGGTGTTGCTGGGGGATTGCGTGGGCGGCATCCTGGGCTTCGACGCGCTCTGTCAGAGCCGGGCGGGCTCAGGGGGCAGCCGCAGCAGCAGCCGTCGCGGCAGCCTGGTGAGTGCCAGCACCCTGCCGCTGGTCAGGGAGGGCGGGAAAGGGGGTTCGCGCCCCTGGGTGCTGGGGTGCAGGGTTGTTGTTGGTGGCAGTGGTGGCTAATCAGGGGCCGGGTCCTCACTGCTTCTCCCCCTGCAGAGCACAGAGCCCATCTCCCCTGAGCTGTGTGGTGGCAGGGACCCGCTGGCCGACGGGGCGGACGGAGCAGCAGGATCGGGCCAGGCCAGCCCTGAGCCGGGGGCACAGCCGCCCTGCCGGGAGCAGGGGGACAACCACCATCACAGCTCCTCGTGCAGGTGAGAGCAAGGGGGACGGTTGGCAGCACCGTGGCCTGTCCCTGTGGGAGCCCTGCTGATCTCCCGACTAATTTTGTGCTTTATGGAAAGGGCGGATTTCCCGTCTGCACCAGCCTGGGAAGGAGCATTGCATGGGGGCAGCCCGCCTCAGGGGTGTCTTGCTGGAGCTCCCCTGCTTCCAGCAGCTTCTCTGGGCTAACGGGGCCATGCTGGGCACAGCTTTGTCCCTGGGCTGGTGGGAGTGGGACAATGCCATCCCTCCCCATGCCCACGGCCCCGCTGTCCCAGCCTGCAGGCCGGCGAGGCTGCGCTGGAGGCAGAGGCACCACGGAACAGCACCACGGCGCTGGATGGGGCGGAGGGCACTGGCACCCGCCTCGACTTTAAGGTATCCGGCTTCTTCCTCTTTGGCTCCCCGCTGGGGCTGGTGCTCGCGCTGCGCAAGACCGTCATGCCCGCTCTGGATGGTGAGGACCCCCGCCAGCCGCGGTGCCAGCCCCCAAATCCCTCCCCAAAGCACCCTGCTTGGGTTTGAGCCCCCTGCACGCCAAGCTCTGGCTGTGTGGGTGTTGGCGTTGGTCTGTCCCCGAGCGTCCCCTTCCCTGCTCTGTGCCAACCCCAGCCTGTCTCCTGGCTGCCACCGGTGTCCTGGGTTTGCCTTGTCAGCCTTTTCTCTCGCTGGGTCCTGCGTTCTTCCCGCTGGGTGCTGAGCTCCCGGCTGTGCTGCCCCGTGCCTGCCAGCCCTCGTGCCCTGTCCCTGTCCCCACCAGGCTCCTTGCCATGCAGGCTGGGCAGCCCTGACCCCCCCCTTCTCTGCCCCAGTGGCCCAGCTGCGTCCCGCTTGCGAGCAGATCTACAACCTCTTCCATGCCGCTGACCCCTGCGCCTCTCGCCTGGAGCCCCTCTTGGCCAAGGCCTTCCACGCTGTCCCACCGCTCAGCGTGCCCCGTTACCAGAAGTACCCCCTGGGTGATGGCACCTCCTCCCTTCTGGGTGAGTGGCCCCCATGCCAGGCTGGTCCCGGGCACACCGGGGTGCACTGTGGGCTCTACCATCGTGCCGGGGTACCCAGAGCACCCACAGCACTGCCGGAGCCCTGCTGGGGTGGGGGGAAAGCGGTGGGCAAACCCTGCCCACATCTTTGGGGCTCTGCTGGAGGGGGGTGGTCCCAGGGTGGTTGGTGTCCCCAGGGGAGTCTGGGTGGCCTCACTCGTGTCTCTCTCCAGCGGAGGCCCTGCAGATGCACTCTGCCCTGTTCCTGCCCGAGGTGGACATGGCCGCCCCCCCTACCCCCACTGGCAGCTTTGGGGGCTTCTGGAAGGGCAGTGAGCTGGGGGAGCCCCCAACTCCTGCCAGCACCAGCGAAGTTGTCAAGAGTAAGTGCCATTCCTGCCTGTGACATCCCTGCCCATCCCATCCCATGCCGGCACCTCGGGACGAGGTCCAGGCACAGATTCATTCCAGCTCTCCCCACAGTCCTGGAGCGCTGGTGGGGCCCGAAGCGCATCGACTACTCGCTGTACTGCCCCGATGCCCTGACTGCCTTCCCCACCATCACGCTGCCCCATCTCTTCCACGCCAGCTACTGGGAGTCCTCTGATGTGGTGGCCTTCATCCTGCGCCAGGTACGGCAGGCGTGGTGGGGCAGGCGGCACGGCTCAGCGGGGCTGGCCAAGGCTAAGCCAGGGCTGTGCTGTTTGGTAGGTGATGGAAAAGGAGGGGCCGCAGCCGGCGGAGAGTGAGGAGAGCTCTATCTACAGCCCTGCTATTCCCCGGGAGAAGTGGCAGCGCAAGCGCACCCAAGTGAAGATCCGGGTACGTTCCCAGTGGCCGTCGGGAGCCCGACCCTTTGCCAGGGCAGTGCTGGGCTCTGGCTGTCCCTGGGTTCCCCGGCAGACCCCTGGCCATGGGGTGATGCAGCTGGGAGGGTTTGCTCCTATCTGCCAGGAGGATGCCGAGATGGTCCCGCAGCCCGGGGGGGCCCATGTGCCCCCTTGGGGGCTTCCTCGGGTGCCACCCGCTGCCCTGGCACAGGCTGCTGAGCCCTCTGTGTCCCTGCAGAACGTGACGGCCAACCACCGGGCCTGCGACGTGATCGTGTGTGAGGGTAAAGCGCAGGTCCTCAGCGGGCGCTTCATGTACGGACCCCTGGACGTGGTGACGCTGACTGGGGAGAAGGTACTGCTGGGCTCATGGGTGCCACCAGGACCCCATCAAACGGGGTGGGCATGTCCAGGAGGGGGCACGGGGCTGGTATCACCCATGGCAGGGGAAGGGATGTGGTGAACAGGATCCCATAGGACCTTGTGGGATGAGGGGAGAGGGTCATAAGGACTTGTAGGTTGGGGATACGGCAGGATCTGGAGGTTCAGTCCATGCTCAGCCCTTTTCCCTCTCCCAGGTGGACATCTACATCATGACGCAGCCGCTGTCGGGGAAGTGGCTGTACTACGGCACTGAGGTGACAAGTGGCAGCGGGCGCCTGACCTTCACCATCCCTCCAGACAAGGCTCTGGCCATCGGCATCTACCCTGTGCGCATGGTGGTCAGGTGAGATGTGGGAGCGCGGTGCCATCTCGGTTCCTCCTCCGGCACTTTTGACAGAGGTCCACCGGGCCCCCTCTGCGGCAAAGCTGGTGCTGAGCCTCCCTGCTTTCCTGTCCCAGGGGGGACCACAGCTACGCCGAGGCGTACCTGACGGTGGTGGCCCGGGGCACTGAGTCAGTCGTGTTCAGCATCGATGGCTCCTTCACCGCCAGTGTCTCCATCATGGGCAGCGACCCCAAAGTACGGGCGGGTGCTGTCGATGTTGTACGGTAGGTGCCCTTCTCTCGGTGGGGACAACCCGCCCCTCCTTCCAGGGTGCGGTGACAACCTGATTGGGGTAGCGGGGGCATCGGAGCAGGCTGCCCTCCCAGGGATGAGCTGGGGGATGTCTCGTCATCACCCAGAGGGTTTTCACAGCATCTCTGTGCTGGTGCAGAAAGGCAGTCCGCTCCCAGTTCTGGTCCTGAAGCCTGCTGTGATACCCTGCAGCTCTGCTGTGCATTCAGCCTTGCTAAAATCCCTGTGGGGAGGAAGGTTTTGGAGGCACCACCCATGTGTGCTGTGTTGGGAGATGCTCAGTGGCTTCCCACCAGCGGGACTGTCCCCACACAGGCTCCTGGCACCAACATGTGTCCCCTCCTAGGCACTGGCAGGACTCGGGCTACATGATCATCTACGTGACGGGACGTCCCGACATGCAGAAGCATCGCGTAGTGGCCTGGCTCTCCCAGCACAACTTCCCCCACGGCGCTGTCTCCTTCTGCGACGGGCTCACCCACGACCCCCTGCGCCAGAAAGCTGCCTTCCTCCAGAGCCTGCGCACCGAGGTAGGGACGGGGACACTGGCCGGGTGGGGACACGGTGCTGCTGGTGGTGGAGGGGTAGTATGGGCTGTGCCGCAGCCTGTGCCTCTCTGTCCTGGGGGTTGATGGAGATGCTGCGATGGCAGAGCTGGTACCAGCCCCAGGACCTTGTTGGAGCAGGCCCAAAGGAGGGCACAAAGATGCTCCGAGGGCTGGAGCCCCTCTGCTGGGAGGACAGGCTGGGAGAGTTGGGGGTGTTCAGCTTGGAGAAGAGAAGGCTCCGGGGAGACCTTAGAGCCCCTTCCAGTCCCTAAAGGGGCTCCAGGAAAGCTGGGGAGGGACTCTTGATCAGGGGGTGGAGTGATAGGACAAGGGGGAATGGTTTTAAACTGAAAGGGGAGATTTAGATGAGATATGAGGAAGAAATTCTTTATTCTGAGGGTGGTGAGCCCCTGGTCCAGTTTGCCCAGAGAAGCTGTGGCTGCCCCATCCCTGGAGGTGTTCAAGGCCAGGTTGGACGGGGCTTGGAGCAACCTGGGCTGGGGGGAGGTGTCCCTGCCCAGGGCAGGGGGGTGGAACTAACATGAGCTTTAAGGTCCCTTCCAACTCTAACCATTTGCTGATTCTATGACCCTGGTCAGGGTACAGAGGAGCAGCTCCCAGCCTGTGGGTGTTTCAACCATCCCTCGTAAAACGTGTCCCAGTCCCCTGGGGGTGGCTGTCCCTGTGGGACCCCTGCCCTAACGCTCCTGTCCATGGGCAGGCGGAGATCACCATTGTTGCTGGCTACGGCTCCACCAAGGACGTGTCCGTCTACAGCTCGCTGGGGCTCGCGCCGGCGCACATCTACATCGTGGGCCGGGCTGTCAAGAAGTTCTACAACCAGTGCCAGGTACAGTGGCAAGGCTGGGGACGGGCTGGTGCTGCAGGGGACAATTGCTGACCCCACCAGGGTGGTGGGAGCACGCGATGGCCAGGGCCACTGTCTCAGGCTGTCCGTGTGTCCTGCAGTTCCTGTCCGAGGGCTACGTAGCCCACCTGGCTCAGCTGGAGGCGGCGGCCCTGGCCCACTCCCCCAAGGGACCCCCACGGCCCGTGCTGGGCAAAGGCACCTACGGCTGCCCGGCGCCTGTTGACTTCCTACGCAAGCAGAGCCAGCTCCTGCGGTCGCGGGGCTCCAGCCAGGCGGAGCGGGATGGGGGGCCCCCACCGGCACCCCCCGGGCTGCCCCGGGCCAAGCCCCGCAGTGTCAGCCTCAAGCTGGAGGGTGAGGAGTGAGGGTGGCACGGCCACCGTCCCCCTCCTCTGCCGCAGCCTTCATTTCCCAGCCAGGAGCACCTGGGGCCGGAGCCTGCGATGGGCCCTGAGCCGACAGGAAGGAGATGAGGGCACTGGGTCCCCCCCGAGACTGCGGGACCCCAGGAGTCAGCGCTCCGAGCCACCCTGGGGGCCGGAGCGATCCCCTCGGGACTGAGCCAACCTGCGTCCCCCTTGCTGCCCCCCAGCTCTGCCTCCACCCTGCTGCCCTGTCCCCCCCTGGTCCTTTGGGGCTGCAGAGCTGCTGCTGGGCAGTGCCCAGGGGGGGGTCTGCCCCGTGGGGAGCCAGTGCGCTGCCCCCCGGGGTCATCTGTCCCTGGGCAGCACTGGGGGGGGCCGTGGCTATGCCCCAGGGCAAGTGGCACCTCCCTGCTCCCCTCCTATTTATTTCCGTTTGGTGTTGCCAGCCGTGGGGCAGGGGAAGGGCCGGGATTCAAAAGCGGTTCCTCTGTTCTCTTCGTTTCGTTGCGGTATGAAATAAAGCACTGTAAAGATGAGGCGCTGGGGCCTGCGTGTCTGCTCTGTACCCACCAGCAAAGCCCCGGACCCAGGGACACGGTGTCACGCAGGGAGGTGGCCTTGTGGTATAGCAGCTGGGTCATGAGCAATACAGGACACATCATGGGGGAAAAAAAAAAAGACTGTCCCCGCGGGGAAATACAGCCGGGAGCGTATCTGGGGTGCACTGCTGCTCTCAGGTACGTGTTGATGCTGACATCGAGCCGTATGCTGCGTGAGGAGTTAAACCTTTTGCACAAGAGGAGAGACGTGGTGTTAGGGCAGGGATGGAGGGACCGTGGGGGCAGGAGGAGGAAAGCTGCTGACTTCAGCGGGCAGAGCATGGCTGCGCCACCCTGCTGTCACCTTCGGGCTGGCCCCGGGGTGAGGGTTGTGGGGTTTGGGGTGCTGCAGCAGCACAGGCTGAGCTCTGAGCTTCTGCAGTGTGGGGCCATGGGGTACATGCAGTGACGCAGTGTCTGCGAGCATTAGAGCTGCTTTTACACGGTCAGCCCAGGACGGAGCCTGCAGGAGAGTCTTCTTGGCTCTGTACCTTAGAACAGTCATTTAGCAGCTATAACACATCCATGATGGGGGTGAGCGCTTGCTACAGCAAGTAAGGGCTCAGTTTTGCAGCGAGTTTTAGCCTGCAACTTTGTTTTATCTCATTTACCTCTAACAGCAATTCTTCTAAGTGACCACGTGCCTGTGACTAGTTTTACTTTTGTTTATCTTGGCATAACACGACCAGAGTTTTATACGGATAGTGGTAACAAGCAGTTATTCTATATAAAATATTAACGACGCTGACATGATGATGTAGTATGGAGGGAACGCCGGCTTGGGATGATAGCAGCAGCCTTGAGAAGTGACGATGCAGGACGTGGCGTGTAGCACAGGCATGAAGGGGTAAGAGACGGGGCTGAGGCTTGGCACTGCAGCCCCCTTGGCTGTAAACAGCTCGGCCAGCCCCATGCGCGGTGGCTCAGCCCAACATAAAGTATAAAAACATCAAACAAATAAAACAACTTGGCAGAGAGCAGCAGGCTTGAGCTCATGTCGCCCTGCGTGTCCCTTCCTGGCGTGACAATGAGCATAGTCTAAGCCCAGCAAGGAGCTTCACCTTTAGATTGCACTTCAACCGTGCGCTGCGATTGCTATACGCTGCTTAATACTGCGACTTAAGTGCACTGCCGTGTCACCGGGCTGTGGCGAGCTCCCGGGCCACTTCAAATGACTTCAAAATAAGTAAAATTTGTATTAAACATTAATAAACATCAATGAACATTCCACATGTGGAATATCTAAAAAAACCTGTTCAGAGAGCGTCGGGCTCTCCGCTGCGGCCACGGGCTCTACTGCGAGAAGATGCCTTTGAAGCGGATCTTGTCCTCGGCGTCCTTTTCGCGCAGGCGGGCTTCCAGGCTCCGCAGCTCCTTGGAGACGACGGGGCGCAGCGAGGGGTCGAGGGCCAGCACTTTGGCAAAGTCAGCCTGCGCCTCCGCCACGTTCCACACCGCCGCGTGGGCCTTCCCCCGCTTGAAGTAGGCCTTGACGTTGTCTGCAGGGAGAGAGCTGCTGAGCTGGCAGAGTGCTGGGGGGCTTCCCCAGTACCCCGGCACCCCCCCGGCACCCACCGCAGCCGGCCAGGCCGGCCCGTGGCTCCTTACCCTCGTACTTGTTGAGAATGGAGGAGCAGTGATCCAGCACCTCGTAGTACTCCTCGCACTGCAGCTTGCATTGGCAGTAATTTAACAGCAGGGGTGTGATCTTCTGGTCGAGCTCGATCCAGTCCGGAGAGCCAGGCTGCTCCTGCAGGACGAGACAGAGCAGGGAGAATGAGGGGAAGCTCCCAAGCCCTGCACACCGGGAGGGAGGTGGGGAGACCTGTGTGTGCCCCAGAGAGGGCCCGGGGAGCCCCACCTTCATCTGCAGGTTCTTGAGACAGGCGATGGCATCATAGTATTTGGCAGCTGCCTCCTGCACCTTGCCCTGTCGGTACAGCTCGTTGCCTTCCTTGTGGATCAGGGGTACGGCCTGCAGCTTCTCCTCATCCGTCATGGCCCATGGGTCCTGCTGGTATGAGCCGGGTGCCTCCACCTGCCGGCACCCTGTCATGAGGGCAGAGCCCCAGTGCTCTCCTGTCCGCAGCCTCCACCCACGGTGGGTGCTGGTGGCCATCCCTGAGCTCCCCCCAGCCCGGGGCTAGGAGCGAGAGGGAGCCTTGGCCGCCCCTCCCCAGGCCGATGCGAGCGGATGCCTCACCTTGAGCACTTCGATGTCGAAGATGAGGGGCTGGGGGTTCTTCTGGAGCTCGTCGAGGTCGGGGTAGCCCAGGGAGTAGTGCTCGTGCAGCTGGGCGATGCTGCAGCAGTGCCGCTGCCCCTCCAGCGGGTCCTTCCCCGCTGCGATGTTGCGCAGGCTCTTGGACACCAGCGGGTAGAGCACCACGTGCTGTGGGGAGGGGGGGAGGCAGCGCTGGGCCGGGGATTCACCGGGCTGAAGCTGGGGGGCGGGGGGGGGGGGGGAAAA
>RSEF01000005.1:652773-711505 GCA_003993805.1 Himantopus leucocephalus
CCCTCCCTCCTCTCTGCGCAAGAGCCCGTTCCCAAGGTGTGACTCGAGCAGCGGCCGGAGGACAGAAGGTAAGGGCTTTCCTCCGCGCACGCCAGCATTCCGGGGGGGCCGTGAGGGGACAGAGCTGCCGGGGGTCCTCGACCCTCGGTGGAGAGACAGGCAGCGCTCAGGGTGACACAGAGACGCAGATCTACCTGGTCAAGGTGAGTGTTCGCCTCCTTGCAGCTGGCCGGGACGGAGACCAGGGGCTGCCATGCCGGCTGGCTCGGGAGCGAGAGCGCCTGCCTGCACGCTTCTCCCTGTTAATAGGTAATAGTGCTTTTTTTCAACCCAAAACAACGAGCACGGTGAGGGCGGCCGGCCCCGAGCAGCTCCCTTCCCACCCCAGCTCCCCTCTTCTGCTCCTTGAAGGTCAGGCAGACAGAGAAGGCATTTCCACAAATGCGTGTGCGTGGGAACCTCCTGCCTGCTGCCGGCACGTACCTGCGACCTCCGCCGTCGCCTTTGCGGGATGAGCCGTGCTCGCCTGATCCGAGCTTTGCCGGCCGCTTCCAGCAGCCACCGGGCTTCAGCTGGGGGGAGGTTGGGGCCGGCGACCGGGGTTTGATGCCGCAGAAGGGGTGTGGAGGCAGAAGGGCTCGGAGCAGGGAGAAGCGGAGTCGGCCATGTGCCGGAAACGGGGCCGCCGGGAGGGAGGAGGGGAAGCAGCATCCCCGGCTGAAACCTTCCAGCCCTGGCAGGAAAAAGCCGGTACGCCTCCCCAAAAGGTTTTGATTGGGTTTTTTTTGATTGGTTTTCTTCTCCCATCTGCGCAGGCGGTGGTATTTTTTTGCCCATCGCTCTGCCTGGATGGATTTAATGTCTGTTTAATTGCTGTCAGTGCTTGGAAGAGCCAGCAGCCCTTCGCCTCTCCCGAGGAAGGGGCTGGGGGCTGTTCTGTTGGGCAGGGGGGCTTTGATATCAAAGCCTTGATATGACCCGGGCTTGTGCCGGAAAGGAGCTCACGAAGGGAAATCTGCCCCAAAAAAAGACCAAAATGGAGGGAGATGAGAGAGGCAATAGTGCCCGTTTTAAGCTACGGGGAGAAGATCGCACCAAAGGAGTAGGAGGGAGGAGGATGCCGGAGAAGGGCTTCTGTTTCAAGGTGTGTGCTTCCATGGATGAAGTGCATGGGGTGGATGCCATGGGCTTTTTAGTCTGGTGTCCCTGTGCATCCGTGCCCTGTGTGTTTGCAGAGACCTGTTGATTTGGTCCCTGCTCCCGCTTCGTCCTCGGTGGCCATCTGGTAGCTTCTGGTGGGGTTGGGGGTGGGAAGGAAGAGGGATTTTTATTCTCGAATCGAGGTCAGCCCGGCAAAACTTTGGCACTGGGGCAAGAGGAGGAAGCCTTTCCCGTCACAGCCCATTTTCCTGGGTGGGGCTTGGGCAGGATGCTGTCAGGAGAGGGAGGATGGGCTACGCTGGATTGAGCTCCCCGCTCCATCTCACAACTGACCTCCAAAGAGTCTGACCTTCACAGGTTTGACCTTCAGCGTTTGTCATCTTCTCGGCCGCGGTGCCCCACACCGGCCTCTTAACCCCGTGATACTGTGGCAGGATGGGGGAAGAATAATCCAGAATTCCCCTAAATGCGGATATTCATCCCTCTGCATCCGTCCCCTCCGCTGGCAGGCTGCCAGGGCCGGGGGCTGGCAAGTCCCCCCTGGCGCGCTCTCCCCATCCTCGGTCGGGCACGGGGACGGGCGGAGGGGAGGGCTGGAGCTCTTTGAGCAGGCATTTCTGTGCCGGAGGAGCTCTGGCCATCCATCCCCACATCTTTCCCAGCTTTCCGCAGGGCGGGAGGAGCGCTCTGGTTTTGCCGCACAAGGTAGAGTGATGGGTTTTTACCCCAGAGCGTGTCAGGAGCCGCCCTGGAAGGTCACTGCCTCGTGCTGAATTGGCCCCTCGTCTGCCTGCAGCGGCTTCTTACGTTTCAGCTGCAAAGCAACAGCTTTCAGGCTGACGCCTGCAGGGTCTGTGGGCTGTCAGGTTCAGGACTTGGCTCTGCGCGTGCAGAATTGCCTCCGTGATTTTTTTTACCGGCCGCAGCTGAGCCACGAAGCGGGGGTGATGCTACGAAAGCCTCTGGTGCGATCCCGCGTGGGTCAGAGGGGACGGGTTTAGGAACGCCCGTAAGCTGAAGAGGGCTGTTAAGTTTGCCGCCGCTTACTGCAGCGGCGGGGGCTATTTTACTGCGTCGGGGACATCCCTCCCTCATCTTTTTTTTGCTTGCAGCTATTGCATTTGAGAGATGCGGGACCCACTGACTGTCAGGAAGGGGCCTTAAAAGCATCATTTAGAGGAGAAATTGGTTCCCCCCCCCCCCGCCTTGGTACATTGCACATCACAAGAAATAGCAGCAGAACTGCAGGGCGCTCAGGAGCCTAATGCACTCGGGCGATGTTACAAAAGAAATCAGCCTTCTGCAGCTGGGTACCAGCTCCTGGCTTCTTGGGGAGCAGCACCCCAGTTGGGACGTGTCTGCCCTCTTGGCTAAGGCGGTTTCCCACGTGCTGGCAGGCTCAGCGGAAAGAGAGGGGCTTTGGTGGGAAGGAATGAGTTGTTCAGCCTTCTCCAAGAGGCAGAAAGGCGGCACGAAACACCCGCTGTCCCTGCCACGACGTTGTTCCTGAGATGGCGTCGCAGACCCAACGCTGAGCGGAGAACTGAGATGTGGCCCGGGTGTTAGGATGGATGTTACAGGGGAATCGTTTATCTATTCCCTGGGGAGCACTGAGCATTTTGGGGGTGGCAGTAACCTCCCTCCTGGAGAGAGGTAACTCATAGAATGGTTTGGGTTGGAAGGGACCTTGAAGATCATCAAGTTCCAACCCCCCTGCTATGGGCAGGGACACCTCCCACCAGCCCAGGGTGCCCAAACCTGTGGGAGAATGGCTGAGCAGAGCCGAAAGTGGTGCAGACCTCCAGGTGACGGAGGAGGGGGTGTCGCTGATGCCGGGCTCTGAAGCTGTGGTTGGAAGGGTGATAATTACCCTTTCAATAGCGGGGTGGCTGGGCCGGCTTCTGCTGGGGCTTTTGGGCTCCAGCGACCTCCCTTCCGATCTTACAGGAGGTGCCAGCCCGTCTCCAGGGAGGGATGTGCCACCTCTGGGTGCAGCAACTTGTCCCCAGTGCCACAGAGCTGCTGGCATTGAGTAGCTGGCGCTGGGAGAGCTGGAAAAACGTTATAAAGAGAAAAAGAAGTGTGTTTTGCAAAATGCTGAGTGTGGCAAAAGGCGAGGTGTGAGGAGACGCTCGTGGTGGGATGCAGAGGGGACACAGGAGGCACCCAGGCGTGTGCCTGTCCCTATCCCTGCCTGCAGGATGTCACACGTGTGGGTTAAGGCTCTGTGGTTCCCGTCACTGGCTGCGCATCTTCCACTGCGTCTCCTGACTCGCTCCCCGTTGAAAGTACTCCAGCGCTTCGATCCGGTGTCCTGCCAAATAGCTGCCGCGGGGGAAAAAGTCATCCTGGCTGAAACCCCTTTCCTTTGTCCCCTTAAATTTCTGGCTTGGGGTGAGTGATGCTCCGTCCTGTCAGGGAGAGGCTTAAGATCTAAAACCTCATGATTTTTGAAGGAGAAAAGCTACAGTGTTGCTCCGCTACGAAAAAAAATGGAACTATAGAGTGGAAAGGCAGTATTTGATTCTGCGTCTGAGGCGGGGCTCAAACCCAGGGCTAAAGGTAGGACAGAGCACGGCGAAGTGAGGTGCTCTGAAATTGGTTTAGTTATGAGAGTCCCCCTTTGGGGGCCCGTGCGCCGTGTTACGGCCCTGGGAAGCCAGGCTTTGCAGCGGAAGGGTATTTCCAACCTCACCTCGGCAAAGCGTTTTCAGATTCTCTCTAATTCCAGGAAGGGTTTTGCTCTCAGCTGTGGCCGAGAGCGCGGCCGGTCCAGCAGCATCGCGAGGGCTGGTGGCGCTCGAGCGGGTGACCAGGGAGGTCGTACAGCCTCGCCAGGCGTCACTTCTCCTGCCGACAGCAGGTCAGGTCCACGCCGGGACCTGTAACTCGGTGCCTTGTCCCTACCGACATCAGTCAGCGCGTGTGATTGGCACCGCTGGAGAGTTTGAGACAAAAACCTTCTGTTTCCCAAGGCTGTTCTGGTAACGCTTTCCTGATCTCTGCTGTGGTTTGGGACGGCCATGAGCAGAGGCGTGAGAAAGGGGGGTTGTGCCGGTTTCGTGTCCGGGGTGGCGGGCAGCGCCGAGTTTGAGTGGCGAGTCGCCCCTTTGGGACCATTCGTGGTGAACGCTCTGATGGAGGAGGCAAGGGGCGATCTTGGTTGGGGGTTTTTTTTTGGCAGCATCTTGTATATTTTTAACGGAGTTGTGGGCAGGAAGCTGAACTGAGCTGAAGGCGCTTGTCAGGCTGTGTCGCCGCAGAGAAATGGCTGGGTTTGTGCCTGCGAGGTGCTCTGGAAGGAGCTTTTTTGCGGACGGTGCAGTAGGAAACGTGGGAGGGGAGCTGGCTGTGGGTCTGCCGGAGGGCAGGGTGGAACAGCAGCGAGCCGTCCTTCCCACGATGCTGCAGGTTTAGAGGCAGAATCTTACCATTTCTCATGGTTCCTACTGCTTTATTTTTGCATGGGGTGAGAGCAGATAGCAAAAAACACACTCCATGGTTTTGTTCTGCTACGCATGTGGCTGTGTACGGGCCGAGCGCCTGAACTGTGCGGGTTAGAGCTGTGTTTTGGGCCTAAAAATAAAAACTGAACAGAAGTAAAGCCCCTGGCAGGAGCATGGTGTGTGTCTCTGCAGTGTCACCTCCATCTCTCAGAATGGAACATCTGCCACGTCCATCCCAGCGAGATCTCTGGGGTCAGGACAAGTGTGGCTTGCAGATGTGACACTTGGCTCTGCCGTCCCCTCCTGCAGGGGTCATGGTGTAGAAGAAGGCCGTTTAGCCTTTTTCTGGGCTCCTGCTGGTGGGGAGTGTATCGGGGCTGGCTGCGGGGCTCCGAAATGCTGTGTCACCCGTGCGGGGACCGTGGCCAGGCTGTGGCAGGGCAGCCTCTGGAGAGGACACTGTTGCAATCCAGGACTTTGCCCCATCTCCAATGCAGCTGGTGGCCCACCGGGATGCTCGGGGTCTGCATCCCACAGCCGTTCCCTTTGCAGAGGTAAGGCAAAGCCAGTTTTGCTGGGCTACAGGAGCCCATCCTGTTCCCACGTCTCGCCGTGGTGCCAGGTATGACCCAACCTCTGAACAGCGATGTCACCCAGGCTAGGAGAGAGGTGACACATCTCAGTGGCGCAGGGAGCGAGGGGCAGGGTCATCCAAGGCTGGCTGCGCTCTGGGGGCTGCAATGGGTGATGGTGGCAGTTTCGGTCATTGCCAGCACCGGCTGGACAGGCGATGAGAGCGCCGGGTCTCGGTGCCGCCGCAGGACTGACGCAGCCGGGGAGCGGAGGCTTTGCTGGCAAACCTCCCCCTGTGGCAGCGATCTGAAGCTGCCGCCGCTGGCGGTTAAAATATTTCCAGCATTAAAATACTTCCAGCATCTGACGCTCTCCGCGTCAAGATTCAAAGGGATTGTTCGAGAGGGAAATGTTTAATCCAGGGGAGGGGGGAGGGATGTGGGGAGTAGCAAACAACAGATTGGGAAAAGGATTCATAAATATCTCATCAGCGTGAAGTGGGTCAACAGCGTTTGCTGTGACTTGGTGCCGCCGCCTCCCAGGCTCGGCGTTGGCAAAACGCAGCCGTCCCCCGCCCCGCGCAGCCCGGTCCTGGGGCACCGAGGCCGTTTTTAAAAGCACCTATGCCGAGCGATTCCCGCTGTTGCTGTGCTTGCGTTGTGTTTTATCACGTTGGCTGTGCATTGCGTCAGGAGCGGAGGGCCAAAACAAACTGTACGGAAGCTAAAATCCTCCTCGGGGAGTTGCCCACCGCAGCCCAACATACACAAGCTCCTTATGTAAAGCTGTTTTAATATTTATGGTAATACCGAGAGGCACTGCATTACCTCATCTGTCTTCATAGCGCTTCTTGGAGATGGGGGAAAAGGCTTAGTCACAACACTCTGCTGTCACTCATCTTGGGGGCTCGCCTGGCATCTCACCGCCTTTAGCGTGTTTATTCCCCCAGCAGCTCAGAAAGGGGGAGAAGCGCTATTTTGTCCCCGTTGGAAATGGGGAGTTGAAGCGTTGGGAAACAAAATGTGCCGCTCAGTCCCAGAAGGCGGCTGGGATGGGACAGGGGACGGAACCCAAATCCTTCCGGCCTTGACAGATCACTCCCCTCTATGGCAGATGCAATGGGCACAGACCCCTGAGGACACTTTCCAAAGGACAGTGGTTGGTCCTCCGAGCTGCGTTACCTGGGGGTTAGAGAAGAAGGTCGAGAGCCCAAGCGTGACCCCCTTAGAGCCATCAGCGGCTCCTCACTTCAGTGGGGGACAATAATTGGGCCTCACCTATCTTTGTCTTTTCACTAATGCCACATGCAAGCCCCCCAGGGACTCACAGATCCGGCGTAAAGAGCACGACCAGCCGCAGTGTTGGCCGTCACCCGTGGGACGGGCAGAGCTCGGGAGAAGGATCTCCCTCCAGCGTGCTGGAGAAAGGGCTCAGCCGCCTCTGGTGGTGCAGCCCGGTGTTTCGTCACGGAGAGCAAAGGTCTATTTGTCGTGCGCACAAGTTAACGAGCAAGGTGGAGAACGAGGCCTCCACGTTGCCCACTGAGCACCGCTGCTGCACCAGCTCAACCGCCCACAGATCCCTCACGGTTTAGTCCCTCCCCGTGCCGCACCAGCCGCCTGGCTCGGCCGCAGGCTGAGGATGAGCTGTCTGGGTGGAAGAGGGGAATGGGATCCTAGGATGTCTCAGGCAAGGTGCGTCCGGAAGAGATAGGGGGATGTTCAATCTAAACTGTTGGGTCTGAGCCTGGCCGGGCGCCTGGGGAGTTCAGCCCGGAGCAGGCTGCAGGGCTGCAGGAGTAGCTGGAGGAATGGGAGAGCGCATCTCAGGAGCACGAGCAGGTGAAACTGGGCTCCTGTGGCCAACTGCGAGGAAGGCAGAGACATAAGGTGCTGAACAGCTTGGGCGAACAGGTACTAAACCGAAGCAGAGCTACGTAAATGAAAAGACATGACTAACAATTTTCCTTGGGTTTCCAGAAGCTGTGGGATGCCCTGGCTACTGATGCAAGCTCTCTGATGGGCAGATGTCCTCAAAGGACAGTGGAGGTGCTACGTTTGAGCCAGTGAGTCTAAGGCGAATCCCATGGGGGGAAAAGTAGAGCCAGCCCGGCTGTGAGTCAGCAATTGGTTCTAACTTCTACCCTAAAATAACTCAGAAGTGTGATTCCAGCCCTGCCTTCAGCTAGCGGCCATGGAGAGACAAATCCTAGTATATACATAGTTTTTTTTAGATGGGTTTTGATGGTTTCTTACATGATGTTCACTTGAGCTAGCCAGGACTTGCACCTCCCTCCTGCAGTCTGCTCATTTCAGCCCATAGAATCAGCGAATGGTTAGAGTTGGAAGGGACCTCAAAGCTCATCTCGTTCCACCCCCCTGCCCTGGGCAGGGACACCTCCCCCCAGCCCCGGTTGCTCCGAGCCCCGTCCAACCTGGCCTTGAACACCTCCAGGGATGGGCCATCCCATGCTCACAGTCCCTCCTTTTCTTAACTCTCTTCCAAGCCACTTTGGTGCACGGGGAGATTTGGCAGTCTTTGGGAGAAGAAAGGGAGGTCAGAATGGTCTTGAGCCTCAGGATCTTAGGAGGGACACCCCAAACCCCATGCCCGTGGCTCTCTGAAATAATGCCTTCTCCAGAGCAACGTGCTGACGTTGCCCTGTGGCCGGTAACCTCAGACCTCTTTGGAGAAGCCTTAATCTGTCAGAACAGGTTACCTTCTGCTTAGCGCTTTCCTCAGCACATCAGGGACTGACCGTAGCCGTGTGCTCCAGCTGAATTTGCTCCAACAGCTTCAGTCCAGAGCTCTTTGGTGATGTCAATGCTCCATATGACCATACTGTCTTCCATCTGAAGGTCTCGCATCGGTGAGTTCAGTCCCCCGTATTGCATTGATTCCATTTTCACGAGGCACTGAAGGAGAGTGTCCGTGACACGTGGTGGTCACGTAGGAAGCCCGTGGCAGCCCTCGATCCCCCCAGTAACACCACCAATTTCTAATAGCCTGGTCCCAGTCACTTCAGCCCATAGCTGCCTGACCTTTGGTAGTCAGAACACTGCTTCTTTTTCTGTTTTTTGTTTTTCTATTTCCCTTTCCAGGAAGTCATGTATTTTCAGGTGCCTCTTTGAAGTGGCCAAATTCTAATTTTCCTGTTTACGTGCACAGGAACAAAATCTGCAGACTTCAGTCTAAAATTACCTGCTCGCCACCTACCAGCTGGTGCCGGCGCCCGAATCTGCGACGGTAATTCAATCCTGTCAGCCAGCTCTGGCAGGTGCAAATTGCACTCACCGAAGGGAAGCGGTCTGAGAAGAGGGACCTTTTCTGTCCCTTGGAAAGCTAGTTCGGTCTTAAATGACCAAACGCGAACGTGCCAGCTGGGACTTGCAGAACCTGCTGAAGGGAGCTGAAATTAATTGGTATTCAGTGTACGTTGTTCCTCCATGTTACGGTTTGAGGAACCCACAACAATTTATTGTTGTTCAGACAATTATTCTATCACCCGATGACCCCTCCCCACCCGGGAAGGGGAATTTTGGGGGCGGGAAAACAAGGAAACCTGAGGGTTGAAATATAAACGGGTTTAATAGACTAAAACTAGATAATTAACATTAATAACACCAAAGAACCGATATTGATCCCAATACCAATATAAAATACACAAGGATTATACTCAGCCCATCGTGTCCGTAGGAAGCCGTGCACTCCCAGCAGGGTACAGCCAATGTGGGACACTGCCAGCGCTGTGGCTTCGGGAGGAAGGGAAGGGCTCAGGGCTCCGGCACCGGGGCAAGGAGTTCTCAGGGTGGCAGCCATCACGGGAGAGAGCGAGCTCCTCAGCAAACTTTCTAATTTGTATTGAATGTGATGCCCATGGTGTGAAATAATCCTGTTGGCCGGTTGGGTTGGTTGTGTACCTCGTCTCCTGGCAGATGACCTCTGTCCCCAGCCCTGAGGAGTTAAGCGGGCTGCTACCATGCCTGGCTCCAGCACTATGGAGTTGTGGGGTGGTCTCTGCCATGGTTCAGCTGCGTCAGGCCAAGGGGTCTGGGGTCTGAGAGCAGCGATGAGGCTGGAAGGAGCATCAATGGTTGCCTGGTAATAGGGATCCATTTAATTCTTTGCCCAAAAGCCAACAACTACTTAAGAGAACGGGGCTCTGGTACTTGTAACTATCCTTTTTGCCCCCAAAAGACAATGTCATGCCTTTTCTTTTTCAGACAGGTGGGAATGACAAGTGAAGGGAAGATTAAGCAGGGGTTAAGGAAGATGATTTGTGGCTGTATAAGGTCTTTTCTGCCATCTCGGGCTCTCTCTGCGCAGCGTTGCTGCAGGTCAGACGTGGTCAGTAGCTATTTCTGAAGCTGTTTTCAACTGGAGGACACTCGGAGTTTGCGGACGCACTTTTGCAAGCATAAATTCAGGTCCGTAACCCCGCTGCGGTGGCTGCATTCTGTCCTGCTGGCAGTGTGGCAGTTGAGGACCCGATGGAAACGGTCGGCTTTCCATGGGGCGGGGGGGAACCCCCCTACGCGTGAACCCCACTGCTGTGACCCTACGCGCATCCGTGGGGTGCAGCTCCCCACCGCACCCCACGCAGCTGGGGGTGCCGGCTTTTCCTTCCAACTTGAAAGAGCGAGGGGAAGCCCAGAGGACTCGGGGATGGGGCTGGTTTCTGCAGAGGGAGGAAAATCTTCTAATGGCGATACGTTAGGGTAAAGCTAGCAATGACTCATCCGCTCCGCTCGGTGCAGGATTGATGCAGCTCTCATCTGCGCACGCAGGAGACGGATGACTAGATGTATTTGCTAATTTGCTGGGGGCGGGGGTGAGGCAGAAAAGGTGCCCTTCGGGGAGCCAAGGAAAGCTGTTCCTCACGTCGGCCCTGTTGCTTCGGCTGGGGCCAGCTTGTTGCACTGGTGAGTCTGACTGCGCCGACCTTGAGAGCTGCAACACCCAGCAGCATCCCGGGAGGGCTGCGCTGTTTGTGTGCCGCTTCTCGCAGCAGCAGGAATATGGAGGGCTGTGCTTTTTTTTTTTTTTTTTNCTCCCTCTTCCCAGCGCTGGGAAAGAGCTGGCTAGGTGCTTGCGAGTGAAAAACCTCCCTGAAAAGGCACAGGTTGTTAAACAAAGAAATGGCACGGGGTGGGGAGAGGGAGGGAATGAAGCCTTTTTCTCGCAAAACCTTATTCCCAAGTGCTTCTGTCTGTGTGGGAGGCAGAGAGGGAGCTGGAAGGGGGAGGGATGGGTAGACGGGCAGAGACAGCAACTGAGGAGGAGAGGGAAGGGAGGAATAAATAGATGCGACAGCTATAAAGAAGAAAGCAAAGGTGGAGAAACAGGCCATTAGAGAAAAACTTTGTGCGATGGAATGAGGGAAGAGGAGGAGACGAAGGGCTGAGGGAGGGGGGAACCATCACACCGGTATGTGCAGGCTTAGTTTTTGAAAGTGAGGAAAGCGCCTTTCTCTTCAGTCTGTGCGACGCAGAGATGCTTAAAGATGAGCGTGTGCTCGTGCCCTTGAAAGCACAGGACTGGGAAGGAGAGCGAAAGGAAAGAGGGGAACGATACCCACGGTGGGGAGTCTGCTTGGGAGGTAGCTAATAACATCCAGAAGAGGGTTAAGTACTATGATGGAAGAGGATGTGCTGCTCAGAGTACCCTGGGTGAGGAGGAGGAGGAGGAGGGCAGCGCAGATGGCTGCGAGCCAGCGTGACGCTAACCCAGCCAGTGGCTCTGGGAGCAGTGCTGCAGCCGATGCGGGCAGAAAGGGCGCTTGAGCTTCTTGCGGGGGCAGAAAGGGCGCTTGAGCTTCTCGGGTGCAGTGTTTGACAGCCTCACCTCAACCAAGCCAAAGGGTCTGGAGAGATGCCGGGCAATTGCGTGGCTAGTTCCAGCAGTGGAACACCGCGGACAGAAAGCCCTTTCACGTACACACTTAAGAACTACTGATATTGATTTTTGGCTTAGTTTGGTTTCTACATCTTTTAAAACCTTTTCTAATCTTGCTGAAGGGCTCGCATTGCTTTTAGTGGAAACTCAATTAGAAATTAAGAAATTCTTTACTGAGCTGTTTGTAGCAGCGCAGGACGAGGCTGCAGGGCACAGCGTAGGCTCTGAGCAAAACCAGCTTTCCTGCTTCCAGGAATCTGGAAAGCAGATCTGATCAATAAGGGGTGCGGATGGGAGAGGACATGGAGAATCGGAGGTACCTGAGCTGTGCAGAGGCCCCGTTTCTCAGCAGAGGCCAGATTGCCCCCCGTGTGATCTACCCCTGCCACGTCTGTCGGCTGGACGTAGCTTTCCCAGGGAAAGCAGCAAAAGTTTAATGCTCAGTTCGTATAGTATAACCGCACAAATACTGGAGAGAGTGTGAGTAGCCCAGCTAATTGATATCAAAGCGACTAAGCAGGTGATTTAATATTTATGACATGATGAATCTGACTCTCCCTGCTTTAACCCCTGAGCCTGCTTCAATCATGGGCTTCGCTTACTATTTTTTTCGTGTCATTGTTGTGTCAGATGTAAAATAAGGATAAATTGCTCCCAAACCAGAAAAACGGAGTCCTGTGAGTGACTACGTGCAGCCTCAGCCCTGGATATACATATGATTGCTACTGAGCAGAGCAGTATAAATGCTCTTTGGAGGCAGTAGGAAGGAAAAGGTGAGGCAAGATGAGCAAGGAGAGGAAAATATTCTTGCACTTGGCCAGGACCACGTGTTTATCTACCGAGTCCCAAGCTCCAGAGAAGGTCTTAAGCTTCTGGGATTGTGTTTGTGTGGTACAAGATGCCCAAGTGTATGACACATCTTCGGTGAAGCATGAGGGGAGAGTGGTGGTGGTGGTTTGGATTTTCAGAATGGTTTAATATCACAAACTCAGAAACGTAAGTATTACTCAGCTGCAGTCAAAGAGACTATGCTTTTTTTTACACCCGAAGTAGATCTGGCCAGTGTACAGCTGCTAGGGAAATTTGACTGCTGGTTTTTAAACAAGTGAAGAGCTAGTTTGATTGGGTTTTTTGTTTGTGTTTTTTTTTTTTTTTTTTTTTTTGGGAAGCAAAAATGTAGTTTAGGAGCANTGAATTGAAAAGCTCAGGGAAGAGTAGCAACTATCCTGCTTAACGCCGGATATGAAACCCTGGGGACAGATTATCTCCTTCTCGCCTTTCAATGTTTTATTTCAAAACTGGCCAGTCTGCACCACCTAATGCCTTTTGGAGACTTCAGGCTCCATCTCAGCAAATACTACCCAGCTAAAATTCACCCTCTCTAAGGGAGGTGTGTAAGGTAGGTCCATGGAAAGCCTTCTGGAAGTGTCTGCCCCAGCTCCATGCGACAAGAAGAGCTGAGACTGCTCTCCTAGGCTGACCACGAACCTTTCAGGCAGCTTTTTCAGCATGGTCACTGTGCCTGGTGCAGCATGAGAGCTATGGACTTCCATAGCTTCCATGGACTTTGACAGAATGATGGGGAATGGCTTCAAACTGGAAGAGGGGAGATTTAGATGAGATATTAGGAAGAAATTTTTCACTTTGAGGGTGGTGAGGCACCAGCCCAGGTTGCCCCAAGAAGCTGTGGCTGCCCCATCCCTGGAGGTGTTCAAGGCCAGGTTGGACAGGGCTTGGAGCAACCTGGGCTGGGGGGAGGTGTCCCTGCCCAGGGCAGGGGGGGTTGGAAGTAGATGATCTTCAAGGTCCCTTCCAACCTAAACCATTCTATGATTTTGGTGCTGCAGTTCCCTCAGTCAGCTCCAGCTGGCTGGCATTGGAGAAGATGGTGGCCATCAAACAATGGCTTACAAGGGAGAGCAGGAGAAGGGGGCGTTCTTACCTCAAATCAGGCAATAAGATGTTGCCCAGCTTTGCTCTGGACCAAATCTGACACTTCTGTGAGTAGGATTCCTCCAGGCCAGCGTTTCTGCCTAGATGGAGATTAAAATGGCACATTTGTTAGCCTGTTTCCCCAGAAGAGTCAGCAGTACAGACCATTGCTGCAACCCTGGGACCTTCTCCCTGTCTGTCATTAAAGGAGCGATCTGCACTCTGAGCCGCTTTGGAAGAAGCATCTATCTGTAGAGGTTTTTGAGGAGCCTCTTTATTTCTAAACCCAGCCAGCTAATAAGCTCAGATTTCACTTAGCAGGCAGAAAGCTCTCGGCAGGCTCGTGGCAGCGCTGAAGGTCAGCAGGGAGGTAATGAAGCAGGCGACTCGGCTCTGGCTGCTGCCTCCTGTTTACTCATTATTTCCCAAGCTCAGAGCTGACACGGCGTTGCACTGTCGGAGGCCTGATGGCAAACTGCCCAGAGGCCGTCTCCGCTCCTCCCTGTCGTGCAGAGGTGTCACCACCGGAGCTCCATCTCCTGGCTCACCCTGCCTAGACCGCTGCCTGGCGAGGCTTGCTGGGGTGATGGTTGTGGTGGTTGTCTTAATCCTTTGAAGCCCATTTTGTCCGTTTGCTGAATTCTCTGGATGCAGCCGTGCTGTTCACTGCTTTCATCAGTTCCGTGGGGAAGATGGCTCCAGCTAATCACCTGCAGTACGCCTGACGTCCTGCTCAGCCCTGTAGGCAAGCCCAGCTAACCACTGCAAGGAGGAGACAGGAGTGACGTCTCTCCATCGCTGCTGAGACTCAGCTTTACAGTAAATTCATGCAGTTGCACCGGAGCCAATACACTGGTTTGCACCAGCTGAGGATCTGGCGCTTGCCTTACTTTGCCGTAGCTCACCAGAAACGCTGACAGCAGTAATCCTTGTAGCTCTCATACCTATAACTGAGGAGCTAATCCTATTTTTTTTTTTCTGCAGTATCCATCTAGACATGGAGAGTATCACATGAGATCACATATTAACCTCTTCCTAAACTTCACTTGAGCTAATGCTGCAAAAAGAAGGGTAGAGGGCGAGTTACAAGCAGGGAGGAGCTATTGATCTGCTTTCCCGTGCAACAAAATGTTTTCTCTTTACCCAGGGGGAAGGCAGCTGTGGTGAGCAAATGAAAAGTCGGATTTATTTGGTTGGACATGATTATACCTTGTGAGTGACAAGTGCTGTTGCATACGTGGCCAGGATGGACTTGTCTTGACTGCACACGGAGCCCAGTTGTGGCAGCCGTAGGTGACAGTCAGTCTGAGCTGTCTGATGTTCTCACAAGTGCAGGCGCTGTAGTAATGCTTTGAACGCTGCTCACCGTTACTAAAGAAAGAGCCAACAGTTTTCCAGTTCTGTGTTTTGTCCTCCTCCGTTGCCTCCAAGGTGGAATGGCACTGGCTTTCTCTGTCCTTATACTCACCTCTTGTTGCTCTGCTTCCTCTTCCAGGTGCTGTATCATGTCCAGATAGGACACCGCCAGTGTGAGAATCATCCCAAGACAACCACTCCAAGGGGTTGAGCTGTCCCTCTCAGGTGGCTCCTCTGCTTTCGCCAGCAGCTGGGCAAAGGAGGAGAACTGGGACTGCCCCGTGCGCGTGGTGTCCAGTCGCTACCCACAGCACTCGCAGGGATGGATTCCAAAGGCAATGTCCGAAGCGGAAACAAACCCGACGCCAAGGCCCCCAGCTCCGGAAAGCCAGAAAAACCCAACCCTGGGCCTGCCACGAATGCAGACAAGAAGGAGGTCCCCAAAGAGCAGCCTGCTCCTGCCACTGCCACCAAGAAGGCAGGTGGCGATGCCGCCGTCGTGAACAACCACAGCAACCTGAAACCCACCCCCGCCACCACAGAGACGCAAGAGGCCACCGGCCAGTCCCCTGACTCTGACCACAAGGGAAACAGCTCCGAGGAGTCGCCAGGCAGCATCTTCGACAACATGAAGCCCTTGATCATCGTCGGAGGAGTGGCGGTGGCTGCGCTCGCTGTGATTGTGGGAGTGGCGTTCCTAGCCCGGAAAAAATGAAGACCGAGACAGGGTGGGGATGAGAAACCCAACCCAGCTGTACAGCTCCTTTTGAGACAAATGCATGCAGAAAAATTCTATACATATCTATATATATAGAGAGAGCGAGCTAGATAGGTCAACAACAAACACCAACTGCAACTCCAAGAGTCTTGTTCAAGACAACTGTGCCAGTTTGACCCAGTGTGGGTAACTCCATGCACTCCGTGTGTTCTTTCATGTAATATATCTTGGCTTATACCACTGTGTATAGATTACAGCTTCTCCTGATCGGTGTAAATGACGGTGTCCCGTCCCCTCCCCTCCCCTGCTGTCCTCCCTGGCAGACACCCCCACCTCTCCCGCAGTCCCCTGTTTTCAAGTCCAAAGTGTTCTACGTCCCATCCAGAGTCCCCGCTTTGTGTTTTGGTTTCTGTTTGGTTTGTTTTTAAGTTGGGTTGTGGTAAAGAAGATGTAAGGGGAGATGGAGCCTAGTGCGAAGACCCAGTTTGCCTGTCGCTGTGTGTTGGGCTGGTGTTTATCCAGCACCCCTGGGGCAGGGGAACCACTGGGCAAACGTAGGCAAAAGGCAGCTCCTTGACCCGAACAGCAAAGCGTGATCTCTATTAGGTGTCTTGTGTACCTGCTGCTCATCAACCTACTTTAAAAAACCCGACTCAAAAGCACCCCAGAGGAAACGGGCTGGCTGCGGCTGGAGGCTGAGACTGCAGCATGGTAGAACTGAGCGTGCGACTTGGGGCGTCACACCAAGTCACTTCTCTGGCTGAGCTGCCAGCGGGGGAGCGAGCAGAGGGGCCGGACCGCGACCCACAGCGCAGCTAGCAGCACATGGAGATACCTGGCAAAGTACCGCGCCGACTTCAGGCAGACAGCAGCTGCCGTCTGCTTGGTTTCTGGCGTGTTGGCAGGCAGCCTTCAGGATCCCGTGGCTCGCCAAGGTCACACGGGCAGCGTTTGGGGACAGAGAGTCTTTGTTTTGGATCTAGTATTTCCTAAAGTCAGGCTGGGCAAGGTCAGCTGGACTCTTTCTGTTCATTCCTTTGGGCTTTGGATCAGGGCTTTCACCTGCATTTTTTCACCCTGAAGGCTACAGTCTCCTGGTACATGAGAAGGTAGAAAAAGTGGAGACATGAGCTGGTTTTAGAGGCAGAGAGGACCTGGGATCCCGTGAGGAATAAGACTGACCCGCTTTAGACCAGGGAAACCCTGTTCACAGGCACTGCAAATCTGTCCTGGGGGGGGATTTCTTACCTCCCTCCTGTGACAGCAGCAGGGATTTGTGACTCCTCCAAGCTTTGGAAATGGAAACAAATTCCCAGCCCTCGACAACAGCCTGGTTTCATTGGTGAGACCCTCAGCTCTAAAGCCAGCCCTTGTGAAGGGGAGAAGAAAGGCAGGTGGTGAGAGGAGGCGTTCAGTGCATCGGCTGATGCCTTTCCCCAAACACCAAGAAGTGGGCAGATCTCCTTATTCTAAGCTTCCACGAGACTACTCTGGGCTGCTGCGCTACTGCGAGAAGGTCTTACGAAAAAAGACCTTACCTTTTGTTTTTAAATTAGGTCGGAGATTAGGTGAGGTCAGAACCGCAGAGCCTGTGGAGCGCGGCAGCAGTTGCAGCCAACGGGCAGGGTTTTGGAGCGGTGATTAGCAAGAGGCTGTGACAAAGTGGAGTGAGTTCTGTTAAAGAGCCTTAGTCATACATCTTTAACTGAGCCTGGATGTATAAATTCGGTGGGTACAACGCCAGAGAAAGGCGTATGTTCCTCAGGTACTGCCTTTGCAGTATCTGCTTCTGGTGAGATTGCTGGATAGGATGGTGGGTGTGCATAATCTGATCTGGCAATCCTTCCCTGGGCTCACGACTGTCTTATTTACCTCCAGATTTGCTCTGCTGAACGCGTACGGCTTCCCCAACCAAAAGGTCTTTTGATGCAGACTGGGCACTGGTATGGCGAGATTCGTCATCCTCTTTTCCCCAAGGCTCATAAAATATCCCCAAAGGTACGCAGCCTCTGGGAGCATCAAACACTGTCTTCTGATGAACAACAGCCTGCACGCAGCTCAAATTTAATGTCTACCTCTACCTTTAACGGTGCAGAGACAGGGGGTGGCCTTGTTGGGTTGACAGTGGTTTTTTTTGGAACGAGTGCTACAGCCCCAGGTGAAATCCTGGTAGTTTAAAGCGCTCTTTGCATGTATTGTGGATGCGTCTCCTAGTAGCAGTATGTCACAGCCTGGAGAATTTTTTCGATTTGAGGCAGAAGGATCTGTGGCGGGGTGTTTCTGTAATGCCACTTTGGTCTAAAGAACTGATTTCCCTTCATGCTGTTTTGCAGGTGTTCAGAGGTTATTTTTTGGGGGGGAAAGAGGAGGGCAGACAATAGCAAAGGGTGTGCGAAAGGGATTTGGGAAGCAGAGATGCGAGAGAGAATATAGCTCGGAAGCAGTCCCAGCACGGCTCCCTCGCAGCGACTGCGGCAGGGCTTTGCAAAGGACACGGAGAGGCTGCTGCACCTACGCAAAGAGTCTGGGAGTGCTGCAGAGCCCCCAGGTCCTGGCGGTGCCCTGGGCACATCCTCTTGCCCCGCTGGGGAGAGACCCCCTTGCATACCAGCTCCCCCTGCTCCTGCTTGCACCCGGAACCCGCAAGGGAAATCTGGGTGCACAAGCCAGAAGCGAACTGCAGCGCGGTCCTGCCAAGGAACCTGATCCCCATGACTGGGAGGCGCGTGCCCACTGGGTACGGAGTAACGTATCCAAACTACCGGGGTTTGGATGTGGGGATGGCTATTTCTGGGCTCGCCTTCCCTCAGATCGCTGAGGCACAAAGCTCTTGGCTGTAGGGAAATTTTGCTTACGTTGCTGTGAGGAAGGGAAATCGGCCGCCCCTGCTCCGCTTCACATTTTGCCAAAGTAGGGTGGTGATTTTTCCGACAGTGACTTCTGTTTTCAAGAGGGAAGCCTGTCTTCAAGAGATGCTTCTACCTGTCCTGTCTGTTCCCTCCCTCCCAGCCCCGGAAGATGATTATTTTATTTTTAGCAGTGTGACAACACTACAGACATAGCATCTATCTGTTCTGTCCTGACCGGAGTAGATAGATACAGGAGGAGGAAAAAGAAACAACTGCTTCCTTTGAGTCTCCTATTTTACTTTCTAAAGTGGTTTTTATTTCCTCGACTTAACCTTTGGCAACAGAAGAGGGGAAAAACAGTTCTCAGCCAACGTGGGCCTTAACCATTTCTGTCTGCCTCCGAACCCCCCTGCCCTTAGAGCACCCAGAGGCCAGTAATTCCACCCGGAAACACACCACAGAGATGGTGATGGGACTGCAGCTCCTCACCTGGGTATGTAACCCCCTGCGAACCCTCCCTCGGCAGCGAACGCGCTACGGCCCATTCACAAGGGATTTGCTGCTTGCTGTGGTCATTAACGTTGCTGTCTGCTGTCCAGTTTCACCACCTGGAACCCACCTCTCTGGCAGTTTGGCCTGGAAAACACCTCTGTGTGTGTGTGTGTGTATACACCACCTTGCCTTGAAGAATATTCTGCATATGTATGTATACATACACATATGTTTCTATTACTGCAGTCTGGGGGCGGGGGGGGAAAGAACCAACCTGGAGATGACCCTTCATTTGTTCCCCTGCATTCACACAAAGTGTCCGTGGTGTCTTTTTTGTGCCATTCGCATCATGCCATGCAGCACCTGAATTCCTTTTCGGTCCTGGTTTCTTCTCAGTGCAAAGAATGTATGGCTAGTGAACTGCTGAATGTACGATGTGCCCGTTGCGCTAGAAGCTCAAAATTACTGTTCCCCTCCCTGGATAGTCGTGTGGGCTACTCGCTTTAAAATAAGGCACTTTTAGACTATACTGGACTGTGTTGTAGCGCTTTTCGAAGTGTGGGTCTAGTGTTGATTTGAGTCAGGTAGATCAAGCGTAGATGCCATACAAGCTCCTAAGCACACCGCTGGGGCAACGCACTTCAGTCCTGACTTGCAAATGACATCCTTTTAGCAAACACCTCCTGTTCTGCCTTAATGTGCCAGGCTGTGCAGTGGTTTCATTTTGAGGGGGGAAAAAAGAAAACACAAAAAAACGTCCAGCGAGAACTAGGCTGAGAAGAGCAAATTCACCTCTCTCAGAACGGAAGCGAGATTGAAACCAAATTTGTCGAAGCAGAAGGCTTAAATGACTGAACTCGCTGTGCTAAATAAATAGTTGTCTTTTCTCGTACTGAGCACATGCCGTTATTTGCTTGATGTTATTCTTTGTGTGGTGTTTGTGATATGAAGTCCTTCTAGTGATATCTCCGTGGGGAGAATGAACTGATGCTTAAAACTAATCAGATTCTGTGCTTGGGATTTGAAGAGATCTAGATTGCTAGTTTACTCTTTTGATAAAGTCTATAAATTATAAATTTGCAAAACTGACTTTAGACATTCTAGCTTATCACTAAAACTAGAGATTCAATTACTACACCTGATCTCAATCTATTTTTAAGGAGCCATAAGCTTTAGTTGAATATAAAGATGTCATTACGCTTTCTTGGACAACTTAGTAGAAGGTTTTTGATGCTTCTAACTTTAAGAAAGACGAAATGCATTATACTTCTGCTTCCTCTTTCTACTGATTTAGCACGCTACGGATATGTCCCGTGATTCCTAACAGTTTTGCAGTAGGAAGCAAACAAATCTGGAAGCCAAAGGATAATGCAGCAGCATTTTCGGGAGGGTAAGAATGCATTCTGGCAGGTGCTGTTCATCTCTTGGGCTCACACTTAAAGCGCTGAACAGTCACGTGCCCTGAAGCACCTCTTAGTGCTCTTAGGTTGAGCGATAAATTAAAAATGGGTTTATGTCTCTGCTGAATGAAAGCTTTGGGGTTGATCCATAGGCTACTGAAAACAAAGGGAATTTTTCCATTGGCTTCACCGTGCTGTGCTCAGGCCTTTGAGATCTTACTGGCACCAGGGATACAATTGCAGGTCATCGTAAAATGTGACATTATCTCAATAGCATGGGTTTTTTTAAAAGCAACAAAAACATTCCTTAGTCCTTCTGCTGAGTGTAATGAAGGTCTTCTCTGGTATTGACTGAGGCATCCGTGCTTATACCTACATTAGTATTTGTGTACAAACAACAACAGTGTAATTAAAACAAACCTAGAGTTGGTGAGAGATGATTTCTGCCTTAACAATTTCCCTTCCTTTCCTGGAACTGCCACTGGGGTTTAGAAAATCCATCTAACTATTCTTAAATTGGTTGAAAATAAGCCTTGAAGATTTGAGAGGAAAACTGTTCTTCAAGAAACAAAGCAAAAAAGGAAGGCGATGAAAAAATACATTTGAAAGGTGAAATTCTTGGAATTTCAATCAGCTCTACACAAAGGTTCAAGTCAGTGCTTAGAGCAGGTACAAGAAGCAGTGCAGAGAAGTACAGAGGAAAAAAAGCCCGATTTCATTATCTTAAGAGTTTTGGTAAGGACACGTTAGCTTTTATAGCCTATCTACTACTTTTTTTTTTTTTTACTTGGACAAAAGCAAAAATCACCAACTCTGATGCCATGCAAATCAACCTTCGCTAACTGACTTTTCCAAATGAATTTTTGCTGGCTCTGTTCAATGTTGAAGGGTTAGTGAAGCAAGAAAAAGACTTGAAGTTTTCTACAACTAACTTTGTATGATTAAGGGAAACCGCAAGTTTGTGATTTGGGCATTTTGAAAGGCTGCGTTTTCACATGCTTTGCTATGGAAAGGACTGAAAATTCAGCCTACTTGCATTTCGATCCTCTCGGTCTGTGCCATCATGCTAGAGCAGGGATGCTGGGTCCCTTCCCAAGCCACGTAGCATCTTACCGTCGTCTCATTCCCTTCACCACGGAGCTGGGAGAAATCTCCCAAGCCAGGAAGAGCCATCTTCTGTAGGGGCAGGCAACTGCAACACATAATCTTTTTCATAAACCGACTGCAGTTCTGCATTACAGGCTGGGCACCTCCCTTCATGAACAGAATTGGCTTTGACCTGGATAATAAAAAGTCTGTATCTTAGCTAAATTCTCAGCGCAGGAGGCTGGAATCAACATATTTCCTGTTATTTACCCCAGCGGTATTTGGTCCTTTACTCTTTCAGGGAGAAATCCACTGATGCTGAAGATCTCCACAATGAGCTGCCTGCACACTCTAGGTCTTACGGGTGGCCTTTGATTGATAACTCCATCGCAGAAAGTGATGAAGCCTGTGCAGCAATCTTCTGCGCCAGGGGATGCGGTACCACCCACGTACTTCAGGATTTATGCTCTGCGAAGAAGCTGGGAGAGGGCGATGGGAGCAGTGTCTGCCTAGTACTGTGGATTAAATATTGCTGCTCTGCTTTCGGCCCATCATCGGGCCCTAAACACTTCTCCTGCGGTGACTGTTTTTGGCCTGTCGTTCTTTTGAAAACCTCTCTTGTCTTAATTCATTTGGAGATTAGTTCTCTCCTGAAGTTTATCTATTCGAAGCATTATTTAATCATTAATGGGAAGTTATTTTTAAGTGGCATTAAAGACAAAGAGCACAGAATAAGATGTCTCGGCTGTCATGGTGAATAAGTGGCAAAAATGAGAGTGCACTTAACCTCTAGAGTTATCAAACTGAAGGCAGCTACACAGAAAGTTGATTTTGAGCTAGATTATCGTGAATTGAGCAGCCCAGATGATGACGCAAGGTGCCACTGAGGGTACTGCAATGTCACTGAGACATTGGCTTGGAACATGCCCCATGTGCCATTCAGCTGGCCTTGGCTGGGTCTGTCCAACACCATTTTCTTATGTCTCTTATTGCGTCTTGCTGTGGTTAGCTCAGATCACATTACCTCGATTGACTGGCCCTGGGGAGTTTAATCCGTTGAGCAAAGGGGTTTTGTGATGACTCTTTCCTCTTCTCTTTTAGATCATCAGTCCAGCCCTGTGACCTGCTTTCCTTTTTATTGCCTAAATTCCTAGGTTGTCTGCTCATGCCAGATCTTCAACTGCTACAAACTACGTGGCTCCATTGGTTTCCGGAGATCAGATTCTTTTCTTGTCCTTTACTGCTTCTTTGGCTACTGCGCTGTGTTCCCTTTCCTTTCCCTACTTTCTTCCCAGGCAACTCTGCAGATGTGGCCTCTCCACAGCTAGGCAGAAACTCCGCCCCACGGCTGAGGCAGATTTTGGGTAGCCCCACCCAAAAGATAGAGGCAGTATTCTGGCACAGAGCACCTAAGGGGAATGCAGAGACTGTGTGGCACAGCGGGGAACGTATGAAGTTTTCATCGGCCCTAATCGCTAAGCCTTGAGGGTCTGGGTCTGCAAGATGCTGCGTGCTCTTGTCTGCCACAGGAGCGCAGCAGATGAGAAAACCACAGCTGGAGGGTCCCTTTCTTGTCCTTGTTCTTCCATGTCAGTAAGTCACTGCATGGCCACAAGCTCTGCTCAGGATTGGAGCCTGCCTGCCAGTCAGGTGCGAGCTATTCCGGCTGCTCAAGAGCTGCTGACACAGCACAAGCATACCCTGCACTTGGCTGAAGCTGGTGCTTCTGCAGTCCTCCAGTTACTGGAGCACCAAAAACACAGGCAGGGAGGAGAAGGTCCCAAGCATTCAAGAGCTGGCTCTCAGCTGAAGTCAATGATCTGCATTTCTGCTGGCCTTGAAGAATTGGCTCATGTGCAGGGACATGCTGCACCTCTCTCATATTCCATTAGCTGCAGGATTGAGGACACAGAAGCCTGCAAGGATACTTCCATTGGAATGGGCTGCTCTGGTGTTACCCTTAGATACAGTAATGCAAGACTGCTGGGCCTTCAAAATTCCCAACTCATTCCACTAACCTTGCTAATAAGCTGATGCTCAAAGCCTGCAAGCGGTGTGACAGATCACAGCCATTGGCTTTCCAACGCGTGGGTTTGGCTCTCCCCTGCGCTACGGTTCTGCTCGCTGCTTTGGACAGCGTGTGCTCCGACATGCAGTACTTGGGGACTCGCGCTCTCTGGTCTTCAAATTACATAGGGGTTTTTTTTTCTTCCTGAAAAATATAACTTGGGTTAAATAGGATTCGGACCAACGTGTTACTCTTGCTCCTGTTTCTCTTTCAGTTGCTCCCAGCTTGAAATTCACAGACCATTCCATTCTTTTTTCATTTCTCCCAATGCAAAGCCCCAGTGCAGCACACCGAGAATAAAGTTACAGGTTCCTTCTGGCTGTGCAGGACGATGCTACAGCACCAAAACTCCCAGCAGGAAGAGAGGAATCTTTAATCATCTTTGCAAGAATAAAGACCTGCATTGTATCCCTGGTTTTGCCACAGCAGCTTCAAGCAGTCAAGTTTCTGGGGCAATTTGATAAGAACAAGGGTGCCATACAATTTTGTCATGTTAAAAACAAACAAAGCAACCAACAAGTGAATAATTTGGCTTATATTAAGTTTTTGAGCAGCCCTTCTTAAACCTGGTGCCTTTTCCCGAGTCACTGGTTAGGACCCTTTCAATCCCAATCTTCAAAAGGTGCAATCTCAACTCTCCAGTGAAAACCAACTCTCTTCTAGTGGTAGGTGCAGGTTGTTTACAAACTTGTGGAGAAACTAAAATTGTAGAAAGGGAACTTGAAGGTCAGATTACAGGGGATTTTTTTTTTTTTCCTTTCGTTTGCTTGGATTCTGTTACTTTTCCAGGGACTGATCCAAAGTCCTCGGAAGTCAGACGGAAAGCTCAAACACTGGCAGCGGGGCAATGCCTGCTGCCACCTTGGAAGCCGCAGGCACCTTTCTGAGGACATCGGTGGGTTTTGAGTCAGCCCCTGAACGTGTTTTCCAACTGATGGTAATTTTCAGAGTGACACCTTGATTTCTTCCCTGTACAAACAGACCTGCTTGTCACTTACACATATTTACCTGTGTTCAACATACAGGTTTGGGGTTTTTTTGGGGTTTTGTTTTTTTTTTTTTCTTTTTTGCTTTCAGTAACAATATGCTGCTAGACACATTTCCTGGAGGGAAATGGACACCTACCTACACACAAAGCTATACAGCTAATTTATACCTTGTTGAATTTATAATCTTGTCTATGCTTCTATGGACACTTTGTATGGGCTGCAGCTCAAATCCTAAAATAGTCAAGAATTTTTCCTTTCCCATATAGTATTCTATTTACTTTGACTTTAAAAAAAAAAAAGCGTATAAATGCAATAATGCAGGTAGACTAGAAATACTAGATTGAAAATTAAAGTAGTTTAGCTTGTCCCATTGTGACTGACAGTGTTGTACGACACCCAACGCTGTACCCTAACATTTTCCAGGCTTTCTACGTAGCTGAATCTAGTATTAGCTTTGAAAACCCATTGTATGAGTGGTGGGTGGATGGGTTGGAAACGTGTGCTCTCTACACACTGTATGTTACTCACATCAGAAGCTGTATGGCCACTCCATATGCTGTGAAACTGTAAATGATTCCCAATACACCTGTAACTCTTACCAGGATTGTGAGAAATAAACTATATATAGAGCTATATATACACACATAGATATATTGTATAATTCCTCATGTGAGCATCTTCGTGCATGTGGGTGCGTGAGTGAAAATGGCTGTTCTCCCTCTCACTCCTTACTCTTGCCCGTGGTTCCCGCAGGCTCAGTATTCGCTAGGATCAGCAATCCCGGTGAGAACTGTAAGAAAAGGCAGTCCCTGCCCCAAATAAATTCCAGCCTGCCCAAGGAAAGCAGGCAAAGGAAAATTATTGTTATTCCCACGGAAGCGTAGAACGATTAAACGACTTACCCAGAGCCGTGGAGGAAACCTTTCTGGTGCTGGTGATGCCCTGTCCTGCAGGCTGGTCTCTGGGCTTTGCTGCGTGCTTGTTTGCCGGGTAAAACTCTGATCTGTCCCCTGCCAAATCAGGGTGTGCTCACATCTGCTTGGGTTTGGGTTTAAGTTGGCTCAGGAGCATCTGTCCTCACAAGGAGCGGACCATCCCCCTGAGCACCCGGCTGGTGTCCGTGGGGGTCCCCGCACATCAGCGCGAGCCAGGGATTCCCTCTGACCTGCTGGAGGGGAGGAGGGTTTTGGCAGTACACGTCACCGCGAGGAGCTGCTGTCACATCACACCAGCTCCAAGCAGGGTCTCTGCAGAAGCCTGCAGGCTTTTGGAAAGGAATCTCTTAAGAACTGGGAAGACAAATATCATAAACTCCTTGGGGTCAGGAAAAAGGGGCAGCCTTTAGTTGCAAAAGCCTTAATTAATTATCTGAGATTTTTGCTGTAGAAACACAGCTGAGGGCTCAAGTTCTAGCTTTTCTTAGTATTCCTAAAAGCAGGAGAGCAAATAAATTCTTCTTTTCTGAGTCTGAATGCTGACTCTGAGAAGCTGGGGTGGGTGGATGCCTGGCCCTCCCCACTGCCCCCAGTCAGGGTGTGTGAAATAGCACATACGTTGGGGCCAGCGAGGTGGGGATGAGCCGTCTGGGCAGAGAAGGCAATGTCCCCTGCCCGGGCTGCAGGACAGCACAGCCGCGGAGGAGCTGAGGCTCTTCTTCCATTCCTTGGCTGGGGAAATGCACGCTCTCCTAGCAAGACCCCAGCCTGTCTCCTCTTACCAGAAGAGGGTGCACAGCCATGACTGGGGTGGACAGGAGCAGGTGACCCTGCAACTTGGAAGGTTCCCCCCTTATTAGGACTCAGTGGAGGCACCTGCACAACCTGTCCTCCTCGGCCTGAGATGAAACAGTGCCACTTGATCGACAGAGAGGAGAGGAACAGGCTGGGGAACCTTCCTGTCATCTCTCCTTCAAACAAAAAACATCTCCATTCTCACTGCCAAGGATGGCAGTGGCACAGACACAGCGGTGCAGCTGTGGTGCCAACTGAGAGGAGCAAAGCTCGGTGCTTTCAAACACTGGTTTGGATATCTTCCACCCGTCCCTTCTGTGTTTCGTCTATTTCCCTCCACGTATTTATAGAAATATAAAAAGTATGAATAGCAGAGGCTATGTTTACAATTATCCTAAACTATGCAGTGCTTTTCCCTGCTCCCTTCCGCTCCAGCCATCATTTAGCCACAGAAAATGACGCGGTGCCAAATCGCTAAACTGAATAGTGAGAGATACGCTTTGGGTTTGGGTTTTTTTAATCATTTTCTGGCGGCAATGAGAGAGGAACATCCAGGTATCTCCGTGGTTAACCAGCCTACTGTTTCAGACCACGCTTTTGGAGAGACAAGGAGACAGATGGACAGATGATTGAGGAGATGGACAAGCAGAGAGCCTGAGGGCATAAACTGCATTTCCCTTAGGAAACCAGGCGAGAAGTAAATAAATAAATAAACAAAAATAATGGCAGAAATGTATTGTCTTCATTTTATATCTATCGTTTTATAATGGCATTTTCTCTTTGTAATACACTAGCAACCACCAAGAGATAAACCTGTTCATTTAACACAGAGATTAAAAAATGCAAATCCAGAAACTGAACAAGGTTTACAAAAATTACTTTTCCCCCAGTGAGATACAGAGCTGAAAGCAATGTCACCAGCAATGAATGAACATTTTTCTTGAAGAATAATGGCTTGTTAAAGATGAAGAGCATACACAAGGATGGCAATCTGGAACAGATGTGAGGGATGGGAAGGACAGTTCCAGGAAGGGTTGGATGACTTTATTCAGTTTGCAATCCTGATGCTCGTTCCAGCGGCTCCAGGAAATCACCCAGTTCTTCATCCCTGTTTTTCACCCGTCATTTTTTTTTTGTTTCAACACACCGCTCTGACAGATCCCGTGTTCATCTTGTACCATCCCTTATAACATAATTAGTTGTGGCTTTTTCAGGGGTGCGTAAGGGCACAGCGTACCTCTGTCCCTCCACAACATCCTTGAGGTTATTCATCCCGAGGGTGAGAGGTATCAAAAGCAAAACCTGAGAGATAACTTAAAATAACTTAAAAACAGCTTAAGCCAGTAACAGCTTAAGCAGGTAACTTAAGAACAGCTTGGGCTTATCAAAGGAGTTTTGCTCCTCCTTATCTCACGTGCCAGAAACACAGCACGAGCACAATAAACCGTCATCCATGGTGGCTTGGGCTTGGCGGGAAGGCTCCTGGTGCTCGGTCAGCTGCGGAGGGACTTTATTGTAGTCAGAGCGAAGAGGTTTGAAACCCAGCACTCGGCTGGGCGTTGGAAATTAGCCGCCATTTTGACATTAACACCTGCTTTTTCATTCCCAACCCACAACACGGCATCAGGCTTCCCCTTCCCTGAGGTGGGGCGGGCCCTATAATAAGCCTTCAGCGTTTCAGTCCTTCTGGCTATCAGGATCAATTTGATACGGGAAAAAAAAAATACGAAATATATTAAAAAAGCCCCAAACCAAAACCCAATGTAAAACCCGATGAGGAAAACAGCCGTACAGCTGGCGCAGAGCCGCTAAGGTGACCACCAGGCTGTGAAGGGGAAATCAACCAGGGCGGCCCCTACACGGTCGCGGGGGGTGGAGGCAGGTGGGACCGGCACGATCCGCCGTGGTGCCCCGGAGGGGTTAAAAGCCACCGCGGCTCCACAGACCCCTCACGGCCGTCCCGCCGCCCCCCTCAGCGATCTCCTCAGCGATCCCCTCAGGCGCCCCCGCGCGCTCGGCCCAACGGCCGCCGGTGCGCGCGCGCCCCCGACCGGTTCTCCCCGCACTGCGCATGCGCGGCCGCATGAGGAGACGGCCGCCGCCGCCGCCGCCGCCGGGCCGCAGCATGTCGGACCGGCTCGGCAAGCCCACTTGCCTCATCGTCGCCAGCGCTGCCGCCGCGGGTGAGACACTCTCGGGGTGTGTGTGTGTGTGTGTGTGTGGGAAACACCCCTCCCCGTCCCGCTGGGCCCCGCTGCTCCCTTCAGCGCGGTGCCCTCCGCCGTGCGGCCTTCTCCGGCCTGCGGGTCCCCGGCGGCCCTCAGCCCGGGGGGCAGCCGCCGCGCTGTGTGGCCGGGCCCGGGCCCGCGGGGCCCTGTGAGAGGCACTGCGGCTGAGCCCTGCGGACAGGCGGGCTCTCTGCGCACGGGTGGGGGTGCACAGGCCGGTCCTGCAGCTGTGCTGTGCACAGATGTGCTCGCTTTCCGTAACCGCTCATCTGCCGCGCAGGTGTGCCCGCCGGTCCCTCTGGGCACAGCTGTGCTTGTCAAAGGAGGAACCGCTGCCCAAGGGTTCGCACAGCGTTTGTGGTGTCGTGCACACGCTTATTCTCGGGCGCGTTTCCTCCTTCAGGCTGGACCTGCTGTGAAGTCTCAGGTGTTGGATTTTATAAAAATAATTAATTGAATTGGAAGGTGCAGCAGCAAGGACAGACAGCCCGGGCTGGGTGCCTCCAAAGAGAGGGACCCCGAACAAAGAAATCCCTGTGATCTCTACACCCACCCCTCGTGTGCTGTCCACACGTCTTTTAGTCCAATGGTGACTTTTGGTCTGGGGTCTTCTAGCATCTCATTGGATTCTTTTTATGTGTCCGGGCAGGCAGGTTCTTGCCTTGTTGATTTGCAGTTCCAACTGAGGGTTGGAGCCTTGGTATCTTCTGTTTTACACTCCTTGTGTGCTTGCACTTGCTGGCAGAACATGGAGAACTGAAGAGACTTGGGAAAAACCCTACCAAAACATCAGTGTGATATCAGCATTTTTCCCATACTAAAAGACTAAAGAGAGCCCTGTACTAGCTGCTAGGAAGATTATTAAGAAAAATAACTCTATTGTGGCCTAAAGGCTTCAGCAAATCTAGCTACTCATGCTAAGTAGAGCCAAGCAAACAGCACAAATCACACCATATTATAATGCTGAATAACTTATTCTTGAGGTCTGGTGGGAGGCGTCCTTGCCCATGGCAGGAGGGTTGGAACTAGATGATCTTTAAGGTCCCTTCCAACCTAAACCATTCTATGATTCTAGTTAATATTTATTTACACTAAACAACTAAAATCCCTTAACAGTGCTGTTGAATACCTGCTGGTTTTCCCCTCTGCACATACCTGCTTCTGAGCACACACGCAGATGAGCTGTGCTTGCTTGTATAGCTGGAAGAAACCAAATTCCCTTTACTTCTGCTTTCCTCCCCTCTGCTCCCCCCTGGTGACCCCCCAACCCGGGCAAACAGTACCTTCATCATGTGTTTCTCGATATGTAGCTTACCTATAAGGAAGGCTGTGCGTTTCTTATGTCTTAAAATAACCCTCTGAAATTACTGAGAGATGGGATGCTGAGGGACGTGGTTTAGTGGTAGCTTGGCAGTGCTGGGTTAATGATTGCACTTGATCGTAAAGGTCTCTTCTAACCAAAACAATTCTATGATTCTGTTCTATAAGATGAGCAAAAAAACCCAACCAAGTCAAGCTTGTGTACTTTGCTAGATAAAATAAGCTAGTGTGGCTGGGTTTAAAATATTTCCTTAAGTTGTTGGACTCTGTTTTTCAGGTGTGTCAGCCCAGTCCTTCCTTCACTGCTTTACACTGACTAGCTCTGCTTTTAATCTGCAAGTTGCAACTCCTGGGGTAAGTAAAAATGGGCAGTTACTGTGATTTCACTCTGAAACCAAATGATACCTCAATTGACAAAACAGAATTGTGCTAAACTTTTTTGAGAGGTGTTTTATTGGCTTTACAGATACTTTTTTTTACAAGGATTTATTTTTTAAGTCTGTTTTCTTGATATTGAAGTGAATGCATGCTTCCTATAGTATGGTTTTGAGCTTCTCTGTCCAGTATGTGTTATCCACAAAGAGTGGAGGGAGAACAATTAGAAGAACTACTTCAGTAGGGAAAAATGGGAAACTTGCAGGTTTTTGAGAGCTAAAGTCTCTTGGAATACCACATGGTTCTACTGCAAGAAAAGTAGTGGGTGTCTGTGCAGTGATACTAACCACAGTCTTTGAACCGTGTTTTCCCTAGGGGAAGTCAATTGATTTTGTGGATGTGAATGAGAGCAACATGCGCTGGATACAGGACTTTCGTATGAAATCGTACGCGAACCCCGCCAAGTTGGAGTCAATTGATGGTAAGGGCTTTACTGTTGGTCAGTGTGTCATGTCCATTTATCAGGGAAACAGATGCTTCTTAGTGCTAGGTCTTTAGGGAAGAGCGACACAGAAAAGGCATAAAACTTGTGTTTAAGGGCAAGCCCTGGCAGCTACAATTGCTGCTTTTTTTTTTTTATTTAAGAGGAAGTCCAGGTAACTACAGTTGTTGTTTTCTTATTTATCTTGGATTGGTAATTATCTCTTATTTATATATATTCTCTCTCTTATATATATGTACACACACTGTATATTGTTACTTTCTTAAAATAAATATTTTGCTAAAGTAGAAGCTAGCAGACATAGTGGGTTTAAGCTTTGCCTGTGTAAGAATGTCTCAGTAAAAATGTATGTTCTTTGTCCAAAAAAGGATCTTTTTCTCTACTCCACATAGATCTGTTAGTTTCTTTGGTTCATTCAGTTTATACAGCCTTTGACCGACTTACATGGTATTTTCTTAATTTTGTCAAGTCTGAAATGGGTTTATGATCAGGCTTTTTTGTATGTTACTTGTATTACAATTAGTTTATCCCTTCCTCCTTCCTAGGTGCTAGATACCATGCGTTGCTGATTCCAAACTGTCCCGGGGCTATGACTGACCTTGCAAACAGTGGGTACCTGGCTAAGATACTGCAGCACTTCAGCACTGAGAACAGTAGGTGAACGTCATTACATATTTTGTTAAATAAAATAGTACTATGGTAGTGTTTGTGTAAGACTGTTACCTTCCAATGACTTAAAAATATTTACATAGTTGAAGAGCATTCAGAACTGGAACGAGCTGCTTTAGAGAAATGTATCTTCTCTTAAAAAGTATCCTCTTTGTGTAAATGTATATAAAAAAATACCAGTAGCTTTCCAATGCTTCTGTCAGGAGAGGGTTCTCTGCCTTAGTGGTACAGAAATTGCTCCCTCCAAGTCAGCAGGATTCAAGATTCAGAGCCAAATGTGGGATGTACCAGTGTCATCATTAAGGCTGTAGATAATAAAGACTCATGTGTGCCTCTCACTTACCACTTGAATATGTGTTTTTGTCTTTGACTGGTGCTGTCTCAGGACTTGGAGTTAACAGCTAGTAACTCTGCAAGACTGGGACAATTCTTATTGTAGTGTGCAGGAAAAACCTTACAGCCTAAGAGAGTATAAACAGTGTAGTATAATTTTATTGCAGGAAGGTAACATGCTATAAGATGAACAATCTCCTGAACGTTCATCTGTATTTTGACTGTTTGAAGATCCTCACAGCTTCTCAAAGATGCTTTGATTTTTCTCTAGAGCCTATCTGTGCGGTTGGACATGGAGTTGCAGCGTTGTGTTGTGCCACCAATGAGGATAAATCCTGGGTATTTCAGGGATACAGCCTGACAGGGGTAGGTTGAGCTTTCACCTGACTCTGGCTGTTTGGGAGTTTTTTTTTGCTGTGTGAAGCCTGTGATTTCAGGTGCTGGTGTTTCTGGTCTTACCCTAGAACTTCCTACAAATACAGATCATCAGTTTGGTACCCTTGGTTTATGTGCAAGATAGGGAGAGTTGTCATTGGTAAGGGGGCCCAACGCTGAGTATGAAGGGATTGTCTCACTTAGCTGTGATGTGGAGAGTGTCTTCCTTCCAATTGTTCAGTAAACTTTAAAACTGAATCAATAAAATGCTGGAAATGACTGCTGCAGCTCTTTGGATTCATAGTTGAGGGCTTTTAAGAATTACTTTCTTTGGTTTCATGAATGCTGGAGGTAAGTTACCTTTCTCAAGGTGCTCTTTCATTTTAAAAGGTAGAGGAACTTTTAGGGAAAAAGGTTGTTTGTACAAACTGGCTTATAATTCAAAAAGTAGCCAGATACTGTTGATGTTTTATTTAATGTGCAGTCATGTCTCTGACCTCACAGACTGTTTATACGGCAGTTGTACCTGTGTGCCAAAATGATGCAAACCTCTGTAGTACACCTCCTAGGGTTGAAAATTTACATGCAAAGTTAAGAAAACAAGTTTATGGGACTCACAAAAGCTATCAGTGTCCTGATGTGCTTGTATTTGGCATTACAATCCATGATAAAATATTTAAAATAAGAGGCATGATGTGGCCCAGATATAGTTGCTATGGAAACCATAAAATTCAAGTTCCTCCTGCGAATACAAAAACTGAACCAAGTACTCTTAATCTTTCTCCCTTCATTTAAGCTGTTTCCCATGTTCATGCCAAAGCTGTTATTTGGACTCTCTGTGTGGCACAGCATTTGCGTCTAAATGATTGTGTCCAACAGCCAAACGGGTCTGTGCTTTCATGAAGTTAATTGCATGCACACTGTTCAGTGTCCAGTTGATGTGCAGAAGTTGCTTGGTGTCATTCTTTATATCTCACAGAGTAATTTTCAGTTTGCTCCCTACAGAAAATCCATAGAAGCTGCTTATGATAATTTGTTTTTTTTTGCTTCACTTCTGTTTTGCTTTCTGTATACAGCTGGGAGAATCATAGGGGGAACAGAAAAATAAATTGCAGGTGGAAGTATGTGTTGGTTTTGCTTGGCTCTTTTTATAAAAAGCAAGACAGACTTATTTCCTTTTGGTCTTTTTCAGCCCTCTGTGTATGAACTAGTAAGGCAGCCTAATTTTGCCAGTTTGTCCATTATTGTGGAAGATTTCGTGAAAGATTCTGGAGCTACATTTAGTGGTATGTCGCTTTCTTGTTGTCGGTATGTCACTTTCTTGTTGTCCAGCACTTCACCTTTGGTGACTGTGTTTTGGAAACAAATGTTTGTGTGCCAGTTTCGCACAGCTGAACAGGACTCTGACAGGATATCTCATCTTGCGTTCCCGTTTTGTGGATATGAACAAATACCCTAGTGGATTAGAAACGATGAGTGTTCTAAGAATAAACACTGCGAAATACTGTGTGTGGAGAAGTAGGGCAGTACAGTATGGCACACTGATCTCCGTGGTTGTCCGTGCCTACTCTTTTACCCCACGGTAAACATGAGGTTGCTTGTCCTGCTGCAAAGGAATAATGTGTACTGCAGGGAAGGGTGTGTGCAGGAGAGTTGCCATCGATCTGCAGATGCACAGTCCATCCCTGCAGGGGATTGTCTGTACGTAGGTAGCGTGCTGCAGCTGCTTCCTTGCTGCGTGGCAGGGAGCATGTGCTCTGCCAGGAGAGGTTAAGTTCCGGATTTGGGGGTTGTCTTTTATTCAAGCAAATGCTTCATTATGTAAAGCTGGAGGCCCTATACTGAGAGGGTTGGGTTGCTCTGATTAGTGTCTATTAACTATTGAGTATTTTACTTGTAGCCAGATCTGACTTTGTAGTATTTTCTTGGTTTTTTACTAGCAATTTCATTTATTATTATTAGTCAAAATGTAGAAGTTTGACTTTTGAATTGCAAAACCTGAAGTTCTGCCCTGTGTGGGAAACTAAATCCATTAAAGCATAAAAATGTCACTTTTTTTTTCCTAGATTATTTCTGGCTGTGCAGGGAAAAGTGTCATTTTCCTTCACATGCTGCTTTCTTGCAATACTGAAGAGCGACGGGGAGAATTAAATAATAAGCTATAAATGTCTCTCTTCAGTTGCAGCTGTCATTCAGTCTGCTATTTTGTTAGGTAATTCTTTAGAATCTGTCCTTAAAGAGAACAATGACATGCCTGTGATATTTAAGGCATCCTTTGTTTAATGGAATAGTGCCACCCATTGAATTGATAAAATTTGAAGTGCCTAGATTAGAGACTATGCGCGTGGCATGGATAGGAAACAGAACCAGGCTCCTAATGCCATGCATCTATTCTTCACTAAGAAGAAATGCCACTGTCTTATCCAGTTATCTTATAACTGCTGTATATTCTTTGCTTAATCCTCTTCCATCCGTGCTGCTGTCAGCCTGCTTGTGTGTTTAAATGGGATCTTTATGCTTTTCGAGTGAGCTGCTGCCGCCACCTCCCGCGCAATGGGTTCAGTACTGACAGTTTAAAAGCTGGTGTCTCAGTGGGACTCGTTACATCACGTATGCTTTGTTGCAGTGGTGCTGACAAATGAAGCAAGAAGAGGAAAAGCATGCAGGGTTTGAAGGCACTTTAGCCTGTGTTTAGACAGTGGCAGGGAGAGGGAGAAGCAAATAAGAGTCGTTCATTATTGACAAAATAATGGTTCTATCTGGAATGAGGTAACTTAAAAATACTAGTTGGAGCACTGAACTGGTAGATACCAACACGTTGGGGTATTAACATAGGCCAGAAAATAAGTACCTTCCTGCAGGCTCTTTGTAGCTTGGTTATTACAACCTTGATACCTTACATAAGAAGGGTTTATATTGTATTGCAGGGTAATTACAACTTTAAAATATATACTTTGAGGCTTTCATTATGAAAACCTCTTGATATGTGCACTTTACCTATCTGGTGTTACTTGAATCAAGGGACCAGTCCTGCTGTCCTTTCGGAGAAGGACTTTCTAGTGAAATCGTTTCAGGACTGGGGGCTCAAGATTGTCCATGGGGATTATAGATCAACATAGCAGTCACCCAGCAATTCTGTCTGATCAAAATAGTTATCTTGTGTTAGCTGTATCAGAGGTGATACTGAAACTGAAGCAGTGTCCACTAACACAATGCTTGTTGCTTTTTCTCCTGTATTTAGCCAGCAGTCCGGATGCTGTGCATGTCGTGCTGGACAGGCACCTGGTGACAGGACAGAACGAGAATTCCACTCTTCCTGCGGTCCAGAATCTTCTTATTCTTTGCAATGTCAGGTGAGGCAATATGGGAGACAAGAACTAGGAAGAGACAGTGGTGAGCATCTCTTAGTTTCAGGAATATTGTCCCCCAAAAGAACTTTGTTTCCCTTGGTTAACAGCCGAAATGCGTGTTGTCTTTGATCTAGCTATTCAGCTGTCATATCTCTTGGAAAAAAGCATTTGTGATTATTTAAAAAAATAAATAAGGTAAAATGGGTTGGGAAATGCACAGCTATCTAGGATTGGTAAAGTGCAGAATAGGCTTCACTGAACATTTCTGTTAAAGGAAACATCTCTTGTGTTGTTCTTTGTGCTTTGGCAAGTTAGCATTTAGTCAGCTATGTTTTAAGATTCTGGGAATGGATGGATTTAACTTCTTTGGTAACGGCTTGGCTGTTTGACTGTCTCTCATCTTGTCACGTAGAAGAACACATCTAAATAACCACAAAAATCTTCTTTTGTTCAGGTGAATGTGTGTTAGAAGTCCTTTCCTGGCTGTGGACTAACAGATCGTGTCATGTTTGGATGTGTTTCAGCAGGAAATGAAGGAGCGGGTCTCTTTGCAAATAGGATGGATGAAGAGCCAGCAGGCTAAGGATTTTCTTGTCTGTTAACTGCATAAAACATCCCTCTAAATTTCTGTTCTGGACTATGAAGTGACTGTGACAGTGAAGTGGCAATGTCAGGTTTTGCTTATATAGAGTGGGTGAAGGTTGTGAATAAGAAAACTTTGAAGTGCGTCACACTTCAGAAGCAACCTTGCATTTTTGTTGCTACATCTTTTTTTCACTGCTTCTCTCTAGACCCTTAATTTACAGATGGCGGGAACTGTGTCTTTTTAAAAAAAATAAAGTTGGTGCTACGAATACAAATTGCTGAAGCTGAAGACCCTGATCTAGCCTGACATTGTACTGATCGTTAGTAACTGCCCCAAAGAGGACTTGGAACTCTGAACCATCTGGCGTTTGTGTTTCAAATATCAAAATCTACACCTAGAGCTTCATTGAAATGCAATTTCAGATACGTTCTCACCTTTCTTTTGGTAGGACACAAAGTTACTGTCTGAACTCTGAATGTGTCTGGGACACTTGGATATACTTGGAATAGGATGGAAAATGCTTAGCTAAACTCTGAATGCAGCAGACTTGGTTGTTTGAAGGCAGCTCGCTGTGGTGATACTGTTAGCATAATGTGCCCTTGTTTTCTTCCTTGCCTGTTCACATTATTGGACTTCTGTTTAAAAAGTTTGCTCAGCTGTTTTTAAATGGTCTTGTAACTGGTTATCTGTTCTCCTTTGTGGTGCTTATGTTGTGATTTTTGTTCTCTTTGAAATGTTTGAAATATTTCTCTCTGGCGAGCACATTGCGATTGTCTCTTGCTGGAATTTTATGGACAAAGGAAGAAAAAAAGGTAGGCAGCTAATGTGGATCACATCTTCCGAGGAACTGACTGTAAGATGAAATCTGGCCTTCTCTTTCTTTTTGAGCAGCAGATGTGGCTTGAAGTTGAGCATGGAAAGTAATAATGACACTGACAATATTTTCTGCTGTTGCAGGCTCAAACGTTCTAAATCTGTGGGGAAGCAGACAGATTAGCATTTTTCCTTCACTCTTGGAACTGAGGGCAACACTTCTGCGGTGCTCTGAGGGAAAGGACCTTTGTGGTTGCATTTTATTTCCTTACAGGATAATACGATATATTGGTAGTCAGGCAGGGTAATTTGTCTTCTCTGTAGAAATTCAGTTTTTTAGTTCTGTCTCAAGAATTCAGTGTGATTTTAAAAGATAATCTGCCATGGGATTTGTTGGGTATTCTACTGTTACATTCTGGAGCCCAGCTTACAGATTTTTGTCGTTAATAGAAATTTAAATTAGAATTTGAAATGAAAATTGGGCTTTCATAGTAATTAAACTATCAAATAGTTTTGATAGCTTAAATCCTCATTCCTGACAAGTTGTCTTAAGGATTTGTTGACCTCTGTCAACATCAGGGCATACTCTCCATCTGGATTTCTAGTGGGCTGGCTACTGAAATGATTTGTAAAGTTTTTTTATTTGTACTGCAGTAGTACTTGGAATTAGGGTCATTTTGTGTTGAACACTGTGCACCTACAGCTATGAGACACTCTGCCACCAAAAGCTTTGTTTAAATAATAGAGAAGGTGAAGCTTTATGCCGTAGACGCCACTGATTGCCTGAGCAGCGAACGCGGTGGGGCTGGAGTCAGGTATTTGGGCTCCTGGCAGAGGTGGGCACAACTTATGTGACTTCTGAGGCGAGGGAGCTTTGCCACACCTCACTGCAGCTGCAAAGTGAAGTCTTGTTTCTGACGTGAGATTCTGAGGGGCTACAAGTCTGTATTACCTTTGAGACTGTGCGTTCATGTGACTTTGTCAAAATCACTAGACCTTTCACCGCCTGCCTATAAAAATAGAATATTTCTGTCTAACCCGTGTCCTCTTTTTGTTCCTTAATTGTGAAGTTCTATCCAGGCTTATCAATAAGCTGCCAGGTGAGCAAACAGTATTCAGACCACTACAGGCTTTGATCAATTCTCTATTGTACTGTTTTCCTTATTTTGTGGCAGCCGGGACCTGTTGGAACAGCTTAGTTTGTGCCTGTATCAGGAAGTACACTGACGTACAAAGTATACCGCCTTTAGATTTTTGTAACACTTCCTTGTTCTTCCTGTATGGGAGCAGATGAAGAGGAGTTATGATGTATCTCTTCATTTTTTTTTTTCACATCAGGTGTCCACTTCTGTCTCCTCAGTAATCTAAATTGTCCCCCCTGTTGAAGCTGCTCTTGCAAAATGGGGGGAGAATTGCATGATCCAGCAGAAAGTGGCTGGAGAGGTGATGTGTGCAAGTGTGTGTGCCTGCAGGTTTCTGATGGCGTGGATGAGAACGATGCTGGCTGCGTGGATGCGGCCTAACTTCTAGCAACAAGGCAAAATGACTTTGGTAAAACAACCCTCTCTCTCTCCCCTGTGGATGGTGGGCTCGCATCGTGTCATCTTTAGAAATGATGCTGACAAATTGTGAGCAATTAGTGATGATAGCTCTTCTAATTTGTCATACAGTATGACCAATTTTAGCCAAGGATTGGAAAAAATTATCCTAAAACTGTGGGAAAAGAAGGTCAAATAAAAGTAGAAAACATGCGAGGCTGTTTAATGTCATACCGGATACATTCAGGAAAGTTTTACTCTGCTTATTTTGAGGGGGTATTATGTCAGTGGATTAAAATGTGAAGGCAGTATCCATAATTTTTGCTCGTTACTGTTTGACTTCTTTTCTTTACCATATGCATACAGAATTGCGCTCTTAGTCAAGAATGATGTATAGAGAGTTAATGACCTTAAGTTTTAACTTAGTTCTTCACTTTGGAAAAGCTTTCAGTGCAGCAGTAAACCTCTTCACAAAAATTTTCAACAACACATCAGGCTACTTCTGTTACTCCTATTTATTTTGAAACTAAAAGCAGGGTTGAAGTACAGGCTTCAAAGGCAACAGCATGTCTATAGCTTGGGGTATTGTAGTATACTTCTCCGCTTTAGTTCCATACTAATGTTGTTCTACAAATGTATCACTCTATATTTTTTGGGTTTTATATCTTTTGCTTGAAAGATACTTATATCAGCTAAAAAAATGAAGTGACATTATAGAAAGAGTAATGATTTTTTTTGTCTTGCATTTTAAACTTCCTGTGTGAAGACTTGAGTACCTCAGTTTGTATCTTCTGTACCTTGTGTGCTGTGCTTCCTTCCTGCTCAAACTGAGGAGCAGGCCAGTGAAGTATCACATCCCAGGCATCTGAGCAGCGATATTTATCCTGAGTTTGTTTTCCAGCGCTTGACTTAAAATGTCATGTCTTAAAATGTCAGGTATTCTCCTCTCCCTGGTTGTAAGACTGCAGCATGCTCAAATTGCTCAGCAGCCCAATTTTAAACACTTCTCTTACCCAATTATGCGTAACAAGACTGTGACAAATAGCAGCAACTGGGTTTTTTGGGGGGGCATTAGCATAGATGAGAAATGTTGCTGTTTCTTGCCTTTTGCCCATTGACCTTTACCGGTGTCTTAGCTTGTGGAATAGTTATGGTGGTGAAGCAGAGAAAACACTGCGTGCTAATCTCTACATTAAGGTTAATTTGCATGTAAAGATCTATGTTAAGGATCCATCTAGTGATGTCGGTTAGAAACTGAATTGAACTGGTCAGAAATCAGCCAGAGGCAATGTCAGGAGTCCTCAAAACACGCCAGCTCTTGACATACTCATTTAGCACCTGTTCTGCAGTGTGATGGTTTTGCCCTCTACCTGGCTGGAGCATAACAATTTGCACACTGCAGAGAGGACAAGCTTCTGGCAATGCTTGCAAATATTTGGTGTTTCATTGTCTTTGTGATCAGTTGTTTATAGAGGATTCTGGCATTTAAGCCACGTGATGGGCCCTTTTGTCCCAAAGCCAGAAACTGCTTCTCAAACAAATTGAAAGCTTCAAATCCTGGAGATTTTCAACCCACACAAATCCTGATGGTTTCAGTGTTGTGCTTTGGAGTGCTTGGTGCTTTGGTCCTAGGGATGTTATCAGCCAAGCTTATTTCCTTAGAAATCTGTCTGTTCTTAGTAACATCCAGCTGCTCTTTTTTTTTTTTTATTTAGGGAACCACACACACGAAGAGTGTTACATCTGGTCTGTGCTTAATACATGGGGGCATAATTCTGTATTTTTCTCTGTTCTTCTGGGCAGACACTGAAGTATCTGCGAGAAGCATCAGAGTGCCTCTGCAATATATGGAGCAGAAACATTTGTGGGATGAATCCTAAGGGATAAGGGGCTTTCTCAGATGATTTATCCCAGGAATAATCTTTACAGCAGTTGGCACACAGCTGTAAAGAGACATTCCTGTATTGTACCCCCACAAAGGATTTCTTCACCAGCAAGAAGACAACACATTGCTGCATCCCCGCACCACACACACCACTAAAGTTGTGCAGTTGGTCCCTGCAGGGAAGAAAGGAAAGGTAGAGGACATCTTTAAGGTAATAGGGGGCTTTACTGGCAGTTCTACACATAAGCAGAGAAGAGGGATGCTCAAAACACATAAACATAAAAAACTTGCGAACTGATGCAGCAGTTGGAGTGAGCCCCAATACCTGCTTGTGGGTGTGATCGCAGTTTTGATACTTCATACACTTTAATTCAGTTTAAGTTTTGGGTGCAACAGTAATGAAAGGTCGTATTTCTAGTTTAACTAACCTAGTGTTTACAGGACAAAAGAGATTAATGAGTGACATGAAAGGTGATGGGGAATGGCCAAATCGCCAGGAGCTTGGGCTCTGATCACGAGTCCTTTGTGCTGCCATACCTCTCCCACAGCTTGATACTGTAGCTGCAGTCAGTGGAGGTAGCTTAGATCCTCTGAATGCAGAGAAGGTATCAGAGACAACTTGGTCAGACTCAGTTTTTCTGCTGAGAGGAAGTGTTGTCTCTTCAGAACACTTAACAAAGCATTTGCTTGTTTTCAGGGGTTGCTTACAGGATGCTTGAACTCAGTCCTTGTCACTGTCTGCAGCTAATGGTTGTTAGTCATACTAGCATTCCATTAATGTATTAAAATGTTTAAATAAGATTCTTTTCCTGGAGTTTCCACAGTATAATATTTTTAAAAAAATAATAAAAAAAGAACCTTCTGCTTTATTCATCTTAGGTGCTGTGTGATAAGCTCTGCCATTTGATTCTGGGTATCAGAGTGCATTTCTACTTAAACTGACTTCTGTTCCACTGCTGATAGAACAGCCCTTTTGGCTTTGTGCAGGGTTGCCCACTTTCCTTAGCGGGGACTACCGCCAGCTTTGAACTCCCCTGTAGGCTGTTGCAGCCACAGCAGTGACAATTAACTGAGAATCGTTGGGCTTTGCTTGAGTGCCTGCCCTGGACAACAGCGGTGACCCAAATGGGGTAATCCCAGTAAGACCGAGTCCCACAAGTCTGTAAGATGTGACCTGGCTGCTGGGCCTGTCACACCACTGTTCATGAAGGCTACACCCTGTGTATCGTGTCCTCTGTAGCACTAGGGTGTTCTGTACAGGAAAATGTTTAATACTAGCAAGAGAGAAAAGGAGCCTTTTGTCAAATGTGAACTTCTAGGCCTGTAGGGGATTTCATCTCAGCTTGAGGGTCCAGTGTGTTCCCTCTGTTCCCTTGCCTGGGATGTCCATGTTAGCCCCTAGGATGCAGAAGACTGTGTCAGAAGCTGACCTGTCATCCTGCTGGGACTAGGCAGCTGGGAACACTGAGACACCGCTTTCTCCTCTGTAATGCATCAAAACAAGTATCAGAATAAATGGAAATGACTCTTTGATCCTGACTTGCTTTAAAATTTTGAATGTTACCTATCGGATACTGTCTGGCTTGTTTCATGTAGTCTGTAATAGCCTGTGATGGCTGTATTTGATAGTCCTTATAAATTAATCTCTAAGGACTAATTTTAAAGTGAAATTCTACCTTGGGAGGCTGAAAATAAATGAATTGACTTACTGTGTCAGATGTGTGTATCCTACTGCCTGTTTTCCCAACAGCTGTGCTCTCCTGTACCTCTTCTCTTGCACCCTTGTTTCAAGACTACAAGAGGTACTGAGAGCAACTGTTGGGGAGCAGCAGCATGTATGTCTCAGCACATGGGGTCGTGGAATGCAAGAGAGCTGAAAGAGGAAAGAAAAACATTTGAGGCTTTTTTTTTGTTTGTGGGTTTTTTTTTCTTTCTCCAAGCTCTGTGTGTTTGCATAGAGCTGGAGGATGAAATTAGAGACCTGCCACCACAAGGGAAGGCTGATAACCTTGTGTTTGTGCTCTTCAGTTAGTTGCGGCTCTGAATCTTGTAAAGGAAGAGGTGTTGTGGGATGTTGCAGCCTCCCCACAAGGTGGTGGTACTGCTCTAGACAGACCTTCGCCTTCCTCCTCAGCCACCAGCAAACTCCATCCCCAAACACCGAGTGCAACAGTGTTCCTTTCCTCCTGCCAGTTCCCGAGGAAGGGCCTGCTGCTTCTGAGTACCTGTGCTGGGCAGGTGGGCTGCAGCTGAAAGAGGGCTACAGTCATACAAAATGCATATTAACACAGGGTTATATACGCTAAGCTCTTCTGTAAGCAACAAGCCATTCCCATGGCTTCCCAGTAATCTGTGACCATAGGGGCTGCTCTCTCATGTTCCTTCTTTTCTTAGGAGAATGAGGGCAGCATAGTTAGAAACCTTGTCATGAAAGCCTTCGTCTTTGTCACCTCCTAAATCATCATGTGCTAATGCTTTCCTTAGAAAGTATCCCTCCGTAGCATCACCTGTTACTAAACCCTCTTTCTCCCTAAAGGTTTCCACTTTGCAGTTTTTCTTTGTGTAAAGCCAAGGGCCAACCCTGAGTTGTAGCAGTTTCTTTTGAATTGTTCATTTTGAATGAGTGAAATTTACAATGGAGTGAAATTTACAACTGAGTGAAATTTAAATAGGTGTGCTGCCACTGAAGGTGAGTTTGAGCCTGTGTCGTTGCTCTGGTCTCTTGATCTCCCAGATCAGACACCAGCAGTATAAACTGGAGTCACGTATCCCTGGGAATAAGAGACAGGACTTGTACTGCTCAGGTGCTGCGGAGGTGAAGCTGAATTCCTAGCTGTTAGTGCAATTTAACGCCAGTCTGAGTATCAGACTCTGAGTGCTGTGGACGGCAGCAAGATAAGAATTCCCTCTGCTTTCTTGAAATGCTACATTTCCTTAGACAAAACTGTGCCTGGAGGGGGGCTGGGATTGTGTGGGTTTCACAGGACAAATGGGAGACCCTTTTGCATATACTCATTTTGCATGATGCAAATACATCTGTGCTCAGACTGTAACCTAGATCCCAGTGGTAAAGCAAAACCAAAGTAAAAAAAAAGGTCAGATGGTAAGCTTCCTTCAATTATACTGAAATCAAAGTTGCACAGCAGAGCCTGCCAGCGGCCTTTGACAGTCCTCGCCCTGGCAGCATGGTGGCCATTAAACACACAGAAGCCTGACATGGTCTCCTGCAGTCGCTGTTTTCCCAGGAGGCATTCACAGATGCTGTGCTGATATCCTGTGTGAGGCCACGTGTGTGTGACCCTGAGGGACTTGGGACCTGCAAGTCCCTTACCCTGCAGAAAGGCAAGAAAAGAGTGCGGAATGCTGTGGGTCATGGCATGCTCACATCGGAGCTGGACTGCTGTGTGGACCACAAAAGCAAAGCAGCCCTGCCACTGGGTTAGAGTCATTAATTGTTTGCCCTTTCTTTGCATTCTGGATGGTGGAGAGGTTTTACTTATTCTCCCAACAGAAAATAAATATTCTTTTCAAATACAAATGCTGGATCATACAATTTCTGTATAAAGTTCCAAGACTTCCAGGCTCAAGCCATGAAGCCCAGCAGCCCTGTAGAGAGCAGCTAGAAAATATGCAGCCTGACCCTGCCTCCTTTCCAGGCAGCAGCTGTCGCTGCTGTCACCTCAGCCCTGCCTGTATGAGCCATCAAGTCCCCAGGGTGGGAAACACCATCAAACTTAAACTTAATGATTGCTACAGATGATGTGTTTGAAAAAGGAGAAGAGACAGAAGGAGACAAAGCAGCAGTTGCCGGTCGGATGAAGGGTTGACAGCGTGGCTAATGCACACGTAATAGCAGTTACGGACTGTTAGGCCTGTGGATATCTGGGGAGACTCCTAGTGCCTGTTGAAGACATTTGGTGCTGATCCTGCATTTTATGATCACTGTTTCGTGATATTATTGCAGCTTAGGGTGGTGAATGATGCGTGATTAGTCCCTTTCCAGGCTTAGTCCAAGCATGCTGCTGGAGCTGGTTCGGTCACCTTTCTCTGGTGTTGGTGGATACCACTGTAAAGGAAAACTCTTCATATGGCAGCATTCTGATCCTGTCCCTGTTGTCTGGGGCTGGGCTGAGAAATGCAGGTCTTCTGATCCTAAAAAAGCAGTCCTCCGCTGGCTTTTCCACTGGAAAGCAAAGCACAAAGGGTGTTTTCTTTGGGCTGTTTCCTTTGCTCTGTGGAGATCTTCCTCGACAGCTGCTAGCCACGGTTGGAGGCAGGCCGCTATGCTACATGGATCTGCACTCTGACTGGTTTGGGTGTTCTGAAGAAGGAGCGAGAGATGCATATCACTGAGGCTGTATTGAAGCCTGAGCTGTTGTTCATAGTTATCAATGACAATAACAAAGGGGTTTCTATTTCAGCTATTTTAATAAGTAACTTTCCCAAGATCCTGTAGTTGACGTAGCAGAGGCTGATTTATTTTTTTTTCCCCAAGCCATGGCGCTATTTCCTTATATAAAAGCAGACTTTTATATTTTTTTTGTTTGTTTTGCTTCTATGCAATTGTGTGACATAACAACTGAATGTCCTTGGGGATACATTTACCTGTTAAAGTAAACTGCAGAGGAACAGAGCTCAGAGCTTTGCTCTGTTTTGCTCCTGAAGCATTTCATGGATGGATCTGCATCCAAGGCTCGGCTGTCAGGGTCACTCTTTGCCTTGGGAAATCCTCAGCTCTTAGTTCCACAGCGTATGTCCCTTCTGAGCCGATCCCATCGTACGTCAGAGCACAGCCTTCCTGAACCAGGAGGAAGACAGAGCTGAAGCACTGGCTTGGCCTCTAGACGTCAGCTGGGAAATCGCGAGAGTCTGAGCACCCTGCCTCAGAGAGGGTTAGCTTTCACGGTAACAGATTAAAAGGATTTTACTTGCCAAGGAAGGTATGCAACATGGAAAACAAACAATAATGCAGTAAGGATACAGCAAATTAATGAGCTATGTGAAATTAAATTTATGCAAAACGTACAAATACAGAATGAAAAAAGAAACAAAAGGAAAAAGGAGAATACTAGTGTTCTTTCAGACAATTGTTAGTGTTGATTGAAGGAGAAGTTACCTAGGAGGACAAAACCTATCTGGTGTGCCTCGGTTTCAAGATGGGTATGGGTGTCCTCAGGGGAAGCCTCTACCTGTATGTTGGTTCAAGGAGAGAGAAGAATGGTTATGCTGACAAATCTCTTTTATTATTTTCCAGTACAAAAGTAGTTAAATCCATATAAAATAATTGGGCAGAATCATATCATAAGGTAAAAATTCTATTCCATGGCTCCTCAGAGCTCAGCAGTTTCTTCACACTTTTGCCCTTGGACTGGCTGCTTGTCCCTCCAAAACTGCCTGATCCTTTTACTTCCACATAAGCTACAGTAAAGCTAAGTTGATCTGAGCTGCCAGTGAATTAATAATTACTTGTATGAACTTAAACTACCAATCGTATCTAATCCTTTTCTAACAGTTATCATATGCTATTTCCTATATTATCTCATACGAAATATTATTTTTAAGTCTATTCAGGCTGCATGGTAGATCTGAAACCGTGAGCCATATGCTTTGATTTTAATTCCCAACGCCTTAGGCCATGCATGTGGGCTGGAGCAGTGGTTCGTGGGCCTCAGCCTTGTTACAGAGCCCTGTTTGGTGTCAGGATGAGAGCAGGAGACCCCAAGCCTGGCCAGGTCCTAGCAAGGCAGAGTCCTAAGGTACTGCTGAGGCGTTGGGTGCCTGCAGTTGGGCGTCTCTTCAGTGCAAGGACTGAATTTTTTCTATATGTCTGTGGTCAGGAACCTTTACAGGCTCTGCTTTTACCTGTGTACCCTAAGGAACGAATAATAAAATGTGCCATAGGGAGACCAGAGCTGACCTTGGGATTGTCTGTCTTTTACTTTTTTTAATTAATTTGCTGCAAATTGCACTTTTGTGTTGAACACATTTTCCACAACTTTGTACTGAATATGACAAACATTTTTTAGCCAAGAAGCAGCAAAATCTCTGAAACTGGACGTTTTGTATTTTCTCTTTGAAATACACCTAATATTTATTTTTAAAATCTGCATGAAAAACGTAGGAGACAAAATGTTGCATTTGACCCCAAATAAAAGGTATTTCAGCTTTTTACTTCCATTTATCCTGCTTCTTGTAAGTCCCACGTTTATTTGTTTCATGATTTGCATGTTTTGTGTGTGGGTTTTTTTTCAGTTCTGTGAGCAAACCAGAATTCATTTACTTGCCAGCTGTATTCTGTGCTCCCAAGCTAAACTGTCTGCCCGGTCTGTTAAACAAAGTTTGCTTTCTCCTGGGGGTTTGTTTTTTTAATTATATTTCTGCCACTTATTTCCCTGCCTGAGAATTACAATGAAAATAGGAGTTCAAAATGGTCATTTAGATCACTTGATCACTTGCTGAGCTTTGAATACAGTCTGCTGTTGTTGGAGGCTCTAGTATTTTCATGAACATTTTTCTCTTGCAGGAATACTCCAGGACTCTGATATGTGCCAAGATCTCTGCAGGCAGGCACTACTTGCACAGAAAGTTATGGGATCCTGCTGCGTAGGCAAGACCCACATGTACGGGGAGATACAGCACTGTTTCCTCTTGGAATTTGGGAACGGAGGATAGAGAGAACATCCTTTTCCAGCCTGGTATGCTAGCAGACTCGTGGGGTGTATTTGCACTCTCCCTGCAGTTGCAGGAGGTGTCCATAAACTCAGATGTGGGCGCTTGCCTGAGGGTGGCCTCTCACCATCGCTGTGTTATCAGCATGGTTGCTCAGCCGGTGCCCTGCTCAGCCCAATCCAGGGAAATTCCTGCTTTGTTTGAAGTGTGGGGTCTCTCTCCCTGACCCCCTCAGAGGATGAACTACACATTAGGTGTACGTGCAGTTTGTGGCACTTGGCAGCCTTAACCTAGGCTCTGGCGCTTAGACTACAAACACCTGGAGGAAGCATGCTGCAGAAGTTTGGCCCATGAGGAGAGGATTGATGGCAGCCCTCTGTGCTGGCTCTTCTCCTGGCGGGGGGCTGGGGGACCCCAGGTGAAGCCCATCTCCTGGGGAGGGCCTGGTAATTGGGCTCAGGTGAAGAGTGGGTGGTAAAGGGAGACTTTCTGTCCCAAGGGGTTGGAATAGTTTTGTCTTTGTGGCTGGGAAGTAGAACTGGCTCTAGGTGCGTTTAATAAAGGGCAAGGGCATTTTAAAGTCAAGTTTTGAAGTGTGAATATTGGTTCTTTGGGATTTCCACACACACGTTTTATTTGCCCCTACTTGCTGAGTCTAAGCTTGTCCTTGTGGCTGTGATAGCTAAAAACTTTTCTGGGAGACAACAGACATTTCGTGCTCCTGATTTCTTAATCTGATGAGGTATGGGGATCTGGGAAGCCATTAGGAGGAGATTGTAAGCGGGGTTCAGACAGGATCCTGGGAGACATCTCTGTCCCCTGAAGAGAGGTGAAGTTGAGGAAGTGTTATGGGGTAAAGGTGCTTTGTGTGACTGGATGAACAGATGTATAGGCTGAAGGTTTAGGCTGCTTTTTGCTGTGTTTCAGAATGGATGCAGACTTTGTACATCAGTCACTTCACAACATCTATCCTGTACTGAAGAGAAAAAGCCCCTGTGCAGAAGTGGGAAACTGCAGCTGCTACTGGAGCAGGTAAGGGATCCTGTGACAGTGAACATTTTATGCATAACTTGTTCATCTCCTGCCCCCTCAGCTCTAGAGGGCACCATGAGTCTGTAGGTAAGCAGAGTAAGGTTTGACTATTACTGAGGCACCTTTTCCTGCCTCTTCTTCCCCTTTCAGTGCAGTATTTTATTGTCTCTTGAGCAACTTTTGGAATGCTTCAGAGTTGTGTTTGAACCCCACACTGTTACTGACCCTGGCCAACTGCGTCCCAGCTGTTTGAGGTGATGGATCCCCTGGCTCTGCTGATGGAGTGAGGGTGCAGGGGGCACGTGCCTCTTCCAGGAGGAAGAAGGGGTATTCCTTGCAGAGGCTCAAAGCTTCTGACAGCCCAGCTTCACAGCAGCAAGCTCCCAAATTCTGTGTGCCTGAATTACCACCCTGCCGTGGTGCAAGGCTGGTTGCTCACAGAGCTGTGTGGTGTTACCAGCCCAGCAGGGCTCAGAACACACGATTCCAGAGCAGAAAGCTTTTACTGGGATCCTCATTCCTCAAGTAACCAACTTTTATTTATCAGTATTTTAGGGCTGACTGGGGGATATTTTTAGAAAAACTGTTGGTTTCTTTCTGATTGAGAAAGGTCCAGAACAAAGAGGCTTTGGGGAAAGTGAAAGAGCAGCAATTTGTCAGACAGACCTTGCCTAGAAAAGACCAGTGTAGCACATTTGTTGCTTTGAGCTACCAGTTACCCATGTGACAGAAAGGATGTGGGTACCCTCTTCTAAGATTTCCCTGCATTCTCATCCCATGTTGGTTCATCCCTGTCACTGACGGGGCTTTTGTCCTAATTATAAACCAAAATCCAGGATGTGAAACATGATATAAAATATGACATATGCACCTGATGGCATTTTCATTTCAAAGTCCATTGGTGTGTATAGGGGCTTTGATTAAGCAATGGGTCTCTAATGCCATGCACTTGGAGAAGTTTAAGGAGTCTCTCTTGGACTTCTCTTACTATAAGAGGGAGAGATGCGAAATAGGGACCTGCTGGGGTTGTTTTCTCGCGGGAGGAGGACTCCAGGCTAAAAGAAGATCCCAGATATGAGAGGCACACAGGGAATGTGCTCCCCAGGGGCAGCAGGATTATCCACAAAGGAGAGACCAGGCACCTTCCGGGTATTTCCTGAGCTACTGGGTAGCCACAGAGATCAAGGATACAGCTTTCAGATGGGAATGACTTGATTGCTGAGTGAAGTGCAGGATGGAGGGGTCTGGCAGGTGAGCTTATGTTGATGGCTTCAATCCATGGACCAGAATAGCTGCTTCCTCCCCTCTGGGCTAGTTAAGGGCTTGGGGTTGGCCTTTGCACAGAGGTATTTGGGCTCCGATTGGTGCAACCCGTACAACCTCAGTGGGGAAGGGAGGCTGGTGTTTTGCCAGGCTTGTGATGTTGTTAAATTGTGAATGAGGAAGGATCCAGACAGCTGCACTCCGCGCTGCAGATCAGCAGAAGAGTCAGAGACGCGTCTGTGGTTGTTACCAAAAGGCAGGCTAAAGATTCACGGATGGTTCAGTTAGTGGTCACATCCATGCATCTTCATGGTGCTAGAGGAGGCTGCTAGGGAGGCAGCAGTGTCAGAAAAGAAAAACCCACTTAAAAACTCTGTAGGGCACTTGGTAGTACTGGGGAGAAGATGAAAGCAGCTCAAGTGAATGGGTTTGGATTTTTTATTATTTTTTTTAAGAAGAAAAGTAGCTTGCCAGAGGTGACTCTAAACGTAGCAGTGTAACACTGCACCTGGACGCGTGGGTCACACATATCTCTGTAGGGGCTGGCATCTTCAGGAGCTGGGTATCAGTCCCTTGCTGACCTGTGCTGTAATGCTGTGAGTGTGCAAAAAGCAAATTCGCTGGTAATGGGGGAAAAAAACATTTTTCAGGCAGTCTGAAAGCTACTTCTGGATTTGACCTTTTGTCAGTAGCAGCTAAGGCCTAGGACAGATGCAGAGAAGTGATTGTACCTCAGATGCACAGCTGAGCTGTTTCAAGAAACTGGCATGTAGCTCTTCATGTTCTTCTGCAGAAAAGATGTGTTGGTGCCCTTGGGCTATCTGACAGCACTGCATTGCCTTGGAATTATTTTTTTAAAATGCCAAATAGGTACAAATCTCAGGAGAATGACTCAGCTAAAGGAATCAACAAAAAGATTCCCGTTGATACCAGTGGGCTGGTAAATGGAAAGTTCAGACAGACGGTCCTTCTGTGTTTCATCTAGAATGAAGCTGGTCTGAGGACAGACCAGCCGAGGTCAGTGCTAACTCGGGTAGCCCAGCTTCATATAGCTTCTCTGCGGTATAATCGTGCCTGAACCCTTCCACCTGTAAGAATGCAGTAGCAGCCTAAAATACCTCCTAATTCCTTTGCTGAGAAGTCAGGCATTAGGATGTGCTTGCCTGGCTGTACGACAAGTTGTGGCAGGCTGAGAATCATCCAGCTATCCAGGTGAAGTTCTAGACTGTAGAGAGGCTTATCACATGTCAGCAAACGTGAGGAAGAAAGATCCGTTTTTCAGAGAGACCAGCAACAACTGCACAGGCCTCTCTATACAGCAGTTCTGTATTCGCCACTTCTACAGCCCCCCAGATCTTCCCCTTCAGAATATGGGAAATAGTTCAGCGCTTCATCACTGACATTGCGTTCAATGTTCACAGTTCGCTAGATTAAGTAGGCTTGTTGCTGTGGGAAAGTATTTTTGTCTGACTGAGGATCCCCATCCTACCCTGTCATCTGTTCTGATTATTGCAATAGCAGTTTATAGAAAACATGTTGAAGTGCCTGCTTGTGAGTTGTGTTACCTTTTTGAAGTCATCTCTGGTTGCTCTGGCTTGCCATGGGTCTCGCTGGTCTGTCATCTCTGCAGCTGTCAGTCTCACAGTGGTGCTGTGCAGCTTGATTAAAGCTATCCCAGGGAGGTGTAACTCTGGACTGAAAGCCTTGTTCTCTTACCTGAGGAGGTCAGGATTTCATAATTTTGTAACTGTTAACAGCTGGAGCCAGACCTGCCTGTTTTGGAAATTGTGGTGTGCTAAGAAGCTAGACCTCTCCTCATCTCATATTCCGGAGCAGAAAACAGATGTTGAGAAAGCTGGATCCAAAGCAGAGAGCCTGCAGACTTGTACTTGGCACTTCTGCTGTACTTGGAAGTTCAGTTTCCTTTTCAGCAGGATACAAATACTCCATTAACAGTTTGTAATGACTGTAGTGATCTAAATGGCAGCACGCACGGACTTGCAGTGGTAGGTCAGATGGCTGCGTGGCACAGTGTAGGGAGGTGGGGACAGGGTAAAGCTTTTAATGCTACCTGGACCTTTGAAAGGAAGGGGGAAAAGGTTACCTCCCTCTGGACAGCTTGCTTTCTATCGTGGCCTGCTTCTCACCACTGCCTACGGCTGTAGAGCAGAGGGGTCTGGATCAGTCCCCCGAGTCAGCCGCATCTCTCATCGCTGGTAGACTGGCACTGTTCCCAGCACTGTGTGGGCCAGGTCCGGGAGCGCAGCACCGTGCAGACGTGTCTGTTGGGGTTTCTGTCCTCAGACCTGCATCTGCTTTGTGAGCATGCAGCCGGCTGTCACTACGGCTGAAACAACAGTTCCCAGGTTGTTATGGCAGCGTCCTGACAATGGTGCTGCTGTGTCACACGGATGTTAGTGATCAGTTGTTCCCTTGGCTTGTTTTTCTTGTGTTATTCAAGCTGGATAGAGCACGTGCGTATGAGTATTGCAGCCTTAGTGCTGCCTTTTTTTTTTTTTTTTTAATTAAGGGTTGAGTGCANTATCAGGAAGCACTTAATTGCGTCTACATATAAACAGGAACCTCTTGTCTACTCTTGATGGAACTGGACCTATATAAACTAATAAGACATATTTAATTAGTCTTAATGAAATACAGCATGAAATGTAATCAGATGCATCCCAACTTAATGGAAAAGCCCTGTAATTGGTAAATGCTGCATTAGGATTAGGTCATTCCAGAGGAAGGCTGCCGCACAGCTCTTCCTCTTTTGCAAAAGCAGCAGCTTAAGAACAATGAGGAAAGGAGGGGGTGACAGAACTTTAAGGAAAAAAAAAACCACCCCCCCACACCCCCCCAACCCCCTTCATTTGTGGGATAGGGTTGGCAGCAATTCCACAACTGTTGCATAAAGCAAAGCAGTAACTCCTCCAAGGACAATATACAAAGCTCTTAACAGCTGATCTTGAGTTGTATCCACATGTTGGCTCTGTCAGCTCAGATTAACCAATAGTTGAGTTATTTATTAACTGCTTGAGAGACTTAGTTACTTAATTTTGAAAGTGTAGCCTTCAATATCAGGGCTGTTTGTAGCTTATGCCTGTGTTGTAATGGCAGTGGCATTTTTAGCTTCAATCAATTCCATGTTCTTGCTGTTACCTTGCTTTGGGCTCTTAGGCAAGTGGTAAACAAAACTGGTATTTGACAAAATTCCTAAAAATTTCTTATGATACAGCTTTCCCCCCGCCGCCCCATTAAATAGCCTTGAAATACTAATTATGATGAGATTCACTAGGTTTGCCAACCAGTAAGTCACCACTGCTGCCACCTTGGCTGCAGAAAGAGGACAGGAAGAGACTGGAGCGTAGTTGGTTTAGTGTATATGTGTGTCTCAGATAAGAGTACTTGGGGGCTTTGTACCAAAGAATGCTTTTGAAGCCTGTGTCTTCTCTTTAAATCGCAGTAAGACAGCATGAAAGACAAAACCGCTTTCTTAATGTGTTAGGAATGTAGGCTTAATTAGGAATTTAATAAAAAAATTTTAAAAATTAAAATACTATATCAGATGTTCCCTGCAGCAGGGAAATGAACACGTTACAAGGAAAATCTGTGTTAATTTGCATGTATTGACAAAAGTGCCACAAAAATTTGAAACTCTATTTGTCCCTTTGCAAATTGATAAAAAAGCATCATACAGAAATCTATCCATACATAGCATAAGACTTTTACAGGTAAGACATTTGTACATCCATTTAACCTCAGGTGATCCACTCATTCAGCCTTGACCACTCAGGAGAATTCTGATTTTTCTACTTTCCATTTTCAGCACTGAACATTCGCTCCTAGAAAGAGAGAAGTAAGCAGACAGCAGCTGAGTGAGAGTTTGGGAACTGTGCTTTAGCAATCTAGGTTTAAGTCAGTATTAAGCAGTTGTCAGTCAACAAAAAGTAGTGCCTAGATCTGGTATACTTGGTGTGTATTTTCCCCCCCAAATTCAATTAATCCCGTTTGAAAGACTCTCTATAAACTGACAGAAGACTTTCTTGTGGCCTGGCTGTACTCAGCATATCATTTCTTGGTGCCTCCTCATGCCAAGTACAAGCATGATTTATTTCCAGCTTGCTATCTGAAGATTATTTACATGTCTTGTACCACTGCTGACAGCTAACGAGTTCAGAGTTAGACTTAAGGGACTCTTCACTTTGACAGTGGTGTTATCTTGATCAGCTGCCAATCTAAACACTGCCTTGGGCCTCAAACAGCAGGTGTGGCTCTATACATCTGGCATGAATTCTTTCTTGAGATGCAGTGAAGTTTACCAAATTCACTTAATTTAGGTGGCCGGTTTGCTAGCTGCCTGTCCTAGATAACATGTACTGCCTGTATAAAAACCTGATGGGACTTGCTTACAGGTTCCTAATCCTTAACTGTGCCACAAGGAACTGCGCATTAGCTGCAGGACTTGGAGGAACATGGGAGGTGGCAGGAGGCAGCATGATATAACATCTACCTTCAACATCCTCTCCAGTTTAATTGCATCTGCCGCAAATTTTCTGATCCCATCAGATAGTTTCTCCACAGCCATTTGGTCTTCGTTATGGTGCCAACGGAATGCCTTCTCATCCAGGTGGATCTTCTCAAGCTGACATGCCTGAGCTGTGTGAGGCGAATTGAAAAAGAAACAAAACCTTATTATCAGATTATTATCAAATACCACAGGCTTCTTAAAACAGTCTCCAGATTCTGGCCATCTCCAGCTGTTGAAATATTTCAACCGCCACTTTCAACATGACTTGCTACAGGAGCGCGCTTTGGGATGCAAGACTGAAAATGCTCCTGATCTAGTTTTAGATAATGAGTTTCTCTGAAAAGACAATGTTTATGCGTATGCTGTTGTCTTGTATCTGCTTCTGAATGGTACAGTACTTTCAGGCCTATTATCAAGAATTATGCAACAGTCCTACCGCAGTGAGACATTCTAAGCAAATATGCTGAACAATTAGGTCTTTGATTATTTGGCAGTACCTAACAAAGCTCAATTGACAACATGCCTACAAGGCAGCTAGCACCCTGTAAGCAGCAACCCGTGACTACAGCTGTGCGCAAATCTCACTTTCCGAGTTGTAAAGTAGCATTTTAATAAGTAATTTTTCTTGCAGAAAAGCAAGAGTAGTGCAATGGGAACACATGTTCCAAACCATTGTGGCACGGTATCACTAGATCAAATCACTTAGTCTTGCATATGATTGATTTCTAGTTTCTGGAGGGAAAACACCTTCTGGCACGTCTAGAGCTTAATTGCATCACTGATACAATATTAACATAAGATTAAACTAGGTTTGGCATATTTGCTAATATTCAGTAAAATTTCATCCCAAGCACACAAAGTATGAAGTTCCTCCTTCTGCTCTCCCTGTCCTCTCAGGAGAGGGGGGGCACCGGATTTAGGCGCGCTCAAAACCCATCGTAATTCCAGTTAGTGCACTCGGTAGGACCCAAGACACTGAAGAAGTCATGGTGCACGTCACCAACTGTAGCAACACTGTTGTAATGAGGCTGCAGTATTTCCTTTAGAGAGGGATCAAGACTTATGCTTAGAGCAGAATGGAAGCAAGCACTACAGACACGAGTGGAACCACATACTCTTAACATTTGAGAAAGGGAGGCTGAGCAAGCCCGTGTTACATACAAGTGGACTTACCCTCTTTTATACTGAGTGTGGGAGTTAACTTGACATACTCTTTGCTGAGCTCGGCCAAAAGCTTGGGTGAAATGGTGAGATAGTCACAGCCTGTAAGCGCTTTTATTTCTCCCGTATTTCGAAACGAAGCACCCATCACGATAGTTTTGTAGCCAAACTTTTTGTAATAGTTATAGATCTTAGTGACACTCTTCACTCCTAAAAAGGAGAGATCAGCCGCTTTCAGAATAATTAATTTGAAGTACAAATGGTTATTCAGAACATGCTCAAAACCAACATTTTTTTGTAAGAGGATTTATATGAGTAAACAGCAGTTTGAATGAGTAGCTACTGTATTTTTAACAATATGTTAAAAGGAAAGCTTACCTGGATCCTCTGAAGGCTCGTAGGTTTTCTTATCTCCATTTGCAACGTACCAATCCAGGATACGTCCTACGAACGGGGAAATCAGAGTAACTCCAGCTTCAGCACAGGCAACTGCCTGAGCAAAGGAGAACAGCAAGGTCATGTTGCAGTGAATCCCATACTCTGCTTCCAGAACCCTGCAGACATAGGCTGGCTTAAAACAGCAGTTTGCTCTCCTACTGAATTTATAGTCTAGGAACAAGCTAGGAAGTTAAAACTACTGAATTTCTTGAGTTAAATTAGGAATGTGGTACAGTTTATAAGCTTTTGAGTTTTAAGCTAATAGCAAATGTTTTGCGCTGCCAGACTCTGCTTTATTTAATGCTGTTCCCTGAACCAAATGCAGACAGTTTAGCATGATACTTCTCTTTGTGGTCTGGCCTTTGTATGAACAAACTTTTCCTATTTCAACAGAAAGCTGTAGCAGAGCAGCTTGCTTGCCAGCTATAGCCCTAGTAACAGATTTCCTGGTGCAGTGCTTTCAAAACAATTCTTTATTACAAGTGCAGAATGAGTTTGTCAGGTGCCTGTGAACACGCAGAAGCATGCCATGAATCAGCATACCAGGTACAGAAATACTTACTTGCCAGCCTGGATTCCTTCCCATGTTGAAGAGAGCTTTATGAGAATACGATCTTTACCAATTCCTGCTTCCTTATAAAGGTCAATGAGGCGCCTGGCCCTCTGAATCATTCCTTCCTTATCAAAGGACAACCTTTGAAACAAGAGCAGGACTGGTTAAAACTGACTCCTTTTTTTTTTTGGTGGTTTTTTGTTTTGTTTTTTTTTAATGCTCCCACCCCCATTGAAAAACATTGTCCATTTTTTCAGCATTTATATGCCAATAGTAGTTTTTTGTTCTCAGAGATACTTCCTGGATTGCGAGCCCATCAAGTAGGTGTATGACAGCATTGCTACCCTCTGATTCAGAGGATGCAGAGCCCAAGGCAGCTTTCCTTGAAAAAGTTATAAAGTTTTCCTCAAGTGTTTGTAATGAATGCAGAAGCTGCGTGTTAGAAGTGAACTGGCAAGGAGCAGGTTAACAGACAAATCCTATGCAAGTCCTGAAATGAACTGTTACAACAGACTTCTTGGTAAATTGAGAAGACATTATCACAGAGAAGAGAATGAGGAAAACTCTCAAGTATACTAGAAACGTGAGGTTTCTCTTGCTTAAGGAACAACAGGAAGATTACAAAAATCCAAGCTCAGCATTACTTGTTTTCACAAAGTTTTGTCACCAAGTTATAATCAAGCAAACTAAGTAAAATCCATGCTCTAATTAAACTCATTAACAATATAAGCTCTTGCTAGCCTTCTAACAGTGAGTTGTCTAGTCAAGAACATCTTTCCCCGACTCACATCATGTCTCTTTTTGTATGTACAAATATCCAGGGCAACCCAGAAGGAAAAGAGCCAACCTTGCATCTACTTCTGTGGACACGCGGCCAGGTATCCTCTTCAATATTTCAGCTCCAAATAATACAAAAAGTTTGTCACAAGCGTTTTTGATCTGCTCCTCTTCTGACCTGAAAACCACAAAGAGCAAAGGAATTTCTTCGGGGAGGGGGAAGCGCGTGCACACCTTGCCATGGATTTGAAGATTAAGTTTCACAGCCCATTTAACATTAAATTCCAGAGTTCAAATAGCCGCTTCTGCTCTGCTCCATGTTTACGTTCTGCCCTCTGTGTTCCACCAGCAGTATTAGCCTTTGGATACTATTTCCTAAAATGCTGTCAACTCCAGAGTGTTTTCCTGAGCAGCCCTAGAAGGCCACGTGAGAACCAGTAAATGGAGATGCGCTTCTTCCAAGCGCATGTGAAACCAGCCTAAGAAATTTTTCTTTAATGGTTGAGGCTTTTTGGGGCAGGAGATCCACCTACAAATACAGGAGGGGAAAACCCCACTACATTGCTAGTAGTATTGAATGCTGTTTGTATAAATAAGGCATTTTAAATATAGATCTACTGAGATATAAAAAAAACCCCTCTTTACTTACCCGCCAAGTTTTTTCCCATAGGCAACAGCATCATCCACAAGTTCCTGGTAAGCTGGCATCTGAGCAGCAGCTAGTATCAGAGACGGGTTCGTGGTGGCATCGAGGGGCTTGTACTCATCGATTGCTAGGGAAAGAAAAATAGCCTATTTAAAATGATCAGCGGGCCTGAGCAATTAAAAGGATTTTGCTCAAATACGTGAGGGTGTAAACAGTTACAGCTGTAGGATAGGAGCGTCGGTGACAGAGCAGACTAGTGCACAACGATGTTTAAATACCACTGGCGGAAAGCCGGCTTGTGCCAGAAGTACCACAACAAGGTTAACAGAGCTACAGTAATAAATACAGCAAAGTTTACTCGCTGCTACTATAGACATTGCCCAAAAGAAATAAACAGATGAAGAGAAGAGGTACTAATTTTCAGCTTTTCCCATCTGTCCCTATCCCATTCACCAGCATAGCCGAGTTCCAGGAATCACAGCAGGGGAAGTGAAGACAAGCCCTTCTAGCGGTGAGGCCTTCGGGTTTTTGTTTCCCTACAGCTGTTAGAACCAGAACAGGAGAAGAACTCCTCTGTTAGGCTCTAGCAACTTGTCTTACTGCGTTTTAAAACTTTCTCAAACAGTTGCAGACCATTTCTTAGTATCTGTTCTTGTAATTTCCTTGTACTACCAGGCTTCCTTCCTTGTAGGAGATATTGGAACCTTTGGCTTACCTTAAGCCCCAGACTACACCTATTTCAGGTGATACCGGTTGTTTACCAGCGTAAGCTGTGGCCAAACACAGTGGAGCTGCCTGGCATGTGGAGCCTGACTCAGCAAACCGGGGAGAGCCTCTGCAGACCCTTCGGCAATGTCTGCTTACAGAACACAGCTAAATGTCAAAAATGACAAAATATTTATTACCAGCTCATTCTCCTCGCTGTTTTTTGCACAGGGATGAAAGCCCCAGTTAAAGAGCACAACTTTGGTTTTTCAGTCATAGAAGAAAATAAGTATTGTTTTCTGACAGCTCCCTGCTAGGCAATGACCACGATCCCGGAGCAAGGCCACCTCCGTACAGACAGGTCCTTCAAAACACATTTTAATTCACATGGACACTGCTGAAAATAAAGCAGTACACAAAACTCCGTTCTGAAGCATGCACGCAATTTTAGAGAAGTGTGTTTTGACAGAGCTTATTACTCCTCTCCAGCCTTGCAGGATTTGAAGACTCTTACGGGTCTTTGGCAACACATGTAAATTAATCTCAGTAAGCCTGTCGCCCAGTGTTCCCCACCCACGCTTCCTTTAGGTCCGTCGGAAAGCAGGCAGCAGGCTGTGCTTTAGCTGTTCAGCGGGGGTCCGTGACCGCTGTGCCACCTTTCCTCCCTGTGAGCACAGAGCCAGGCAAGAGTGAGCATATCCCGCTCCGGCTTCGGTAAAAACCAGAACTAGCGCAGCTACTGGAGAAGCCACCACCACTTCCTGCAGGAACTCGTGTTGGGAGCAATTCAAACCTGCGCCCTTTCCAGCGCAGCACCGTATGACACGGCGCTCTCTAACCAAAACTGGGAACTGATGTTAGCAACAACGGCACCTCCACCAGCATCGGTGTTTAACCTGAACAGGGAGGCGGATGGTGACTGTAGCCCAGTTTGGGCTGTAAGAAGGATCCAGACAGGACCCTCCACACAGGCAGCCAGAGATCAACTGCAGAACTGTTCCAAGGAGCTCATTAAAACTCTCCAGTGGGCAGCACTCGGCCTCCTTACTCTGCCCCCTGTACACAACCTCCCCTGCGGCACTCACAAGGACTTTTTTTTCCCCATTATGCTTTTTTGAAACCAGGGTAGACAGCATGATGTTTTAAATTAATGTAATTTCAGCACACACTGGGCTTTGGCCAGGTTTGTCGCTACTTGAAGGTACATAAATCACTTCGAGGGAGGGGATTCTCCCCCTGTGCTCTGGTGGGACCCCCCTGCAGTGCTGCCTCCAGCTCGGGGGCCTCAGCA
>RSEF01000005.1:712485-793866 GCA_003993805.1 Himantopus leucocephalus
CCCCCCCCCCCCGCGCCGCCTCTCACCGTTAAAGTCCCCGGTGTCGGCCACCACGGTGGTGTGGTGCTTAAGCTGATCCAGCACCGACTCCATCTTCTGCCGCTTCACGGGGGACACCGACATAATTCGCGGGGCGGGGGGGTGTCTCGCGCCGCCTATAAGGAACCCTGCGTGCCCGGAGGGGAAGCGGCCTGCGCGCGCACCCGCCGCTCGCTCGCGCCCGACACCCGCCGCCCGCGGGGAGGGGCGCGCTGCCCGCCCGCCGCCAATCCCATGCCAGCGGGGAGGCGGCGAGCCAATCGGGAGAGCGGGGAGGCAAGATTGACGCGGCCGGGAGGAGCCGGGGAGGGGCCGGGGGAGGGAGAAAGTTTCTGATTGGGTGGTTTGGCGGCTCGTGAGGGTCGAAGGGGGTGGTCGCCATAGCGACGGTGGATGCGGCTGCCGCGGCCCGCCATTGCCCCGGAGCGGGCAGAGGGCAGCGCGGCGCTCGGGGGAGCTGCTCTCCGGGTCGGCCGGGGCCGAGGGGGCCCTCCCTGTCCCCGGGAGCTCCCGTGGGGCCTCCCCGCCGCCGGGCATGGCGCTCGAGCCGCCCCTCGGATGTCCGTCCCTCCCTCTCGGGCCTACGGGGCCTCTCCGGGAGAGGGCTCTGCTGGTGGCATAAGATGGCGGCGGGAGGGTCGGTGAGGGTGAGGCCTTTGCCCCGTTTGGCAGCCTTGAGAAAAGACTCGCAGCCGTGCCGCCTCTGCCTTAACCCGTTGCAGGAGGCGAGCGGTGGGTTTCCTCTCGCTGCCGTGGCCAGGCCCCACGCAGGTGGGCTGTGGCCTGCCCTGCCCTGCCGGAGAGAGCCCCTCACCCAGCAAGGTGTCTGTGGCCGTTCATTCGCTTACGCTTCGTTTCAGCTCTAGAGAAGGCGATCCTGTTATCATGGTTGTGCTTCTGGACTATGGAATGGGACTTGGCTGGAAATGCTGCAGAATCTACCGCTTGGCCTTTAAGCACAGGCTTTCTGAATCGTGCTGTTCCCCTCACTTTGTCTTGTACTGTTTCAGTTGTGAGAGCTGCCTCAGTAATTTCCCCTGCTGATATACAAGAATATGCTTTTGTACAACTTTCTCATGCTTTGTCCAACCCAAAGAGAAGGTAATGGAAAGAGGCATTATGTTTGAATTCTGTGGCTGCATAGGAAACGTGTTCTTATTGTCTCCAGAGCCCCTTGTCAAGGAGTAAGAGGTTCCCCCTTGTATATCCCCTCCCTTCCCTTTGTTCTCGGCCCTGCATTAGCTGGCATAGGCCAGGGTTGGGCATTTTTAGCTTGCCAGTGCACAATGTAGTCTTGAACAGTATCTGTGCATGTAAATGCTGGTGTGTTGTCTCAGTTGCATGTTCCAGAGGTAAGAGAGATTTATGCTCCAAGATGACAAGAAAGGGGATGGTTTGGATTCAGCTGGTAGCTTTCCTGGCATTTCATTACTATCATATGTGGCATGTTCAGCTACCCCTGTTTTCAGACATGAACGATTATCAAGGCCATCACAGCCTTCCTTTTGAGTGGCAGTCCCCCAGAAACAAAAAGAAACATGCGGTTTCGGATACTGTGTTGTATGTCTCAGATGCAGAGTGACAAGTCATTATGAAAAGCAGCCCTTGCCGATGGTTTTTGTGTCCCATTGCTTTCATTTATATCCAAGTGAAAGAGACAGAGATGGAGTTATAAGTATAACTTAACTATTTTAATAAATCTTATACAGTGCTTGGTTATATCATTTTATCCTTCGTTCAATTACATTAATGTACAGTACATTATAGCATTATCTGCAGGCGGTACAAATATAACAGATGCACAGCTCAGTCATATGGAAATCTTTAAAAGTGACTTCTGCAATAAGGTCTACTGATATATTTATTTTACGAAATGCTCCCGTGGCTCCCGGCTTCACAGAACTGTCATGTACGCTTCTATTATAATCCCAAGTAACAATAAATCTGTATGATTTGTTTTCCTTTATACCCAAAGACAAGAATGGTGGTGTGTTTCCTAGCTCACCATTTGTTTTTATTTTCATTTTAGAAAGTATTTAGCCTCCTGTGCTTCTAACACCAATGGTTTGCCAGCGTTCACACCTGCTTCCCATCCCCACCCTAATCCAGAGCCAGGGCTTCTCAGGAGGATTGTCCTCTTCATCCCTCCCTGACAAGGTGAGTGCCCTTTGCAAACTCCAGCCGCTGTGGCAACCCGGCAGGGTTGTGACTGAAAACATGATCCTCCTCTGAAAGTTCCCTGCCTACACCCCAATTCTGCTGGTGCTAACCATGTCCTTTTTCAAGATTAAGAAAATATATTCTCCATTAGAAACATTTTTTGGAAGAACAAAGCCAAAATTGAGAGGTGCATCAGTAGTCTCCGATTTAGACATGTGTTCCCCAGCCGCTGCTTTACATCTTTTTTCATTAAATATGCAAGGACAGGCCCCAGTTGTGGAAAGACTTAACATGCTTTCACAGCACGTAAAGGAAAGCACATGTGTAAGTCTTTGTGGCGTCTGGGCCTGAATTCCCACTCAACCAAAGTTAAGGTGTGTGAATGAGAGAGAAAAAGTCTTCCCGGTCTGTGAGCAGTTCCTGTAGATGTGTTTGCTTTACTGCATTCTTATCGAGTTGGTGTATAAGTAAAATACAGATATAAATACAGCCTGTGCCAAACTTGCTGTGGACAGGAAATCTACTGCATGTGTGCTGGAGCTTTTAAAACTTTCAGTAAATTATTGATGCGTAATCAATTATGTCTCTAGGGAAAGGGATTTTTTCCTTATCCGTATTTATAGATTTTAAGAACAAGGGAGGTATTTCACTAGATGGATATATACATATGCACATAACGTTATTAAGAAAAACAGGAAGTGAAGAACAACAGCCTCTACTAAATTAGATTGTTGTGTTTTTTCTTCTGGCCATTTATTTTTTATTAAAACAGCCTTTCCAAGTGTGCTTTTGCATCTTAGGCATTTAGGAAGCATTTCAGATTACTCTTTGCAATGAAAATGTGAACGTGGGGATGTGTGGCGAACACCCTGGGAAGGGCTTTGGGTGTGATTGGGTTAGGAGCAAATGGGTAGGGGCTTATCGTCTCCTTGTTTGAGGCCCGGCTTTGGCAATACTGCAACTTCCCGATCTGGGATCGGTGCCAAGGTGACGGGCTGCACAGCCGCCCTGAGCCCCAGCCTCTGCGTAAGCAGGGATGATCAGGCTGAGCTCACCTATTTGCAGATTCAAATCACTTCGGTTGTCACTCAGCTCCTGCTCGTTATTACGCAATGAAAGCCCATTTCCACTGTTCAAAGACAGCACTAACTGGTACATGTATTTAAGGCAGCAGCGAGTCTTAGCTAATGTGTGTTGCAATTCTAGCCTTGTCTAACGAGGGGGCATGGGGGGACAGAAGGACAGTGAATTGTCACAGGGCCTTTCCTAGTGGGCTGCAGGGGATATCTGCCACAGAGAAGGAAATAAAAAGTGGGGGAAAAGACTTATTTCCATGGTCCAGACTCTAAACATTCAGGCTGGCTTGTTCTGTGCTGTGTGCCATGCCCTCTCTTCCCGAGCCACGCTGGCGAGGGGGGTGGGAGCGGGTACAGCCCTTTGAGAGAAGCTTTGCGGCATCTTTTTTGCTTGAATCCAGCCATTGTCATATGTTCAGACACGTGTGAATTCTGATCTGCTCTGATGGCATGCACATAAAATTTCAGTATAAAATATATAGTTATAAAAAAAAATACTTCATGCAATATTAAAACACCTTTCCCAATGGGACATGGTCTTATTGTCTACCCTTATCAACAGTGTTCAAGAAATTGTCACTTTGATGGCAATTAGACCGCCAAGTGTGGAGCACGGCTGTCTCTTGTCTGGACTGGGGATCATTGCTTTCATTCCCTTTTTCTGTACTACTATGACTAATAGCTGAAATAAAGCAGATAGATTTTAATTAGCGGAATCAATCCTTTCCTGGCGACGCTTCATGATTTCTTCGAGCTCTGACTCCCCTCTGCTTTTCTACAATGGAAACAAAAGAGAAAGTTTGAATTTTACCTTCAAGCTGTAGTTAAATCACAATATTTAACTAATGCCGTAAAAGTAGAGCTAGTTTCAAAGGGATGAGCGATACCAGTAAGCAGGCAGATTCATTAGAGGAGACAGGGTGATCTGCCTTACAGATTTGGGGCCTTTTTCCTTAAAAGACTTCTCAGCATGTTTAGGTGGTGTGTTTTTTGGCTCGGGTGCTTTGTTGTTTTTTTTTTAAATTGTGTTTCTTAAAATGTCTGTTTAATGGGATATCTGACACTGCTGGTACAGGCACCCATTCAGATAGGAGTTGTGCAGAAATCTACTTACCTCCAGTTGGTTTTTCTCCACCGTGATTTTACTGTATACTCTGTTTCCCTCATCACCGCACACTTTCTTCAGCTCCTCTCTGTTGAGGGAGAAGAGCTGAGCTCCAGTAAGGATGCCAAGGTGTTCCACTGTCCTGGGAAGACACAAAGCAAGGAGATAATTGTGCTAAACGTGGCCTCTTGCCAACAGTGAGGAGTCGGAGATAAAAGGGTTAGGAGCACGGACGTGCAGCCCCTGGCCCAGGACCATATCACATGCAAGGCCCTGGGGCTGTGCCAAGGTGGCAGCTGTTGGGTAACCCAAGGTCTTGGCGGGGATGACAGCAAGTGGTGAGGAGCGGGTGAAGCCAGCGTCACCCTGGCATCCACTGTGTACCCGGCCCCATGGGTATTGCAGTGATTTCACTCCAGTTGCGTGGCATGGGAGGAGCAATCCTGGAGCTCCTTTTAGCTGGCTGTGCAGAGCCGGGCTTGTAACTCGTAACTCATGACCATGTGCAGCTTTTTGGTCCTTCCCTGGTGGCTGGGAAGATTTGCTAGTCCCGGTTGAGGGTCTGGCTCTTCCTCAGAGATACTTTAGGACCGTTTCTCCAGAGACAGGCACTCATCTGGAATTTGCCTTTCAGGCCATGGGTTTAGTTAGTTAATTAGTTATTTATCTCTAAGTTCAGCACTCTGAACTGTCTAAGTGGGGCCAGACAGGCACCAGTGGTAGGACGTTGTGCAGCGTTTGGCTGTGAGTTGTGTGAATAAGCAAGACCATTCCTTTATTTGCAGCTACTCAGTAGGTCTTCTGCTGCACTGTAAGGCAAGGTTTATTTGAGTGTATAAGAAAGAAAGGGAGTAAGTTTGGGCTCTGAATGTACTGGTTATATAGCCTGGATTTACTATGATTGAAATCTAATTTGCAAGACAGGCTCTGTAAGTAAATACAAGTGACTTGTAACCCAGTTGAAATGTTGCAGGCTGCCTCCCCCGCTCCTTTTTTAACGAAGGACCAGCATTTCATATGGTAGTAAAGCAGATCTTACTCTTTGCTGAATGACTTTGCCTCCAGCCAAGCTTTGACTTCTTCAGTGCTGGATTCGAAGGTGAGGGGCACAGAAACTTCCTGAGGTTTTTCCACTTTGAAATTCCTGTGGGGAGGCTGAATTTTATTGTTTGTGATCATCTTCAGCAACTCGTCATTCAGCTCATCCATTTGATGAATAAGTTCTGGGGAAACAAGGCACAAGGTAGAGAATAGGGAATGAAATCAAGTCTTCAGTCACAAATCCTATTAAATTAATGTGTTTGCGGGGAAATTGTAAGGAAGATCAGAATGTGGCTTAGCATTTTCATGAACTCTAAATACAACAAAGGAAAGTGCTTACTTTTGTATCTTACTTCTAAAGAACAAGCTTAAGTGCTTTGTTAGAGCAATAGGTTGAGCAATGACATTTTGACCTTCAAACTTCCATCAGGAGCAAATGTGTAAAGGCAGACTGCCACAGTTTTGGAGGCTGGCAGGCTGCTGGAGCAGGCTGAGGGAATCTCCCATTTCCTCCCAAGCCAATATTCTTAACTTCCTTCAGCTTTTGAAACCTCGCTTTCTCTTTGGGAGAAACCTCAGTGCCTGCAGTTCTTCTCCAGAATGATGGAGAGGAGGAATCACAAAATAATAGCCAAATGCTCCTTGTCCACACAGCGATCACTGAATCTAAAAAGCTGCTGAAGGGTTTCTTAAACTGGAAGAAGGTAGATTTAGATTAGATATCAGGAAGAAATTTTTCACTTCGAGGGTGGTGAGCCCCTGGCGCAGGTTGCCCCGAGAAGCTGTGGCTGCCCCATCCCTGGAGGTGTTCAAGGCCAGGTTGGACGGGGCTTGGAGCAACCTGGGCTGGTGGGAGGTGTCCCTGCTCAGGGCAGGGGGGTGGAACTTAATGATCTTCAAGGTCCCTTCCAACCCAAACCATTCTGTGATTCTGTGATTCTATGATAATCACAGCGTGACTGTCCCCTGGAACAAGGGTGCGGCTTAGTACAAGCACTGCAAGTCTGAGAGTTTGGCCTCATTTCTTCAGCAATGTCCATTAGGCTAATTGGAGAGTCTTGGAACAACTGCTGCTGTTCCTGGGAGAAAGGAATTCTCGTGTTCTGATGTTGACCAGCATTGGTACAGCTGTTTAATTTCTAGAGGAAAGTGTATTCTCTGTCGTGGTACATACCAGCAGCTTCATTTAACAAGCACAGATTCCCCAGTCCACGTTTAACCGAGTAGAGATTGGTCTGGTGTGGAAGAGGAGAGCTCACCTCTGCAGAGGCATTTGCTTTTAGCCAACAGGAGCTAGCCTGCCCATCAATGTGCCTGGAAAATTCTTCGTCAAAAGCACTTATTGGGGAAAAAGGGGTCATATTTGGCAAAATAATAGGAGAACATTTTGATAAGAACACGTTCCTTTTGTGTGACTGCTGTCTACAGACAGTTGCTGGTAAGGATGTACTTTTTCACCTATTTCATAGACAAATTTATATTGGGATGGATCTTGTTTCTCGCGTTGCTAACCTATCCCGTTCATCACACCTCATTCAAAGGACATAAAGCCCTGCAACACCAACTAGCAGAAGTTTGTGCAAAGGTGTAAAACCTGATCTGGCAGTGTCTTTGTTCCCACTGTTGCTGTCAAGCGGTGACAAGGGACAGGGTCCCTGTTCCCTGATGTCTGCTGTTGCTGTTGTGTTTTTGCTTTAGTTTGTCATCTTCCTGTTTTTGAGTTACATAGTTCCCTTTGGGCTATCGAAATAAGGAAATTGCCCTGCAAACTTCACAGTGGGGAGGGGAAAAAACCACAACCGCATGAGACAGCAGAGGTGAGGGAGGCCTGACTATCTGTTTCTGAGAACAAGGTTCCCATTTTTCTGTGCCCCTGTGTTGCCATTTATTTTCTTCCCATTGCCCCTTTGCTGCCACCTGATGTGGAGGGCCAATTCTGTGAGTACCTACAATTAGAGTCTTGTTTTTGAGCTGTAGCCCTGCTGCCTCTCCTTCTCAGTCCTCTCTGCTACTTCTAATAAGGAATTTGCTGATCCGAGTCCTCAGAGCTCTAGCTTTTGCCGTGCAGCTAAATAGAAGTGGCAGACAGCGTGAACCGGGAGCGAGCAGCACACTCGTAAAACTCCAGTGACACATCATCTAGTATCACTTTTTCCATGAAACTCCCAAAGACTGTGGAGAATAACTCAGTGTTATTAATAGATAGGTGTCCAAGATGCTCATACTATGGGGCTTTCTGTCATCCCGAAAGAGCTCCTGCTTGCCGGAGTCAACGGTAGCTGATCAGGGGGTGAACCCTGGTTGTGGCATTGGGGAGACAGCTTGCTACAGGCATATGCAGGGTGTGAGAAGGGGGTGAGGTGAGCAGGGCTCCTGGTCTTTCTCACACTCTGTAGCCCTGCATAGCATGCGGAGGGTGAGGGAGTGTTGTGAATCTTGTATTTGGCAGATCTGCTGGCTGGGATTTCTCTGAAACCACAGGAAGGAACAGGCCAGGCGGGCACCGCCTGTGTGGCAGGAGGCAAGAGCAAAGGAAGGGAGGGAAAGGGATTGACCTGAACGCGGGTAGTTGCTTAGACACGCTTAAACGTGTTGGCAGAGAAAAGAAACTCTATCCTTGGGAGGAGGAGGAAGGTCAAGCTGGAAGGAAGGTTAAGGTGATCACCTTTTTGCCCTGCTTGTCCCAGGCTGCCTGAGAGCCCGTGACGTGAGTCAGCGAGCTCCTCTGAGCTGCTCTGTTGGCTGTTGTACTACCTGAAATCACCTCTGTACATCTCCTCCAAAACCACCGCTGGTCTATTGCTTATCACTAAAAGGCACAGTCACTCCTTGTGCAGAGCCTTATGAGAAAGAACACACCTGGGTAGGTCTGGTTACATGCACACCGCAACCAAAAATAGCGGTCAGACCATTGTGGTAAAAGTAAAGAAAGAAAACCACTGGGACGGAGAGTGAGCAAAAGCATGTGCTCACAGAAACTTTTCAATTAGGTCCTGAAATGCAAAGCCATGGTGCCACGCTCTCTGGCTGCGTGAGGCTGCTGTGTGTGGTGTAAAAGTTGACCGGACGCAGGGAGCACGGCATGGGACACATACGTTCTTTGGCGTCCTGTGGAGAGTTGCGTGATAACATTTCGCTTCCCCATTTATCCCCAGCGTAGCTGGCAGGTAGCTTGTGAGTTGGGCTGGATGGTCCATATCCCCTGGGGCTCAGGTCTCCTTTGTACCTCTGGTTAGACTAGGTGATAATGAAGAAAAGAAAAGGTGTAAGAATTTTTGTTTGCCACTTTTCATTTTCTTTGACTTTTTGCCTCCCGCCCACGATAGCAAATTGAGGGACAAGTTGCCACATGCTCCCTGTGCTGATCTGGGGCTGCTCAGCTGAGGCTGATGAGACTTCAGGTGGAGCTGCACAGAAGAAGTTAATTTCTGGGGTCTCATGGGAATGAACAGAACCCAAACCAAAGGCCAAAGACTGTGTGAAGGCATTTACACCCCTGGAAAACATGTCATGCTCACCACACAGAGAAGAGTAGTGTTTCATGCTTGTTTACCACTGCTATGGGTGACTGCTGTCACAGGTGTGACTCGGCCCGTTAGCCTTTTGCTGTGCAGAAATTACTGCTTATAGGGCTTCCTTGGAGAGCAAGGGAAGCAAAAGGATTTTTTTATATGAAGAGGAAACAAACAGAAATCCCATTTGAAGCTAAAGCATCACTGCTTTAGTAACTGGATGTTAAGTGGGACCACTGCCAAGTGCCTGGAGCAGTCTGGAAAGAATTTTTTCACATTTTGATTAAATTGACAGGGTTTTTATCCAGAGGCCTGCTGGGGCACCTTATGCTTTGCCCAAGCTGTGAAATACCAAAGTGGGGAAGCAGTTCTATGCTTCCTTAGGGCATTTAGAGCTCTCCAGCTCTACATTTTCACAATGCAAGGTACTCGAGAGCAATCTGCATTAATACTCACTGAGATGGTATTTCCATCTGCCTCCACTCCAGTAACTTGTTCCCGCTGCTGAACTGAACTGCATGAGGGAACTGTCTGTCTTTAATTTAAAACCCAACAGAGATCTCAGCGTTTTCGTGGCAAAATTTGCTTTTATGGCTGCGTTAGCTCTTTCATCCTGTTCACAGCGCAGCCCTGATAGCAGCAGGGTTTTGCAGGAGAGGATGGTGGTAAATCACAGGCTGAGAAGTAGGTGGGTTCGGGGAGGGGGAAGGCACTGCCAAAAGGTGGAACTCTTTCAAGCCACTGTAGCCAGCGGCTGTTTGGTGACACCTCAATGTGAGACCTTTTCTGTTGGGATGACAAGTGGCGGTGCTAGGCTCGGGGTGGGCGTCCCTTCGAGCTAGGGTCTCACTCCGTAGCAGGCTGCTGCCTACAGCCTGACCCATAACGCTGCCTGCCAGGCACTGTTGGCAGCAGGCAATGTGCTTGGCATCCCGGAGCAGGAGGAAAGCGTGAGGCTGCCACACAGATGGGAAGGACAGGCCTCGTTTGGGGAGCGGGGGAAGGTAAACAGTGGCAAAATGTGAGAGTTTTATCATAGGAGACTCAGGAATCTCCAGGATCCTGGTTTGTTCATGCCGACTTGTGCACAGCATCCTAAGAAATCCAGGGAGGTCCAATTACAAGATTATTCTCAGAGGCTGATTATGCCCTGCAGCTGGCTACCGGTTAAATATCAGTCTACAGACCTGTTCGAGCTCTTCCAGTTTCACCACATCCAGGATGTTATAAGGGACGTAACCAGCCTGCCCGCTCCGGTTGAGCAGCTTCCACCACTGCTTATTATCTTCCAACACCTGAGAGAGGGAAAAAAATAAATTTGTGAGTGAGAACATCAGATTTCTGGCATGCGTATCGGGGAAATAAATCACACACTAATGTGAAGTTGTCAGAATAATGTCACTGAGGCCAGGAGCTGGCAAACAGGTCTATTGCACTTATTTGCAATTCAGGCTGATGCCTTTCCTGAAAAGCATCAGAGCTTATCCTAACGATGAACCGGAGAACATCTCTGAGGGAAAACAGACCTGGGGTGCTGAAGAACTCATAGTTCCTACTTAATTTGCCTGTTTGTCCATTTTTTTTCCCCAGAGACTAAGTTTGTGTTGTCTTTTTGCATTAAAAAAAATAAACCAAGGTTCCTGCCAAAGATGCCGGAGTGTTGTCATATAACTTGATCACATGTCACATCATAACACATACTGTAATCACATTGTACCCATGATGTGGCAACGAGATTGCCCGTTGCTGAGATATCTCCTATTGCTCCTGCCCCCCTGCTCTTTCCAGCAGGCTTGTTTATACCCAGAACTGTGATTATTTTTTTTTTTTAATTTAGGGTTTTTTTTTTAAGTACTCTTCCCAGAATGGATTCTCTTTGATGGCAAGATCCACAGACGTTTCTCATTCTAGCTACATTTTTGAACAGAAGTTTGTTTCTCAAGTCACAGGTCTGTTATAGTTAATATGTAGACCAGCTCATCTCCTACATCCTCCAGCTGCCAACAGTAAGAGTAAAGTAGAGAGAAGGTTATGAAAAAGGATGTTTTCATAGAAAATAATTCCTTTGCAGGGGGGAGTGGTAATAATGAACGTAGACCCAGCAGGTGGGTGAGCAGTGTACTACAGTGACTTGTTTTCCTTCCTCCTCATAGCAAATTAAGATACGAGCAATGTGTTTCAGCTGAGCAAATGACCCAATGCATGCAGTCAGCCTGCTCCAGCTCAGATGTAAAGCTTTAGGTTTGAGCAGAGCTTTGTGTTAGTGCTCAGAAAACACCAAGCAAAAATGAATTGGCATCGGCGGTATCTGGAGATCTCTCCCGTTCCTGGAAAGGGGCGCAGGGCACACCTTTTCCCCGAGCGGGTTCACGTACCTCCAGGATTTCATCCTTCAGCACTGAGAGTTCATTGGCATTTCGCGCGGTGAAATCGTAGCAGATTTTGGCATATCTCTTCGGCAGAGCCATTCCCTGTGCCTCAAAATTCCTGAAGGACAAAAAAAAAAAATGGAGTTTTAATGGAGGCCCATCTAATAACTAGGGAAATACAGGTTCACTGGCAAAAGAGGAGTGGTGAAAGCTGTGTGCCAGTGCAGGTAGAGACACAATTGTGTTTGTGTTAGGAGGGGGCAGTGCCTCTTTGCTACTCTATTTTGAGGAAGATTTTCACCCCTCATTTGAGTGAAATACCCTGTGTTTGGGGGGGGGGGTGGGGAAGCTGTAGGGCTGTTTGGTTAGTGGCCTTATTGGGGGACTGTGAGGCTGCTGCTGTCAGGGTGGGAGAAAAGACTCCTTCCCCTCTTGGCTGCTGCCTTGCAAGGGCTGGGCAGACTCACAAAGCACAAACAAAATGCTCTGATTGCACCTCCTGTGAAAAATAAGTGTGAAACCCTGATAAGTGGAAACAACTGCCCCATGTTGCAGAGCAGGGCAGAAGCAGGCAGCGCTGCTGGGGGAAAGGGTGTTGAAAAATGAGTGTAGGTAGAACTGACTGGAAATCTGTGGTTTTTCATCAGGCAATGAATGCTGAGCTGCTGAAATGGAATTCTGCTGGTTCTCAGGAAAAGTAAGTTTGAATGTTTCTACTCTAAGATACATTTGGGGTGGAAGGGGAATGTGTTTAAGTATTTTGCTTGGGAATTTTTGACATAAGGATATACAGCTTTCAGTGTTGAACTGGCTTTTCACTTGGAGAGAGGGACAAAATAAATATGGTGGATTGTCAAAAATGGAAAATTGTGGAAAAGTGGAATGAAAGATTCCCTTTGACTGGAACTGAAATGGTTTATTTTTTTCTCTCTTTTTTTTTTTTTTTTGCCTNNNTTTTTTTCTCTTTTTTTTTTTTTTTTTTGCCTGGCTGAGGAGAATTTTGCAGATCTCATCTTTTTGTTCTCCAGTTAAGATGGGTGTAGTGTTATTTTTTTAATTCCAAAAACGGTTGCAGCATGGAAAAACTGTCTTGCCTTGTTGTGTAAGGGCAGGTAGGAGCTATTTTAGTGCACATTCTATGGCTCTTCCTGCTTATGACTCGCAAGCTCCACAGCCACCCCACGCAGAAGGCTCCCGCGTGCTGTATTTGCAGTGGGCATGCCAGCAGGGGGTCAGGTTCTCCTCCACTTTTTGTCAAGTTCTGTGTAACTTGGTGAAGCTAGTGCTTCCAGAAACTGGTTTTTAGCCTGATGTTTTTGCATTGCTGAGTTCTTGGGTTTGGTCAGTGATATTAAATCTATGATCTGTGGAAACTCGGCTCTTTGTGGACTGCTTCTGAGGCATCTGTAAAACCTGACTTTGAAAAGCACGCTCATTATGCTTAGTTTCCGTTCATTTAGCTGTCGTCATTAGATAGTTTTTGGTGGTCTGAAAAAGGTTGAAACTACTGAACCAGTGGCTTGATATCATGCCTATGGCTGTAGTGTTGTCTGTAGCTGGCTTGATTTGGGACAAATCTTGGTCTCGTTACAGCCATGTGCAATATGTAAGTTCTACGTCTGCAGTGGGGGAGAACTTGGAGCAGACTCTGGGGCAGATTGAATCCACCAGTCCACAAAGGGAGTGGTGGCCTTACCCAGCAGTGCCCTGAAGGCAGGGAAGGGGAGGAAAGCCAAGTTAGGTAGAAATTACTTCTTTTATACCATTCCAGAAGGTAAATGAGTCATGAGGATAAAGATGACGGCTGGAGGAGTTTGAAGCTAAGTGTGCTTTGCATGCACCGAGATTTTACACAAATGACCTTCGCTGAATATTGTAATATTGCTTGGGGCTTTCGTGACACTTCACTGAAGCCAAACGCCCTGGTGTAAATAACAATACTGATGCATGGGTATTTTTGTTGATATAGGGTCTCTTGGTTGGAAAACTCGTTCCAACTACTCTGAAAAAAGAATGAGTATAGCAGGAAATATGTCTGTCCCAGGACTGAGGTCTTGGCAAACATCTGGGCACACTTGGCCGAGGTCTGCTCTGTACTGAAGAAGGCGTCGAAGCACATTCTAAACTTTAGCATCTGCTTTAGTGCTGTTAACTTTGATGGTTTTTTTTTTTTTGTTAAATATTATCCATAAGGAAAACTTGCTGTTGACAGTCTGAAAGGTAGGTAAAAAGGTACAACGCCTATCCCAGGAGGAAAGACATCCTCATCTACTCTTCCGTGAGCTCACACTGTAGTTAGACTGGGTGGTGTCTCAGGGAAACGGTCACCTTGGTAAAAAGGTACGCTGTTAATTTTTATTCCAGGACTCGATACTACTATTTATAGTTTGCCTGTGCTGAGACTAACAGATGAAAATGTTTTCTTACGTGTGTTATCTACCAGTCACTAAAGATGGACTTAAATGTTCTCATGTTAACTAAGTTCTCCTTATTTGACATAACCTTGCTCAGAAAAATGGAATCGCAGAAGAGAATTTGTTATTGTAATTCTTTCCCTACTCAGCACTGCATCTGTACCATTTTATGGTTCCCACCAGGACCTTTGGGGTGAATGGGAAGAATAAGTTATTTTGCTGATATAATTGGACTTAAGGTATTCTGCTGTGAATTTGAACTTTTATGTAGTAGTAGAGGTTATAAATTTTTTAGATTAGAACATAAAATCATGAAAAACCAGTTTGCCTTGAGGGTTTTTCCCCAGTCTAGAGCTGGCTACGGCAAAGTGCGTGGTTAAGTGCTTTGCTGGGTCTGGACTTCCAGTCTTTCAAGATTTGAAGTTGATAACTTCATGTCAAATCACTGCAAAGCGGAGTATGGCAGGGAATTCATTTGCAATTTGGGAAGAGTTTGTTGAAACTGGGAGATCTCAGGAGAACTTCAAAGATGTAAGCACATGTAAACAAGCAAGCAGATGAAAGGCCTCTAAACTTTGAACCAAAAGTACTTTCATAAAGACTTTATACCACTGAGTAACTGGTGATAGAAAACTAGCAGCAGGGCAGAGTGTTTGGTTAAATTGTGAAAGAGCCATCTTTCCCTTGGAAAAAAAGCCTGAGGCAAAGGGGTGGCCTGGCTGGTTCTGGGTTAGGAACTGAACTTTCCAAGACTTCCTGCAAGAAAGGGGAGTTTTTTTCCCCATTTTCTGGATTTATCTCATTAAGAAGAGTTGTCTGAAATCAGTGCCCTGTCAGTTTCCTGACAGAGAGATGGGCAAGACCAGAAACACATTCTCCTTTTATTCTGCCTCTAATAAAACTTTTTCCCTTTGGTTGTGTCCAAAAGCAAAAGGAGGAGCTGCTGCCTCCAGTGAAACAAAAAGGCAGTGCCTCAGTTAAAATGTTTTCAGTGCAGCGCTGCTGAGGTCAGGCTGCTCTTTCCCCGCCTTTTTCAACAGCAGAAAGCTTGTATGTCCTCATGCCTTGCTACAGGTTCCTCCTACAAGCAGGTTCTTTCCATGCAAGCTGTTGTGGCTTTAGGATGAATGGAGAGATATTAACTTCTCTAAACGTATGGAGAAGAAAAGTGCAGCGCAGCATCTTTGGCACATATCCCTTAATATCCCTTTGGTGGGCTGATGTTACGAAGCAAGACATGCTGATTGACTAGTGAAGTCAGTCAATGTTTTTGCCTCTTGTGGCGGAAAACACATGTAACCCATTTCCTTGTAGACCTGGCAGTGATTAAAAAGCAGACAGTGTTTATGTGAATAATCCCTCGTCTGATCTTGGAGTTCTCTTGATCTTGTTAACAAATCTGAATTAATAATGGCAGAGAGTTATCTACCAGGATGCCAAAGCATCCTGGTGTCATGATGTGTTGCAGCGTGTGTTTATGAGGTTACAAGGTGGGAGCTGAGGCGGCGTTGTCCAGGGTGGTGCCGATACGTTACCTATTTACATGCTGAGTTACGTTCTGTTTAAAAGCATCCACAGCTTGTGTCTGATCAGGGGCCTGGCCGCGCTTGAGTGAGGAGTTACGGTAAGGGTACCCATTGGCTGATGATAGCTGGAAAGATAAAAATGAAGTCAGTGTTACCAGGAAAGGGGAAAGCTGTATCAGAGAATAGGAGAGTAAGTGGTAGATGAATGATGGCCTGGAAGCTTTTGGTCACGGTGAGGTGCATGCCAAAGAAATGTTCTTCAGGCAACCTTGTATCCATGGGGCTCAGTTACAGTATAGTATCCTATTTCCTGTTGATTAGAAGGTGAAGCTGATAATTGCTGCCCTTTTCTGGCCTTATTTTCTTTCCGTATTTAACTGGGGTGACCAGATGCAACTGAGTTTTGAGCCGACTACTTGTTACGCACCACTGCAAACTCCGCAGATCCAGCCCTCATCCTGAAAAAGGGGAAGGGAGAGGGTAAAGAAGAGAGGATGACCGGGGGCACAAGACCAACCTCTTCTTGCAAGTGTCCGATGTCTATTTCCCAGGGAGCTCCACGGAAGATTTCCATGGGTGGTTCCCAGCCATTGCGGAATTTGGGGATGTAGGTGGGGATATTTGCTTCTCGGGGCCATTCAGCTCTAGGACATGAAGCAGGGAATATGCGGTGAGATTCACAAGGAAGATGTCCCTGAAAGCATGTCAGGGAGCAGCAGCGGCATAAGGGCATCCTTGACCCTCTGACACGGGTATAAAATCAAGCACCCTGTCTGCTTTCCCAAGAGCGTGGGGGACCTGGTGAGGTGGCAGCTCTGTCCTCACCTGGATCTGGTCCATGTCTCTCCCAGGGAGTCCCAGAGGTTTATCTCTTTCGGTGTCAGGTGACCTCTGAGGAAATCGGTGGCGTCTTTCGAAAGAAGTGGGCTGACAACAGACCTGGCAAGGTCAGGGCCACCACAACTATTGACGATCTGGGTTACACAGAAATATGAGAGATTGTGCAGGAAATGCTCAAAATATCAAACCAGCACATACACAAAGGAACAGAAATCAAAGACAGAAAAATCGGTGGCTCTGATCCTTTGAAATCTCTGGGCCTGCCCACTCCAAAGGAAGCCAACGTACCTGCCATGGTGACAACCTCTAAAACCAGACAAACTCGCCTTAGACTTGCATTTCCAAAGTTCTCTATGGCTTCATATGTCAGGGTGAGGTTTCACAACACAGATGAACTAAATTAATGGTTTGCTGCTGCCTAAAATGGATGCTGTATTCCCTCAGCATCCCCTTATTATCCTTTCACTGCACTGATAGTACTTGATTGGCAGGTTTTTTTATGAAAAAGCAAATAGGCAAATAAGGCATATAGTTCCTGACTGAGTTCTCCAAGGCATAAAACGAAAGCCAGAGGGCAAGCCTTCATGCCAAGGGATGGCTTGACTCCTGTTGGCAGCAGCTAATCCTTAGATCAGCTCAGTTGTCTCACGAAACATCAGCCTAAATCTTTGAAGAAGACGGGACAGTTCAGAGGAACACAAGAATTGTTCTATTGGAGTCAAAGCAAGGTCTGATCTAAAAATTAGCCATTGTTAGAGACAGGATACATTGCAAGCTGGCACTTCAAAAAATGGAAAATCACTTGGTATTTCTGTGTCCCTTCTGGCTTCTTTTTCAAGTTGGGGTTTCTGCTTCCTATTTTCAGTGCAAATACTGAGCCGTGTTTGCTTGAAGGTGAGATCAGCCAGATTCCCAATGGGCACTACAGCTGGCTTGCACTTTTGTTCACAGTAAGTCTTTCTTAATGGGGTGGAAAGATTCGTATGTGCCAGGGTTTGTGTATTTACTACAAGCTGGGAATCAGATCAGAGACCGAAAACACTGGCATTATTGCTAGACTTTCCTGAGAAAGCTTCAGCCAGTTGTGAGTAGTCTTCTAACTCCTCTGCGTAATCTAGCTGCCTGTAAGTGTGAAAGCAGTGTTAGAAATAAAAAGTGAGTTCACAGTGAAACCTGTGAATAAGGTTTACCAGTTCCAGTGGCCCAAATAGGAAATGCACCAACTCTGAAGCGCTGGGGTTCTGGATGTGCTTCCTCAGTTTGGCCTGAAAAGAGAAAGGGAACCCAGTTTAACCCTAACTTGATTTTTGCCTGCTCTTTTCTCTCACTATGAGGGATTGTTGCTGGCTGATATTTGCTCTAATTTTATTAACTGTAACAGCCTACAAAGTAAGGAGACTTGTAACAGTGCACCTGAAATCAGGGGAGAAGAGTAAGTGATTGGGGAGTAGGAATCATTCAGTTTTAGATCACTTATTTTGTGTCTGTTTCTAAGGGTGTTGAATTTCAGGAGGTGTGGAGTACCTACTCTGTTCAAATCAGTCCCTTTGAAACCCTCAAAACAGAGCCCAGGCAGAAAACCTTGGCTTATTTTGGAAGTCTTGGGGAGGAAGGACCAGGCCTATTGCTTGTGACTCTTGTAAAGTTGAAAATCCCCCAAGTTCCCATGAATGACAACAACAGAGCAAGTGTTTTGCCGGGTCCCTCGGCAAATCGCTGACAAGGCAAAATCTCCATCAAGGTCTTGCCTGCAGCACCTAGAGCTGCCCTGGCTGCTGAAATGCTTGGTATTTGGAGTGGGCTGTGGTGGGATGGAGGAGCAAACGCTTAGGATTACTTTACTGGAAGAATTGCATTTCATTAACAGCAATCAGCTAAGCTGTGGTGAGAAACCACTTCAGTTTGTGCTTCCTTTCAGCTCTTTCATGTGGCCCGTGCTGCTGGCTCCCTGCTCCCTACTGAAATGCAAAGCATTTTAAATGCTCGTGATTAAACATTCATGTGGAGTGGAAAGTGTGAAATAACTGATGGCAGCGAGGTGACTAAATGAAATGGCACTTCACAAGGACTTCGCAGCCACGTGGCCCATGGCAGCAGTGCTGGAGCAGACATGGCAGCGCTCCACCATGCATTGCCTGCTCTCCTTCTCACTTGCCCCTGGCCTCTTGCTGGGAGATCAGCTACTCTTGCTGGGTTTGTGGATACGCGGGCAGCAAAGTCCAGGCCCTGAGTGCAGGGAGAGCTCGGACATATGGATGAATTTCCTACGCGTTAGCTCCCACGCTGCTGACGGGGGAGCAGCAGCGGTGCTGAGCTTGGGGGCTGCGTGCCAGAGCGTTTGCACCAATCCGCACTTGGGGCTGCACAATCGGCAGCGGCCAGGGTAGGACACTAACTCCTGTGTCAGAGGTCAGAAAGGGCTGGGATGCAACAGCCAGGATGGGGTTTCTTTATGCTTGGAGAATCCTCAGCTGTCTCCAGGGAAGCTAACATCCCACTGGGGATGTGTGGCATAGCGTCAACATGGTGCCTGATCAGTTTATGCGAGAGCAGTGATTGCCGACCAGAGCTGACGCCTCCAAGACTCAGTTCTGGTCCTGAGCAGGCAAGAATGTATGCATATGCTCTTCTAAAAGAAAAGGCTGGAGCTTGGTGTCCTGCATTAAGGTTGTTTACAATCTCTGTGGTTTCCTTAGTAATAACTTCTCCAGAAGTATCTTGTCAGGCTGCGTTCGCTGGGCAAGTTTGGTCAGAACTGACAGAATTTCCTTCTGGCTCATTACCCTCCTGGCCTCGCAGACTTTACTAAGCAGACCTGGCAGCACTGGGAACATCTTTATGCTCCTGCTTTTCATCCCCTTCTTAAGACGGCGGCTTCTCCAGGGGAGAAAGAGAGGAACTAGGAATGTCAGGGTAATGGGGGACATCAGTTATTGTTAACCAGAGACTTTCCAGGCCCTGGGCTGAGGCAGCTTTACAGCTGCTTTGCAGACAGAATTGGATGAGAGCCATTTAAAGTCAATAAGATTTTTTTTTTTTCTAATAATTGCATTTTATGCTTTGTAGGGTTAACAAGGACTAGAGCTCTGCAAAACTACCCAGACTTCTACAGGCCACAAGCAGAGGTGAATACCTAGAGTGGGGATGTCTAAATAAGCCTTTTCACAGCTCTCGGCAAGGTGGGCACAGCAGTTCTTGGCTCTTTAAGCTCACAGCTTCACAAATGCTTTAAGTCAGGACTGTCTGAAAGGAGATCCAGGTGTTGCAAGGCCCCTGGCTGCCCAGTCCCATCCTGGACTTTTTGCTTCTAGTTTCAGTTTAACAACTTGGCCCAAAAAACCTGCACGAGCCTGACGCAATGTTCTGGATTCTGGAGAATCTGGAATTCACGCCTTTGTCCCTTGATAGTGTTTTCAGTTCAAATTTCACTTTAAGTGCTTACTACTGTGATATATGGGGAAAAAGCCCTGGCACTGCATGGGATGAAAATACCCTCTGTGTCTCACCAAGAGGTTAAAAGCCAGTTTGGTTTTCTGGAAGCAGTCGATGAACTCGGCCTCACTTGGGGGTCTTGCTCGAAGAGTCAGCATGCCCTCTGTTATGAGAAGGTGAAGAGAAAGATACTTTAATTAGAGCATCCCTTTTCAGGAAAGTTTCATCTTGCTAGCATGCAGAAGACACCGCAATAATGGCTGTTGAGACTAGAACTACTAAAAACCGAGGGTTCAAGAAAAGCCAAAAGTCTTTCTCTGTTTTGGAGGCTTCACTAGGCTCTGCGTGCTCTACAAGAGGGCTCCACAGACCAGCAGCACCTTCCAAACTGGTGTAGCTGCTGTTGGGTCCATAGCCATGCTGCTGCAGCAACCTGGCCTTGCTGGTGTGTAAGCTGAGGTCTCCTCCCAACCTTTGTCTGTGCCCCCATGTTCCCCGTTTGTTCTCTCTGCTGTGCTGTACCTGCTGGCCCTTTCTTCTTGTTCTTCTTCCCTTTCTTCCTTTGGTTGAGCTGTTTGAATGCCTCTGCAGCCTTCTGAAGCCTGGCAACAAACACTTCGATGTCATCCAGAGTGCTGTTCAAGATTTGCTGTGAGGGCAGAAATGCAAAAAACCACGGTGAGAGCCCGACCTGCAGGCGGCTGGGAAGCCCGAACCCAAGAGCTGCGCCTGCTTCATTTCCTGCAAGAATGCACAGGAATGGGGAATCCAGGCATGAAATTAAGATGAATTCATCACTTTGCAAACACAAAGCTGTGCCTGGTTGCGTGCTGTAATTATCAATGTGACAAGTGACCCCTGCTAATGGACGTATGGAAAATAGCCCTGAAACTGGACTGTGGGCTGGGGAGGAGCAGACCTTCTGAAATCAGCAGAGCAGTCGCAGGTCAAAGGAGATGGTAACTGACCCAGTGATGGCGCTTTTCTTTTGTTCGCCTTATCTTTATGAAAGGTAGAGATCAGTTTGACAATGACTAGGCTATGTGTAATATGTCTGCTCCTGGAGGAGCCTTGCTTCCTTCCTCTCTTCTCCCTCTCCTTCTGCCTATTGACTGTGCACTGCTCTTGTTACCAACCGTTTCTTTTTCAATCTTCTGTGCTAAGATGGCTCGGGACTCTTCGTGGTCATGAGAGCCAGAGCCTCGCCGATCATAGTCTGCAAACAAGGGAGGGAGAGAAAAATATCTTTACTATCAGAGGTTAAAAATAAGCTCCATTAAATGCAGGGAGCCATGGGATGGTAACTCCCGGCGTGGTTGTTTGTTCTGGGTTATGAGAGCACCTCAGGAGATCACAAAGAGCAGGAGGTGATCAAAGTTGCCGATTAAATCTTCCAAGGTCACAGCACCTGCCCACCAACCCGCTGTGTCGATACGCTGCCTGTTTTCAAATATAAGCAGTGAATGAATCATGAAGGGCAGCCAGCTGTCGGCTACGGGCAGAGACCTGCAAGCCCTGGTCTGCAGAGGCTGTGAGTCACTAACTCCTCTGCCTTTGATCCATCTGACTGACTTAGAGGAGGTGAAGAGCCACCGCGCGCGTTGCAGAGCACTCCACATGTATGTAAAGTGCCATTAGAGTAACTCCCACCCTCCCTTCTAACCCCCAGCTCTCCGCAGGAGCCTTTCTTGTCCCAGAGGTACCAGTTTAACTAAACAGTAGTTGAGAAGGAAGAAATAAGAGCGGGAAGTGAATGCAACTGTCACTTGCTAGAAAGCAGCATGCCAGGAATTCTGCGTGACTGATGTTTAGGCAGGCCCGTGCACAAATTGGCATTTTTGTGCAACCTTGTGTGCAGTTTCTCAAGTTTTTTTAATGGGTATTAAAAAAATCCTCCTGGAATAAAAAAAAACACAGGCACCTCCCTGCTTCCAGAAGACGGACACTCAGTGGGGGTGTGTGTGATATTTCAGTGTGAGCAATTGCTGGGTGTCCTCTTGTGAGAAGAGTGGCATGTCAGCTCGGTGACATGGGGTTTGGAAGGGCCAGCACAGCAGGATTTATCGAGTGGGAGAACTGGGCAGGGGGCAGTGTTGGCAAAGGACTGTGAAAAATGTACGTCATCTTTAAGCATTCAGATGAGGCAAGTAGTTTTGACAGGTTTTGTAGAAAAAGCGGTAAGGCGTGCTTCAAAGGAGAAGCGATCTCAGCAAACGAGCATCACTCAAGGCTTTCTCCTGTCACCTGCTTTCGTGCCAGGCGCTGTGTTCTCAGGTCCAGAAATCCTGCCTGGGTAAATGCCCAGCTCTGCTGACGTAAGCAATGAACTTAGAGCTTTATGCTAAGCAGCCTGGGAAGGGCAGAGTTAAGGGTGGCCATTTCATTAAAAACTGCTGTGCATCAGAATATAGACGTATACACGGCCCAGCTCTGAAATATGGATCTTATTTTTATTATGCAAAACTGGACCTTGAAATAGGCTCTGCATTCAGGAGGCCAGAGCAGCTGCTTGGCTTCAGACCCCATCCCGGGGAAATCAGGGTTTTCCCTCCTCAGCTGGTGTTTGGAGTTTCTTATAGTGTCCTGATTACGTGTTTTCCTTGAACCTAGAAACTCATCCTAAGAGCAGGTGGCAGAATAGGCAGTGATAAGAAGGGCTTACGATTTGCTCGTCATTTTAGTCAATTTGAGCTTTTGTCAGAGAGAGAGCTTACTTCTGCTACTTCTTTCTCCAAAGAGAAATACAAGTTTTTTCCAGCGGCTCGAACAGGCTGAAGTCAGGATGGTTTTGGAACAAGATTTTAGATTAGCACATGAGAGAGATGAGCTCAGATCTGCATTTCCATGCTCAACTCTGGGACAATTCACGCCAACCCCTTGACTTCCGAGGGTGAAATCTTGGCTCCTGTGAAGTCAGCAGAGCCAGGAGTTTGCCTTTCTGACTAGGTCTGTCTTGTCTATACATTTTAAGATCACCGGTGCTCGATCCAAACTTCATGTGATTGCTCAGTTTTATGAAGGGCTTTCAACTCTTTTGGGAATTTCAGTATCCCCAAAATACAGGTGATGTTACAAGCAGTTTCTAGGAGTTTTGATTTATTGAGCTGCCATTGAGAAGATGCCTGCTGCTAACCTAGTGGGTAGAAATGTTTGCTGCGGCCCTATTTTTAAGCATTTACAAAGCACAGCCAGAGACGCAACAAATAGCTGTGCCTTTGGTATGTATTTGCGTTTCATTATAACGCTGTGGAAAAAAACCACTGGGCTTTCCCATGCTCCAGCAATACAGGGCCTGGAATGACCACAGGCCATTTCAGGAGGGTTGGCTGTCTGGGCTGACGAGTCCCCCATCCCCAGGACAGACTTGCTGAGTGCTCCCAGTACCTGGATCGTGCTGGGAAGGGGGTGCCACCCGGTTCCTGTTCATCCCTGAGCCTCGCATGTCGTGCTGGATGGGGATGGGAGCCGGCCCTTGTGGTGGTGGGAGGATGGATTGTCTCTGCCTGATCTTTTCTTGGTTTGCTCTGCAAGAGAAACGATGCAGAACAACCCCGTCAGTGGCTGCTGGTCCTGTTTCTGAGACACTGGTGTGCGAATGCACCATTGTAAATATTTTTTTTTACTCCCAGCTGTACCCTGCAGTACTTACTTGAGTGTCTGTGGCCGTATCTTCTTCCCATGCTTGTGGTCTGCCAGGGCACTTTCTATGTCCTCATGAACCATCTCCGCCTCAAAGATAAAACAGGGATGCTTTTAAGGGCTTTGCTTTGGAAAGGATTAAGGGCTGTAAGTGGGCAAAGGAAGAAGGGGCTGGCAAACAGCTAGGAGCATATTTTGTTCTCTGTTTCATGCCAGCAAGGAGGGCTCTGCTCACCTCCACCTCGTCGCAGTTGAAGAAGTGGATGTCAGGTTTGTGCTGCTCCGAATCCTGACACACCAGGAGGAGGATGGAGGAGTAGCGCATCTGATTCAGCACCGTCTGGCAGTGCTGGACTGTTGGCAGAGGGAAATCCTCCAGCTCCTCCTGGAAGAGGAAGAGGAAGGGGTGAGGCAATGGGGAACTATTGAACTGACAGGGAACGGTCCTGCGTATGAACTCCTGGGATCCCTGTTTGAGGAGAGAGAGCTGGCACAGCTTGTGGTTTGCTGGGCTCTTCAAAGATACATGTCAAAGTTTGCAGAGGGGCAGTGGTTTAGGACAGAGATGGATGGCAAATAGATATGAACTCTTGCTCTCCTTTGAGTTCTCAATATAGGACCCAGCGTGAGACTTCAGTAACTTGAGTTTTGTTTCTCTCCATCATCTTATTGCTGTGGTCTACCTGCACCAGTACACTTGTCATGCATCCCAGCAGAGCACTGGGAAGAAAGATACTTTCTGTAAGGGGTTTACCCTCCCACTGTCTCCTTGGATGACCTTGGGCTAATATTCTTTAGTTTCTCATCGCTAAAATCAGGGCGGCACCATCCCTCTCCCCCTATCTGGCTGCTCTTTCCCCTCAGGTTAGGTGCCCTGTGTGCATGTACATGTATCACCTGACAAAGTGGGGCACTGTTCTCAGCCAGGTGATCCTGCGTGTTATTTTAATGCAAGCAATATGTCCTTCCCGCTCTGTTTATGCTTTATGCAGATCTCTGTGGACCTGTAAATCTGCATCGCTCCCACAGAAAGCAGTTTTACTGTTGGTTTGGAGCACAGCTCAAGGTATCTTTCACCTGGAATATCTGTGTCTGGAGCTGTGAATAAATCATCCCACACCTACCTGCCCTTTGAATTAGAGTCAGCCAGCCCCTGCGCACGCAGGAGTGGATTTTGGTAGTGATTTGCCCTTGTCTGGGTTCCTTAGAAAAGGCCCTTCCAGGCAGAACGGGAAGGGCACGCGCTGAACCCCGGGTGGGTAGCTCTGGCAGAGCTCTGGGTACCTGCGACTCGCAGTCCAGCAAGCGGATGGATTTATCGTTCACTTGCAGCAGCATCTCCTGTGTCCAGATCTTCTCTTTTGAGTTGAGCAAGATGAGTTTTCGAATAGCATCGTCCACCGTCACAATGGACTCGCTCTTGTCCATGATGAACGTGGCCAAGTGCTGAAGGTAGGAGGAAAGGAGGAGAAAATGGCTGAAAAATCTTTGATGGTGTGCATACTGTAAAATCAGTGGTGAAACCATCTCTAAAGGCTTCAACTACTGTTTGTCTGCTCTTTAGAGCACAGGCATGAAAGAGTCGCCTCAGAACATGTACGTTCTGGTTGTTAATACCAGCCTGTCTGTAGTGGTGAAAGATTAGGGTTTCGTAATGCAGCAAGGGTTTTCATAACGAGTTTCACCACTTGCATATTTATCTCATCATATGTCACTTCTAGCAGCTCTGGCCCCCATCCAGCAGCATGTGTTTGCAAATGCTTTGTACACGCGAGTTAGTCCCCTGGCTTTTCTGAAACTGTCTTGGAAGTTTAAGTATGGCAGTTAAGCCTCACTTGCTGTGCTAAAAGCACTTGTGTTTTGCTTGGCTCATGTCACAGATCTCCCTGCGTGGAATTTGTCCCAGGCAAAGAGCTCACACAAGCCATGGGCAGTTAGTCTTCTGTGCCGAGGTGGGATCCACGCAATGTATGGGCTTTGGCCACGTCCCCTGCCCCGGGTAATTCAATAGACAGCACAGCCGCACCAGAGAGAGCTTCTGCACTGCAGAGCCACCCGTTCTGCAAGGCAGCTCCAACCCTGGCAGCTGGCTGCACCAGCCCTTCAATCCCCTCAGGTTCCTGCCCCCCAAAAGTACCCAAATCAGCCCTCAGGGTAGTGGAAGTTGGTGTCGCTGACTGTAAGAAAGGATTTTTTTGCTACTTGCCTCTGTCCCGCACTGTGGCTTTGCTAGGTTACCCTGGTTTTCCTCCCTCCCTCCACCTGTCCTAGAAACCCAGCCCAGGACTCTTCCCACCACCAGCCTGGCTTCCATGCTCTCCTCCCCTCTTGCGCTGCCTCGTGTGCGCACTGGGGCCGGGAGCAGCTTGGGTAAGGTGGTAACAGCCCAGGCATGACTGCACTTGCGTGCTCTCCCATCCCTGCTCTAACCGTGTCCTGAAGCGTGTGGCCATCCCAGCCTTCCACTTGGCACTTGTGTTTACAAAGAGTTTGTGTAACCAAGCTGCACCTGCAGGCTTTGGGCTGCTCCTGGGGCTCCGTGTGAGGGGAACGTGTGTATCCCCCCACCCAGCAGTGGGTGAAGGCCCCTCCAGAAATACAGGTAATTTATTTATTTCCACTCTGATCAGCAGCCACTGCCCTCTGTGGATGGGGAGAACGTCCATCTGCCAGCAGAGGGGACTGCGAGGCAGGAGAAGCCGGGAGGTTTGCCTGCTCGGAGCAGCCCCACTGTTTTCTGCGCAGTTCAGAAGGGGAAAAAACTCGGGAAGAAAAAGGAAATGGTCCCATTTCACCTCATTCCCTCTGCTGCCCTGCTGTGTTCCTGGTGAGGAGAAGGGAAGGAGAACGTGCCCAACTGGGAAAGCGGCCAAAGCTTTTTCCCTGTCGTAACCAACTTTCTCCAGGAGAGAAAGGCAGGAGGTTTTCGGATGGGCAAGTTAGAGGCCTGACCAACGTGTCTGTGCCACAGCTAGTCCACGGGCCTGCTGCCGGGAGGCTGATCAGGCCAGGTCCCAACTCCTCCTCTCTTCCTTGGGATGTCAATGGCCCATCCATCAGCGTGACCCTCTCACCCCGCTTCCCCTCCTCGATAGCGTTAGGGTAAATAACGCGTGGCTGCTGAATCGGCTGTGGGGCAGCTGAAGAGCCGTGGAGCAGATGAACCCTCCTGGCAGGGAGACCCGGGTACTGCGGGCAGAGCAGATCCAGTACATGTGTTTGCTGTGGGTCTGGGGGCAATGGTGCGGGAACCCGAGAAACAGTCCTGCTGGGGGGTTTAGTGTTTGTGTGGATGGTGGCAGTGGAAACTCCTGCTCGTCTTTGATGCACAAATCCTGCAGCCTGGTTTCGAAGCAAGAGCTGGAAAAATGGGGTGCTGTTAAAGCAGCTGGCAGGCAGAAAGGGCTGAGTCTTTAAACGTGACGGTCAATGGTGAGAATTAGGAGTGGAGAGGATTTGTGGTGAGCAATTTGTTGTTAAGGTGGCTGTTGGATAATTCGCAAAGACTAGAAAGAGCAGAGAAGAGGGTAAACACTGCAAAGTGCACGAGTGTTCGTAAAGCAAAGGTATTGGGTGAGGCACTGTCTAAATAAAGCTCCTGGCAGGTATTTGAGCTGAAAGCTGAGATTAGCCATGCAATCAGATATGAAAAACATGCTCACGTATGTATTACTGTAACTGTAAAATAGTGCACGACAGGTATTTGCAAAGTCAATATTATCTCTGCAGATGTGACAAACCCTCTGCCTTCTGAGCAGTGAAGAGAACTGGTTTATACCTGATGACGGGCATTCTTATCTGTTCCATTATTTTAACTGCCAGGTTTACAATCTTCATAAATTCCTTTGTTGTTTACTATTAAGTAAGTTAATTTTCATGGAGGGGAAAGCCACTTGTCTAACTCGGACTCATTAGGATATTTTTTTTCTTTTCCGTTTACTTTAGATACTGGTGGAGCGAGAGGAAGAGAAGTGTGCTACTGTCTTTGATTTATCTCATGAAAACCTCTTTTCATCCAGATGGATGTTCAAATACAGTAGCTTTTGTAAGAATGGGCAATGAGTCTGTCCACTATTAAACTTTGAGCAGCTTATAGATTATTCCAAAGAGTGTAAAATGTCTCTTGTGAGGAAACCTCTTCCTCCCTCACTGTCTGCCACTGAAATCCTGTTTGCCATGGTCAAAGTTCAAGGTAGAGACTCGCAAATGGGTGGCATATGGCATAATTAATGAAGAATTCACATACGTGTCACTGTTTAAAGTCCCTTCTCTGCTTCCATGAGTGACTTTATTTGGTAGGAGTCACTGATGGGGATGGTTGGCAGGGCCACCGATGGGGCAGCTGGCCATCAAGTTAGTTTCTCTGACGGAAACCAGGGCCTCTTTCCAAACAAGCATTTTTAAAAGTCTAAATTTGTTTTTAAGCAACTGAACAGGCTCCTTTATTTCTAACTGTGTACTTAAGCTCTTTGCTGGGCTGGGGTCTTAAACCACAGAAGAGAGGCCCCTGTCTACTAAATATGAACCTCATAAAGTGTCTTCCTTTCTCATCTTGCCCAGTTTTCAGCGGTGAATAGTCCAGCTGCCCTCGGATGGGCACCTCTGATCCCGTGGTGCGGAGGCCACTGGCCTGCACTGGCGTGTGGTATTCCAGGAATTGCCAGGACGGCCAGGCTGGCGTNTTTTTTAAGTGGATGTCTGTGACAATGGGAGATGAATTTGGCTTAATGCCTGTCATGGTTGAAGGGTTTTGAATTACTTGAGAGGACACAGTAGCTGAGGGAGAGCTGAAAGATGATAGTCCGTGTGGTCTCTGTTGTTTGGGCAGATGAGTTCCTGTAACCACTACAGGAGCCCTGGTTTTAACCTGTCTGTCCATGCTGATCAAGAAGGGTTTGAAGCATGGGGTGATGAGAGGGACAACGGCTCCTACCGCTGTCCTTCAAATGCAGCGGAGGAACTGAGGACAACAGCTTCTCTCTTTCCTATCTCCTTGTACAGCATTTCCCTTGCCTTTTTAACATCTCCCCCCGACCCCTTACTCAACACTTTAATTTGCTGAATCTTGATTATTCAAAAGGAAATAAATTTTTGATAAATTATGGTTTTATATGCTATTTTCAATTTAAATTTGAAGTGGAAAGGAGGTCCGTGAGTAATTAAACCAACTTCATGTTCTTTAATGATCACTTAAGAGGACAGAATTGCTGCCCTCAAAATGTCCCCAGACACTGGTCCCAGAGGAAGCCCAGCAAGGGAAAGGGGACAAGCTAGGAACTTCCAAGCCTTCGGTGCAGGTCAGCACACTGGACATGCAGAAGCAGTGACCGGTCTCTGTTTCTCTCCCTGTCCCCAAAGCACTCTGTTTATGTGGGTGTCTCTCCCACTCTTCACTTCAAAGAAACACACAGGATCCAAGGGAGGGACAGGTAAATGGTCAGGGATGGCTTTTGTCACGCGGTGTGGGAGAAGCCATGGAAGTCTGGACCCGGCTTAGTTATGGGATTTGAATGGGATTGAGTTGCGCCATGGAAAGCTGTTTGTAGCCTTGTGGGAGGATCTGTGAGCTGTACCAGTGTCTAGTCACTTGGACTTTCAAATAATGCCATACTATAACAGAACAACTGCTGCTCTCCAAAGCAAGGAGTTGGACAGGAGCAGCAGTGAAATAAAAGATGGCAGGAAAGCTGGTATTGACTTTAGACAGGGCAAGCAATGTGTAAGAGGAGAGAAAGGAGAGGGGTCCAGTCCAGCCAGAAACCTCCGACTCATAGGAAGGAGTACGGTCAGTCTTGGGAGAGGAATTGTCTCCAGACTTGTGCTGCTCTCATAGTCCTTTAGTTTATCTCCTCAAAGTCTCTGTGGTGAAGAAATTCCTGTGCTCTACCTACGTATGCTCTTCACTTTCCTGCCCTTTTGTGCCCGAAGGATTCTGATGAGAAGCCCAGATGACCCCACACTTCAGTAGCGTGTTACATGTGATTGAGAGGACTTGGGTGGTCTCAGCCTCTGGGTCAGGGCTGGCAGCACCATGGTGACCCCACAGCTCAGTCACAGCGAATGGCTGAGTTGAAAGCGTGTCCTACAGTCCAGGAGCTAGAGATAGTGAGGGCACTGTCCTGGTTTGAGGTAAAACAGGACCAATTTTGTTCAGTAACTTTGCTTCTTAGCTGGGCCTCTTCTAACTACTGAAATTAACAGCATATTGTGCAGACAATGTTCATAGTTGCTGCCCAGGCATGGGATGCGGAGAGGCTCTTGCTTATACTTATTGCTATGACACCCAAGGGCAACCAAATTTGTTATTTGCCCCGTTGGAGGGTCAGAAGCGAAAAAGCGCAGTGGGGTTCCACCTGAGGGGAAGAGCGGACAGGACAGGTGACCCAAAACTGACCAGCAGGGTATTCCATCCCATCTGCCTCATGCTTAGTATAAAAGCTGGGGGATCAAAGGGACAGCTCTCTTTTTCCTCTCTTTTCTCTCTCACGCTCTCTTTCTTCACTTCAGCTGGGTGGGAAGCTCAGGAGGCAAGTTTATCTACGGGCATCGGGGAGCCAGGAACTGCTGACGAGAAATACGAGGTTTCAAGCAGCTTTGCTGTTTGCCTCTCTCCGGGTGTCAAGAGTGACCCTTGCTTATTGTAAGGAGGTTCCCAACTCCTCTTTGGCCTAATGAAGGTCCAGGACAAACGAAACATGTTGCATTACCAGCAACGTAATCACTGATGTTGGCCTTCCAGCCCCTTAACATTTCATTGCATACTCACCTGTACGTGGTACTGCGAAGTCTCGTGCATAATGACATTAGAATTGGAGTATTTTTTCCTTTGTTCTGCAAAGAAAAAGAAGAAAAAAAGCATTCATTGTAGTGGCTGTTTATCAGTACATCAGGGTCTGAGAATTACAGCACTCGTGATGGGGTGCTACAGTCTTCCTCATAGTCTCTGAGCTTCCAGATTCCAACGGAGTATTGGGAATAATAAGAAACATTAACAATATTAACTTTTGTAACAAGGATTGACAAATGGGGTGTGTAGGGTACACATTCAAGTTGTATCCCTTAATGCTGCTGATAATGTGATTCCTGGAGGCCAGCACCTTTTGTGGAGGAATGAAGCCTAGTGTAAAGGAAAGCCCCAGACAACGAGTGATTAGGGAAGCGCTTGGAAGAGGGCTGGGGAGGCAAGGAGTGGCTTGGGAAGGCTGACAGGAGGCTGTGACATGCACGTGGCAAGAAGGAAAAAAATCCAACCGCAACCCACCAGTTTGGACATAACAGCCCTCTGAATCATCCTCCAGAAGAAACGCTCTGTGCTACTGTGATGCTTTTAGTTTGCTTTCTTGCGTCTCCTGGCCAGCCGCAGTAAAGTGCTGTAGTCGCAGATAGGAAGGGCTGCAGGGATCAAGGCCAGCCAGTCGGAACCTGCATTTCTGGTACGATTATTTTATGAGGCAACAAAACCTTTATTGCTTCCCACATTTCTTACTGGAAAGCGGTGGTAAAGAGCAAATGGGAAAAAATTGCTTGGAATTTTGTGAGGCTGATGAATATAATCCCATAAGAATTTACCCTGCCAGCTCTTATTTGCTGTTTAATTGGTACCTGTCTAGGGATTCCTTACAAATACTTTGCTTGAATAGCAGAGGAGTAACTATCCAGGCCTAGAGTGATCTGGGAGCGTCCAAACTGAAAATGTCCTCCTCGCCAGCAGAGGACATCCTCTGATCTCTGGTTTGCTTAGAAAATGCAATGGCAGTTTTATATGTTTTCATCCTTCTTAAAGCCTGTGTTTGAGTATCCCGTCCTCTCTAGCAACAGTCACAGCCAAGGGGATTTCATAACGCAACAAACGTTGGGGCTTCTCATGTTTTAAAGAAGTAGATATTAATCTTAGTTTATTTGTGGTTTACTTCAAAGCTCTCTGTAATGCCTTCCCTGGGATGTTGGCTTCTCTCTTGTTTTCCCCTTTTCTTTGAACACAGAACGTGTGGTCTCATTTAACAAATTTCACATTAAAGAGACTGGCACCTAGAAAGTGAATAGCCTCTTGGGAACTCATTCGGTCAGTTTCCAAATTTTTTTTTTTGGTGAAGTGGTACAAGACCCAGGTAAAACTTTCCAAAGTGTTTCTTTAGTTTATATTTTTAGTGGCATGTCGCACTTTAATTGAATAACACCCTCCAAAGACTTAGAAGAAATACTGGTAATATTTTTGATTGCTGAAAGTTGGAAGCTTTCCTTGTAATCAAAATGAGGTGACTTTTTTTTTTAATAAAAAAGATGGAAAACTGAAAATAAGTCTTTTTCAAAGCACATACAGTGAAATGAAGAAACTATAAAGCAGAGCAAGGGCAGGGCAGTAACTGGAAGGAACTGGAGGTGGTACGGAGCCCTGGGAAGGAGCAGGGTCTGCTGGAGTACTGACCATCCTGTGGTGCCCCTGGGAGGCCTCTGCCTGCACGGACAGGCTACGAGCAACCAGGGCTCTCTCTGATCAGTCCTTCAGGTGACAATTTGAGAAAGGGGACAGCAGCCTAACGAAGGTGCTGGTGATGTAGCTCCTCCCTAGGGACACCGTGGTTTGTTTGACTTTTTCTTTTGCTGTTCTCTGAAACTGCAGGTGTTTTGCATGCTTTTAGTTTGTTCAGCAGGACAAATACTGGTCTGTGCACTGAGTTCTTCCCTGGTTTGCCCTGTGCAAATCCTTTCCCTTCCCTTCTTGAGCACAGCTCAACGGGCTGAAGGACCTTGAGCGGTAGTTCTGGCTTTACCACTGCTAGTGTCTTGCCTTTTTTTCCCCCCCCTCTGTCCCTTGTGTAAAAGAGAAGTGACTATTTCCTGTCTGCTGCTGCTACTGTTGTACTATTGAAGTCACTATCCCATTTGTTTTCCCCTGTGAAGTGGCCTTTCGGTGCCCAATGTGGCCAGAGGTGATCTCCCTCAGCATTGCCTTTCTGCTCTCGGTTGTGAGGCAGAACCTGCTTTGCAGACAGAGAAGCTGCGGAGCCCTGGCCCCGAGGAGTGAGCAACCTGGGCTCACCTGGAGAAGTCAGCCAGGTTCTCCCTGCACCCGGCCACCCTCAGCAGGGACGGGAGCAGGCTGTTGCCTGACGGGTGTGCATTGCCACGAGAGAAGGAAGGACGACGAGGGTGAGTGATAGGAGCAGGGACAAAGGGAACAGCACCCGCTCTGCTTTTGTGGCGTTTGCACATTTTGTTACCAGACTCTTTACAAGCGTGTCTTATCGCAGTTGCTGTGGGAGTGGCAGTGAGGGGACTCCCAAGCTGCTGGTCAGGGAGAGGAGTCAGGATGTGCGCAGGGGAAGACAGCAGAGCGTGTGGTGCACATGCCTGCCCACCCCGCGAGTCTCCTGCCTCGGGTCTGTGCATGGGAAGAGGTCCAGCAAGTGGGACAGAGGGGTACGGGGCACCCGCAGAAGGGAAAGCTGGCATGGTCAGCACAAGCAGTGACTGAAGCAGTGCTGCTCTGACAGCCTTTTCCTTCTCTTCTGACTATGTCCCAGCAAAAATGGTCTCTGACTACTTCACCCCAAGAAAGCATAGTCCCTTGGTTGCTCCCAAGCCATGGAGTCGTTTTCTACAAGATCTACTAAGCTGGTCCTTTAAGTCTTCTTCAAAGCTACCAGAAATCACTGAGACTCCTGCAAGTGGACATCTCCAGCAGCTGCCTGCTGCCGCTGCTCCTGTTGCTGCTCCACACTAGTTCAGACCATGCACCCTGTCCTCCCTGTCCCTGAGCTTGCTTGAGTGAACTTGTCCCACAAACAGTTGCAAGGGTACAGCGGAGAGGTCAGTGGGCTGCAGCAATGGGATGGAGAAATGAGGGTCAGGATTAGAAAGGATGGCAGTTCCTGAAGCTGGTGACAGCAATGGAGAAGGTGTGATGCTGAGTGACAGCCTCAGTGCTGGCTGGGGGGTAATTTGTCAACTCCGATATGTGTTCCCTTTTAAGCCTTGCACGAGAAGCACGCTAGCAAGGAGTAAATGCAGCAAACAGAGCATCCTGCTGTGACAAGAGTAGAAAACAAATCCCAAAGCACTGGTTTGGAGCTTTAGCTTAGTCCTGGGGGTTTCCTTGTATTCACTTCTCACCTGAATAGCTGTTATTTAAACCTCCTGCCAGCAGATCCTGTGCAAAGGAAGGAGAAGCCGGCCTGAATCCGCCGCTTTCCCAGCAAGTTGACAAAAGTTAAAATATGTAACAGGCACGTGCCTCCTTGGCACTGATTGCCAGGATTTCTGCAAACATCCTTCCTCACGACCGTGCGTGCCCCTGCATGTAACATGCAGCTTCATGCCTAGATTTTTCCTGCTTAGAAAGGGACAGGATTTTGAGCCAACCCATCCAGCCTCCATCAGTGCTCCTGTTTCAGGTTACTTTGATTTAGCTCACACCTAGTGGGAATTTGGGATTTCTTTGCCTGTCCTAAAATCAGACCGCTGTCGGGGAGGGTGGTTAAAAGCTGGTTATGGCTGAACAAGCTCAAACCTCTCAGGTATATTAGATTGCAGGTCTCTTGCTCAGTGTCTGTCAGGTGCTCTCACTGCTGTGAGCTGCCCTGGTTTGGGCTGCGAAACGCTGGTCAGGCACATGGGGTGGTGGAGCTGGGATTGGGGCTTGGGACACGTGCAGCTTTGCAGCATGCTTTTGCTTTGAGTTCCACCTTGGTAGTGCGAACTTTTTTCGCCTAGATTCCCCTTGCATCTCTGTTACGCTTTTACTTCTATTTGGTTTCTGTGGAAGGAGGAGGAGAGTGTCCCCGAGCTTGGTGGCATTGCCAGCAGGTGTCTCTCCAGAACAAGCATTGGCCTGAAGGGCTGCTTTCCTTGGGATTTAGCTTGGGGTGTTCACCTTTCTCCTTGGCCAACAGAGAAGAGCTTTTAAATTGAGCTCCTCTTGGTACGTCTCCGAAGATGCAGGGCTGAGCAGTGGTAGCAAACCTGCTTGCAGCTGCAGGAGCATGCTAAGCGTACAGAGATAGCCCAGAGACAAGGAACACGACAGGAGATGCTGCTGCTTTCATTTGGAGCCTGGCAAGGGTTGATAGAAGCTGATTTCTAATGCATTTTAACACTTTTCTAACACTCTTTAAGCCTGAGGTGTGCCATCAGCTTGGCACCCGAGTACTTTGCGCCTCAAATCTCTGTGCCTGTGACTGAAAACACACAGCAGTGTGCTTTGCCTCTGCGGCTGATTCCTGGTGGCCCTGAAGTGGCTACTGTTGGCAAGTGGAAATGATTTATTGGTGGGCACGCTGGCAAAGGCTTTAACGGAGAACGCAAGTCTCTGAGCCAGTGTCTTTTACACCACCAGCACTGAGTCAGAGGTGGAACGAGGACAGTTCAGGGGGGAGAAAGACCTCAGCTACCCAGCACAGCACCCCACTCAGCCATTAGCTTCCAGAGTGACCTTGAGTAAATTAATTAATATTTCAGCACGGTCACTTCCCACCTTAGGCTCGCATTGAAGGGTCAATGGCATTTTCTGTTTGCTGTGTGTTTTAATTGCAGTCTGCCCTACTTCAAATGTGGGGCAAGGTCTGGACTAGGGCACACGGCAACACACACCGCAGGGATTCGTGTCTGATGTGAGCAACTTCTTTTTTTCTCTTGGTAACCTCAATTTCCTCACCAAGCATTTCTCATGTAAATAGATGACACTAATGGAAATGAGAACACCACGTCTGTGTGGGATGGAGACAAATTTGGATTTTAAGACATCCCGTCCCCTCCTTTTTAAAAGGGAGTGGAAAAGGCTGAAGTGGTTGGTCTGGAAACAAAGAGTTTTACATTAGGACAGGCAAATGTCTCCAGCCCTGAAAGGAAGGGTGCAGAGCTGCATCAGGAGCTGGTAGTCCCTGAGGAACGGAAGTATACTGGGGCGATGTGATTTCTAGAGGAAGGCTAGTGTAGGTCTGTGTTTCTGGTAGGAGAACAGCCTTCCAGACTGTAGGTTGGCTTTCTGGTAGGAGAACCAGGCTGGCTTTCTAGTAGGAGAACAGCCCACGGAGCTGTAGCAATGGTCAGGGCTGTGCCTGCAGACCTTCTAGGGTCCCCTCCAATGCCTTTGCCCATCCTCCAAGCTCAGAGAAGCAGCACGTGTCACGATCAGGAGAGATCTCAGCATGCACCTCTGAGAAAATGTTTGGAGAAGCCCTTGGAAGGGCTGTCAAAACCTCAGAGCTCTGCATAGCCCCTGCTTCCCACCACCTGCACTCAGGGTTAAGCTCACTCAGAGGGCCAAAGGTCCCTTTAGCCATTTGCAGCCTTTTCCAGCAACCAGGGCAGAGAGAAAATGCAGATGTTCCCCCTCCCTTTGTTGATTCTCCCGGGTGGCATTTCTGCATTGCCTTTAAAAGTCACAGAACTAGAACAAAGTGCCTCTATTTTGTCTCAGGATGCCGTTCAAGTGACGTCGCAGAGTGAGGAAGGGGGTGTTTCTGCATATTCTCTTTCCTGTCCCTTTCTTTAAGATGTCTGCTTGTTCCTTCTGAAATCCCTTCTCTCTCCTTGGCTTCTACCTGGCCCCCACACCCATGGAAACTTTTATTTTTGTGTTTCCTCCTGGCATCCGCAAATCTAACCACGAGGTCTGAAAGCAGCCAGGGTTTCCGGGGACAGCAGGGTGCCAGAACACCGAAATCTCCTTTCCTAGCGCTTAGTTTTGATTTAAACACAGGAAAAATTAAAGATCCAGGCTGCAGATCACAAAATAGTCAGTCTTAGGCCACTCCTATCTGAGGAGCGTGGGTGCTTTAAAAAAAAAAAAAAAAAAAAGTTTTTTTTTGGTTTGTTTACTTCAAAGCAACTTGGTGAAACATTGCAGACCTTTCCATGGCTTAGCTTTGCCTTAGCTTAAGTCTGGCCGTGGTTGTGCGGGGCTGATCTGAATATGTCACGCACAGAACAGTGCCTGCAGGGAGACCTGTGGCTGGTTGACTCTACGGATCCTTTACATTGGACAGGTGAACTCCCTTGGCCAGAAAAGACTTCAGAAGATGGGTCGCTTGTCCTGGGTGGCTCCTACACCGTCCTTTTGCACAGCCCTGTCCTCTGGCTGCTTAATTTTGTATGAATGAACGTTGGCACGTTAGCAGCACTAGCTAATTTCCTCCCGGTTTATCTGACACCTCTCATACTAGGACACTTTGCATTTCTACAGCGTCTTGCAACGGAGAAGACCTGAGCACCGCAAGGTGTTATCCAACTCATACCCTGGCCCCAGGAGGCGGAGAATTTGCATAATCCCCATGCAATAAATAAGCGTTACAGGAATATAGTGATGATTTTCCCAAAATTGGATGTCAGCTGCTGTCAAAGCTTAGACACCAATCTGTACCTCTGCTTAAATGAATTATCTTCTGCTGTGACCTTTAGCGGCTGTAGCAGTGGATGGATCTTTGGATATAGCACGGGCTGGGCTGCAAAGGGCAAGGAGAGCTCCAGGGCTGTGGCACTAGTACAGCAAACATCTGAAGGTGACAAAAGCTGGCAGGAGCCCACAGTGACCACCACTGTACTTTTTCCCTTCTGTCTGCCAAGAGAGCCAAAGAGATGGGAAAACAATACAGCTTTGTCCCTTGCTTTTGGTGTCTGGCAGCAAAAGAAACCCTCCTAGCACAGGGATCCTGTCTCATCTGGAGGAAGGTGGTTGGTGAGATCCACTGCTGTGGCCCAAAGAGCAATGATGGGTAATTCACAGTCGCACTGTTGCTGAGCCCAAACACTTGTTGTATGAATGGCATGGGTGATCCAGAAAGTTTTGAATGACATGTGGGACATGCACACCCTCTGGTAAATTGTCTCATCTCTTGCCTCTAAGGATTTGGCCCAGTGAGCCCTAAGATATTCCTTTCAGGGAAAAAAACCCTATAAATGGCTCTTTAACTGAATTCAGTTCAGTTGTTCAGTCCTTTCCTAACCAGGTAGCTTTGATCTTGCCTTGTACCCAGACGTGTGGGGAAAAACTGCAAAGCCATTCTCTGAAGAATGTTATCTATTGCCAATATCTTAAGGATGAACGGTGCCATAGGAATGATGTTTCCCACTGGCACCAGTGGCCACATGAGGAAATGGAAAAAGCTCAGACCACTGCAGAGGCAGCAAGGTGGGTATTACCCGAGGGTGCAAAACCAGGTGCTGGGCTAAAATCTTGGCTGGAAGGGAGAGCGTCCTGTTTGGCTTTATATTAAGGAGCAGAAGGGATGAAAGAGAGTAATAAATGAGGGGGAAAAAAGCAGGATCGGTGTGCATCCTGAAGGGACGGGCTTATCAGCTTGGTCCAGGAAGCCAAACCATGTCTTTCATGCCAAGTTCCCTCCCCATTTCCACGCAACACCCTTTTTTTCAGGGAGCTGGGATGTGGCTGTGAACACTCCCTTCAGCCCGACAGATTGTGTGGACAAGAGGTCAGCTAGCGGGATAAGTCTGCCCGCTGGGACCAGCTTAGAGTTGAAAGAACTTGGTTAAAGTCTCTGGGGATGTAGAGTAGTGCAAAGGAGGGCGGAAGAGGGCTCATCTCTCCTGCGTGGCCTCTGCCAAGCCAGTGGGGCAGAGCATCCCCAGTACCATGTACTGGTTGGGCTCAAGGGTGGGAGAAAGGGAGGTCGTAGGGGTAAAGACACCCAACAGGGTGGCCCCGGGCTTGGGCCCTGCCTCTGCTGCCAGCTTCCAAAATGGGCTGTGAATATTCACAGCGGGGGAACATCAGCCTAGGGAGGAGAGAAATGGGCTCCTCTGGGGTTCAGCTTATCTGACCCTGAAGCAGATAACCAAAAGATGTTAGCCGAGCAGTGTGCCAAAGTCACCTATGGTTGCCAGCTGCTGAGGTGCAGCTGTACGACCATACAGCTCTGCGCAGAAGATGCTTGTGCCTCCGCGTATGGGATAAACAGGCAGAACGGGGTGTGCTCCCACCACGCTCTGCTTTCCCTGGGTCGTTAGTGCATTATAGTGGTTATTTTCTGCTCCTTTTGCATTTTGTTAAGTGTCTGTGAGAGGGCAGAAGGCCTCGGGACTGGTGTGACACTACACGTTCTCGGTGTTTTGGGGGAATTTGAGCCCTTCTTTCCTGCTGCTGGCAGGGAGAGCGCCTGCGGTGCTACGCTGAGCTGCACGGGGGTTACAGGCTGCTACAGGCTGGATCCCAAAGCTCAGTCCCAAGATACCATCTCTTTCTGTCCATTTACATTCTAAACTACTCTAAACAAAAACTCGCCTGTGCTCTGGGGCCAAAGTCAGTTGTGGTGTAAACAGGTGCCTCTGTAACAAATGCAGCCAGTTACACCAGAGCTGCGAAGGCCCCAGCGTCCCTCCGTGCACATCCTTCTCTGATTAATTAGCAAGTTTTATTACACAGGATCCTCCCTGATCCTCCCCTTATTTGTTTTCAGCCGTTGCTGGGCAGAAGGCACATCAGAAAACATGGGGAATGGACAAGTCCTATGCGAAGCAGTCTGTAAGGAACCAAAGGTGTAAGGGATTAGGTTTGTTTTCATTGGTACTACCAGACCAAGGACTTCTCCTTGATTTCCCCGTATTAGCGACCTCCCTGACCTCCAGGTTCATTAGAACAGCCAAAGTCCTGGCTGTTGCCTTCTGCAGCTTGCCAATTCTTTATATTATCTATACGTTATCTGGCAGCGCACATGCTGTTTATAGTAACCTGCCAGTGTAGCATGAGCTAGTCTTTGTGCCAAACCAACAGGTCAGGACACAACCCTGCAGAGGAGAAACAGAGCAGCAAATGTCTCTGGATGCTAATGGCGATGATGCAAATCTGCCGGGCCTGTGTTATAAAGCAGCCTTATGAAACGGCATCCGTTCCCAGGATCCGAGCAGGGGGCCAGATCTGATCTGGCAGTCTGACCACACATCTGTGGTAGCACAGCTCTGCCGATCCGATGGGTTCCTGCTCCCTCACTGAGTGGGAGGATGCTCCAGGTTCTGCAGGGTTAGTCAAGGATCTGGTTTCGGGGATTGCTCAGACCTGCTGCGTCTGAGCTCCCGACAGGGAAGCATCTGCAGGTCCGGACCTTGCCGCTGCAGAGGCTTCCCTGCTCAGGGCTCCCCATGGCCGGCCAGCACAGGTATAGCTCCATTTTGGAAGCATCTCTGCAGCTTCTTACAAAGCATCAAGCTCCTTGGTTTTCCTGTTAGCACCGTGGTACTTTATGAACCGCCAGAGCTTGTCTGTATTGGTGGCTGTGATGCTGGGAAATCTATGCATGGGGCAGCTGTCACTCATGGGTGGCACGTTAATACGTGATCTGGAAGCTCTTGAAGTGAATGAAAAGGTTCTCATTGAGGTTGAGGGCAACCAGAGGTATGAATGGTCCATGGCGGCAGGGAGCTGCTTTACTGATAGCATGTTGGCAGCTGCTAGTAGGTGTCACAAGGCTAAATTCCTTCTCGGCATGCTTAATATTTGCCACTCGCTCAGACCCAAGTGCTCACATTCCTGTTTTATTAGCTGAAGACACAACCCACTCTAGAAGAGCAAACAAAAACCTGACCCACCTCCCGGGTTGTGCAAGGACTGAGTACATCAAGAAACACTGCGTGTTTGTGTGCGGCGTGCCGGGGAGCGCAGGGCAGGATGTACGGTAGCATACAGACCGCTGGGCAGGCACCCAGGGGCCGCTCAGCGGAAGACAATCGGGATATTGAGGACCTGCAGGGGAAGCTCACGGGTAGAGGTATTCCTTTTTTTTTTCTCTACAACCAGAGCTGGAAGAAATATACCAAACTGTTTGTCATCAAACAATCCAAAGTGTTGTTTTCTGAACTTCCCATGACACTTTTGGAATGTCAGAATGCATTTAGTAAGATTGGGAGAACCTTGATTTAATTTAAACACACTGATGAATCTGCTTTACTTGAGGACCAAAAAGCTCGTAATGAAAAGTTTCCCCTTTTTTGTTGTTATTAACTAACACAGCTTTTGCTCCCAAGGTGCTTGGGCATATCCAACAACCCATTTCCACTTAAGAAAACATTCATATGAATAACCTCTGAGCAGTTACTCTGTGCAAGGGGAGAACTTGTGCCTCGAAGTGGCAAAGAAAAAAGGCCACTGGAGATGCTGAGTGGGCGCTGAGGTGGCAGATCCCTCTCTGCAGCCCCCCATCACTAACTGCATCCCAAAGGCCCCATGACGCGGACGCAAGGGCTGCCTGCGGCAGGGCGGAGTGGTCGCAAGGCAGCTCTGGGCCAGGGCTGAGCCCAGCCAGCGGCACCCAGAGCGGAGCCTGCTCCTCCCAGTAGCTCCAGTCTGGGCTGAGCTAAGCCTATACGTCCCTCAGCTTACCCACTGCTGGGTGTTGGTCTGCAGGAACCAACAGGAATGCTGGCTTGCTATTTTTCTTCCAGCCCTGTTTCTAGTAGGAGTATTAAATGTCCAAGGTGTTGAATAAAAGGGTGACCCACAAGGCAGCGCCGGAGGGGAGCCGGGGTAATCTGAAGCTGGAATCTTGGGTGGGAAAGGGGATGCGAAGAAAGAAGCTGAAAAGGCACCAAGGGAACGGTGAGGGAGGACAAGGGAGTTATTCAAGGCTGGCAGCAGAGGAGATGGGGAGTTAACGTCACAGGCACTGCTCTGACCTGGACCTGTGATCAGCACTGCCTAGGGCTTTCTTGCGGTGGACAAACAGCAACAGCACGTGGAAAAAATGCACCGCCTCTCACCCCACCCACTGCAGGAGCACTTTGGCTCCCTGTCACTGTCTCATTGTGCTGGGCAAATGCATCCAGGGATGCTCCCTCCTCCGAGCAGCTTTCAGCCTGTCCTGGCAAAGGGCAGGAGCAGGGGAAAGCAATGCCCAAGGGTGAAATGCATTGGCCGTGGTTGTGCAGCTGATTGGAGACAGACACAGCTGTGTGTCCATCTGCCCTGTCTGGTGCTCTGGAGATCTTGGGTAAGCAGAGCAGGTCCTTCAGGGGAGCGGTATGTACAGGAAACACTGGACCTGGACCGCCACATGGCCTCCAGCTGAAAGAATTAGCAAGCTCATGGTTTGGGCAGCCAATAACTAATAGTAAATAATGACCCTTTTGTTGGTCATCATGCAGAGCCATCACTAGTAATGCACATTTACAATGCAGCTTTAGGGAGAGCAAGACTGTCTCCAGTCAATGTTTCTATCTTTCTGCTTTAGGGGCGATTCTTGAGTTGGCACAACTCTTGTCTGTGGTGGGTCTCTCGCAGCAGCAACCCCAAGGCTCACCCAGGGTGTGAGCGAGGGTGCGGGAGAGCTGGCAGCAAGGAATGACAGCCTGGGGACCGTGCTAGGCGCTGGCAAGTCTCATCTCGGAGACTTCCCCATGTGGCTGGGGGCCGGAGACCCTGTTGGGAGACAAGGGAGGTCTGTGGAGACCCCCAGGAGTTGGTTCGTGGCAGTTAAACATAATTTACTCCTTCGCCATCAGTGTATTCTGCCTGGCCAGGGCCAGCATCCTCTGCCAAACAGCTGCTGGTGGCTCATGGGTGCAGCTGGCACCGGTGGAGTCTCCCTCCCTGTGGCTCCCCAGGCAGATGATACCTGTCCAGGGCCACACCAGGGAGGTGGGAATGGTTCTTCTCTTTGTGTTAGTGCCCCGTGTCCTGTTACGGCGCCGAAGCCTGTCTTGGGTTACGGGGGGTGTGCAGTGTCAAGTGATCGTGCCTTGCAGACCGCTGCTGTTCAGCACTACGTCTCTCCAGCCTAACTCATGCTACAGGCAGTTTCTCTTACTCCAAAATCCATTTTCCAGCCCTGTAACCTGACAAGTTTTGGTTTTTTTTCCCAGAAATGAGTGTATCCAGGTCGGGGTGGGCAGGTTAGAGCCAGCTGGCTGGGTCTCGCAGGTTTGTATGGGAGACGAGCGCTGCCCTCCTGCCAGGCTGGTGTCTCGCACCTCTGCAGTGCCCCTCCACGTCCCACCCTGGGGGACAGCCTGGTTTCGGATCTGCCGGGCACTTCTGTGCCCCAGCACTTGAAGTGAGAGGCAGAGGCACCCAAGGAGTTGGCCAGGGGTACTGGAAAGCAGCTGAGCGCTGCAGGGACAGACACAGTAGTCAAACAGAAATGGGCTGCTCTGAACGCTGCTGCAGAGCCGTTTCCTTCATATGGCCCCATGAGAATTCCAGTACAATCATTAAACTGCCCTCGTCTCTATGCAGCTTCTCACTGCCTAATCCATCATGAGAGACAGCGCTCTCTGATCAACCATCAAAGCAGCTTAGATGAACACCTGCTGAAGTCCACCTGGGTGTCACCACAGAAAGTGGTGGCAGAAGCCTGCTTGTGGAAAGCACTATGCAGAAACACTTCCTTCCAGCCCTTCCCTTGGCTTCTGCCAGACCCACGCTGGTTTCCCCCCCACGGCCTTTCATCTAGGTTCAGAACAGATGCCAGTAAGCGGAGAAGCAGCTTAATTTATTTATGGTACGCATTAACATTTATTCAGCTGGTTGCTGTGCATTGAGTAAGGTGGCAACTTGATAGGTGCCAGCCATTCCCCCTGCAGCCACTGGAGCCGGGGCTCGCACTGTGCAGGCAGCCACAGACCCTTCCAGAATATGGAGCTGAGCAAATGTGATGCTGTGTTGCTAAGGGGGGAGGAAAGGATGAGTATCCTGCTCCCATAACAGCCAGGAAACTCCGCCGAGGACAGCTGAGCACCTAGAAAGCGTAACCAGCTCTGGCAGGGATAGAGCTGAGGGAAGATATTTCAAGGCTTTCAGCCAATTTCTTTGCAGAATTCCCTGGTGACTTTGGTTATCTCTCTGCATCCCTCTGTGCTCATCACAGTGAAGAAGACACAGTGGCGCACCATGTCCTCGATGACCAAGGCAATTACAGCAGGCCAAGGGTGACACCAGAGCTGTCACCTTCCCCATCCATCGCCAGCTGTGAGGCTGTGTCCCGTGTGGACATACGTGGCCCTGTGAGTTTCACACAGTGTCCTTGAACCCCCCAGAGCAGATCCCCCATCTCTGTCATCTACTTGACTTTCTGTGCACAGCCTGGAGCTGCTGTTCTGCTTCAGCCTCACCATGATGCTTTTAAATATCACTCTCCAGCACCTCGCCTGAGGTGACTTTAATACGCCAGTAAGTCCCTGTTGATACTGGGGACATCTTGGCCCTCATGTCCCTGCAGTTGGCGCTCCTGTCATGTTAGGTCAGCAACAAGGGGTCAGGCTGGGTTAGCATTTAAAGCCCAAGTACCTGAGCTAATGGTTGAGTGCATGCCCTCCTTCCTCCCATACTGCTCAGTGGTGGGAGGCACTCTATCGTAGAAAAAATATCCTTGGAAGAAAGCTAAAGCCAAGGCCTCGTTCACCTAGGAATAATATTTAGACATCTGTGTGCACTGGAGCCACAGCTGATGGAAGGACATTACCCAGCGAGCTTTAAACGCAGCAGATGTCTGCGTGCTCTGAATGTGGGAGTTGGTGCACTCATTTCTTTGGAGGCCTGGCAGCGTACACGGGCTGAGGGTCCAGCCTGATCACGCTGGAGAAAAATCGAAATATGAAAAGTCTTGTAAGCTCTGAACATCCCTTAGCAGCATCATAATCACATAATCAAGGCCAGCTTGGCTTGATGTGATTTGTTTCATTATGAAACATAATTCTCCCTGGAATTTCAGTTCTTGCCTGCCTTCCCACCCCCTAATGTGCCAGCTCACAGCAGAAATTAATGTGAGGGGAGGGAGGATCCGAGTGCGAAGGGGACCCAGACATTTAAATGTTGGTTTAACACATGCTGAGTGCCCTTTGATAAAGGCATGCTGAATTAGCAGGGAGGGTTTCAAGTTCTGCCAAGCAAAAGCCCTGTGGATGTCCTCGTGCAGTGCTGGGCTGAGCCGGCCAACAGCCACTGACTTATGCCGTAAATTACTGCAGACCTCATACTGCGTTTCAGAGGTGGCAGGGAAATAACGGGCAGCTCATTTACTCTTCTTGAGGATTTGGCCCTTGGACTTATAGTCCTCATTTAAGGTTTGCCGGAATTTGGTCAGAGAGGTCCTATCCTTGGCGAAATTTGCTTTTGGGGTGTGTCCGTGCAAAAAAATTTAAAAGCTGTAACTCGGTGTTGAAAATGACTTATTTGAGAAGCTGTGTTTGTTTTAAAGGCAGTTTGTCAGCCTTTCCCTTTGCTAGCTTTTGCGGTGGAGGTGCTGCAGGGTGGTCCCTGCTCGCCGTGCCGAGGCACCGAGTCAACTTTGCGCTCACGGTTAGCTCCCACCCTGAAACCCTGACCGGTCAGGGCTGCCTCCACCCGTGGGCGCTATCCCACGCACCTCCCGTGTTTCCAGCACACTGGTCGGCTCTCGGTTTCATTTTTACATGTCTCTCTATAGTACTCTATTTACCTTGCAACTATAGTCTTTCTGCCCCGATCAGATCTGCAGGAGCACAGCAAAAGTGATGATGCCGTTAGTGGTAGGAGGAGCTCATCTGAACGAGCAGTCCTGTGTGCACAGTGGAGCAGCGCCCAGACATTTCCACGCCTCATCCTCTTGCTTCTTTCCAGACTTATCGTGTGTCCTTTCCTCTCCAGACAAGCGAGTCGCACCGCTCAGACCTCCACTGCCCATCATGCAGCATCCAGGCCACAAACTTCCCCGGCCAGTAACACCAAATTTCTGTTCTACCTTATTCCCATGTTTCACCTCTTTGCAGCAAATGGCAGTTAACAAGGACTTTGTTTAACGCAAAGTACAGTGCCTGCCTTCCCACCAGCGCCCACGTCTCCTCAGGGATGACAGGTCACTTGTGGGAAACTGCTCTGGGTCACTCCACACTGATGTACCTCCAGGAAAAACCGTTCAGCAACCAAAGACACAAATAAAGCAGGGCTAAAGAAACCCCCCTCACCTCGTAGCAGCCAAGGGAGACTTCTGATCAAATATCAGCTCTCCAACCAGGGGCACACGCAGCCTGTTCACACCCAGTGAAAGCATCAACCAGGCAAATGGGCAGCTCTCGGGTGGGGGAGTTTGCAGGCTTGGACTCGCCGAAAACTGCTTAGTGTTTCCCCAGACAGAGCCCCAGCTTCTTATCCAAGGAATGATGGAGGGGGGTGACTTCTCACACGACTTTCTGCTTGTTTTGCCTACCCCACAGACCAGGTCTTCACCTGGGATACGTTAAGAGAGCTTCTATGATCAGGAATAACTGTTATTGATACCTAAATGTTCTCTATGGCTCCTCATGCGGTCACTCACTGGCTCTTCTGGAGCTGGGGTGGTTTATAAACAAGCTGCAGATCAGGCTCTGCACAAGCGCCCGTCCTCCCGATTCCCTCTGCTTCCAAAGAGCCAAAGGGCACGGGAGTTTTCATGGTTCACCGAGTAGTTAAAAGAGGATAATCATTAACCTGCTGAGGACAGTCTTTCTTTTGTTGGGCCCTTTATCAGGTTATCTTGCTGCCATAACTGGAGAGGATCTGGGTGACAGGTGGGGGTGAGGGGAAGCAGTGTTCTGCGTAGCTTGTCTATTCTCACAAAATCACAGCTGTCCCCAGCAGGGGAGGCGGTGGCACAGAGGTAAGGTGCGTTTTTGCTGCCACGTCGGGCCAGCCTGTTATGTATGGAGGTCTGGATTCACACGGCTTTGATTGAATTCCAGCTTAAATCTCCCCAACAGCTGCATCCAGATCTCCAGAGGTGCTTTTGCTAGAGGAAACCTTAGATGGGTTTGTGGGCACGACTTACCGTACAGGTCCTTTGCACTCAGCTTGGCGGCTCCATCCGCTTTGCCCATGCTGCCACTGTAAGAGAACGAAGGTACAAATAAACCAGCAGCTCCCAGATCTTTTTAACATCTGCTTTCAAGCTGCGGCTCACACGATAATCGGCAGAGCCAGGTCTGCAGCTCTCCCGAGGGGGACCAGCCCTGCTCCTCCTCATCATGTCCCTCAGACGTGGTGCGACTCCCAATTACCAGGCAAAGCGTTTGCTTGTCTCACCGTGCCGGCGGCTCCCTCTGCAACCCTAGCTGTTATCCACACCGCAGGCATGTCACTAAACCCAGCGGCTGGAAACAGGAGACAGAGGAGCCCATCTAGGCCTGTCCCCACTAGAGTTACCTTCGCACACAGTGTCCCCTGGAAGGACGTTGCTTCTGGAGGGGCTGTTTGAAGGACAGCGGCTCCCAGTGTGCGATAAGCGGGGTTGTTTCAGGGAGCAGCACAGGTAAATGGAGACCCCTCTGCGTTATACCTGAGTCCACCTGAACCTGAGGCAGTGTAAGTGCCAAAATTAATATCCCTTATTAATGGACCCTTTTGAGATGTACTCCTTGAAGGCAGGTGCTCAGATGTAGAACATGCCCCATGTAAAAATGCGGAAGGAAGTACTTGTGTGGAATACACTTGAGTTTTGGGGTGTCAGGTCTCTAAGCATACGTTACCTCCCCTGTAGGGCCACCCCCCCATGCCTGGGTTGCGCATAGGAGTGTGCAGCCAGGAAGTAACGGTGTTTTCTCCAGCTCAAGCCTGGCAAGGGAGGATCAAAGTGAGACCTCAGGGTTTCAGGTGCTGTGGTTGGGCTGTTCTAGATGGTGCAGTGAGCCAGAGGGTGGCCAGTTGCTCCTTTCTGCTCTGTCACCACGTCCCCCCGAGGGCAGGCAGTGGTTCACGGTGCTCATACGCCTACACCCCGCTCTTTGGAGACTGGGAGCATGCAGGAGGGAGGGAGCTGGTGGCTCTGGCTCCATCGGGAAGCTGCCATGGGCTGCCATAGCCCCTAAGCTGCAGGTGGAGAGGCTCCTGGTGTCCCTCTCCTCTCTCTGCACCTAACGCAGCATTACCAAGCCACAGCATGCAGGGCCTGTGAGGCAGCGATGCTGGCTATGGCTGCGGCTTGTGAGGCGCCCAGGAAGGGTGAAACAAACACCAGGGACTTGGGGGGGCAAGTGGAACTGCTAGGAGCATCCCCCCGGGTGGTAGGGAGTGGTGGTGCCTGCTGTGAGATGGAGGAAGCCCAGCCACGGAGATCCTTACTTTGACGAGCCAGGGTTGCTGTTGAGGGATCCTTTCAGACTCATGTTTCTTCGCAGGATGGGCAACTGCAGCAGAAGCAGAAGAGACAGGGTTAGCAATTAAAAAACACCCTATCAGATGATTTATCTGTGTATGTGCTCTGATTTGGGGTCTCCAAGCAGCAGGGTGGGTAGATGAGAGCAGTCAGGTGAGTGCGATGGGGTTTCCTTGCTGCTCTCTGCCCTGTGGCTCAGACACCTCGCACAGCTCTGAGCTGAGCTGAAGATGACACATCCCAGGATGCCGTTCTGAAACCTCTTTCCACCTCTCCCCTCTCGCCTGTCCCTCGCAGGCACACCCCGACTTCGGGGTACTTCAGCACAGCTCTTTCTAGCCCTACCCTACCTTAGCAGGGACTGAGGTGGCCTTTCCCTTTATAGTCTGTCAGAGGCCATTAACAAATGTACGGATCCGTGGCCGTGTGCTCATGACTGTAAGTCTCCTGAGTCATTTTTTATGCCTACAGTGCCATTATCTTTTGTTATGTGGCAATTTGAAGCTCTATACCAGCTGCCAAAGTATCCTTACCAGGGTATCGCCCGCATAGAGAAAAGTGAGATAATTGTGAATGCTGCTCCACTGGCAGCGTAAGGATGGAGCAAAATTTACTGTGGTGGCTGAGTGCTTGGTGAGAGGCAGACAGGCTGACAGGCTCAGTTCACGGATTTTTTTTGTCCTCCTCTTTCAGATGAGAATTATAAATAACGGGAGAGAAGATGTGAGAGAGATCCAGGCGCTGCTCTGAAAGCAGAACTGCAAGGGCAGGGAGAAGGGAAAGCAAGGTGTAATAAAACCTCAGGGGATGCTTTGTATTGGCATCCGAGATATTCACCTCCGCTCTAGTGCGTGAGTTGAAGGAAAGCCAGCAAAAGTCTTCAGGTTTTTTTATTCCCTTTTCAAAAGCTGTGGGGGCACCTGCGTGTGTGCTGGGCGCTCAGCGCCTCTTGTGTGCTTCGCCTGGGTTGGACCCCGCTCACCTTGTTATAAGGTTGTCAGAATTCAAAGGTATGGCTTTAAAATACTCATTGTGGGCCTGAAGGAAGAAATTCATCAGTGTCTTCAGTGGGATATCCTGCAAGGGGACCTTTGAATGTGCTTGGCCTGTGCCGTGGGGCACAGCTGCCTCGCAAATTCTTAGCTGAGCTTAGGCTAAATTGTGTGTAATCCCTGGGGAATACTTTGGAGTCATCCCTGGCACCTGGGATTTCCCCTCTGGAGGCTGACTCTCTCTGCCGCAGGGCTTCTTGTATCATCAGCCGAGCTGCCCTAGATTCCTTACGTATCCGTTTTTATTTCTTGAGCTGGAAACGCTTGTGGTATTTTGCTCCGTGTGTTTCACCCCGAGGTGAGGGTGGCGACAGAGTTTTCTCGCTGATTTTAACAAAACTGCACGTCTGTCAGAGGGACGTATTTTGTGGAGATGCAGCTCTCCAGGCGGAGGACGCGGCTGGTGTGTGTGCTGCACCATGGCACACGGCTAACACACTGCCCTGCCACTCACACGGACTGTGCGGAGGACCCCGCCACCTTTTGGGCTCAGCCTTATGGTTTTCAGCCTGCTTTGTGTCACAGAAATACTCCTCAGCACCGAGACACTGTTAGAAATGACTTTGAAGTGCGTTTTGTAGCTAGTATATTAAATTCTTCCTTTTTCGTCTCTCTTGTGGTTGATGCTAAAGTCCGTGCACGCACGCATGCATGCAGGTATAAATTCATACACATGTTAGAATCGAAACTTGGTGTTCTGCCAACCCCTCTGAGTGTAATAAAACCCGTCCCTGTGCCCAAGCTTGGGTACCTGTGAATTTTTCCTCTGTTAATAGCTGTCTGCTGGTTTCCTTTTACAGTCCTCAAACTGTTCCTATCTCCCAGATCTCTGTGTGCATTAGCATAAGATACCTGGAAAAGGGAACGTGCTCTAACAAACCCGGCTCTGGTCTGTTTACTTTACACCATCTGATCACTTTAGTCCCATAGCTGATGATCATAGCTGGGAATGTCTCTGTATGTTAATGTAATATTTCGGGCACCCTTTCACTTACTGCCCCAGGGCCGTATCCTTAATGGACTGAAATCCGGGTTACTCCAGCGGGTGAGCGGCGCTGAGTTTGGCCCGTGGAGCTCAGAGCTTGCTCCCAGGCCCCAGCCGTGAAACAGCAAGAGGAACCAGGGATGCAGCCAAGGTCACCCTAGATTTAGTTTCCCCTTCACAAGCTCTGTCTGAAAGACAACTGGTGGGGGATCTACTCCTGCTTTTAGAGGAACCCATCTGGTCAAACCCTGTGTGGCTGCCAGAGGAGCAGACCCCGTGGCAATGGCAGAGGTTGCTGCACAGCTTCGTGGGTGAAGCGAGACCAGACACAAAATGAGCCAATCCTTTATCTCATGGTAGTTAATAAGAAACCACTGAGGGGATAAGCTGGGCTCCCTAGAGCAAGGCAGGATAAGCTACCTCAGCTGGTGGAAACACCGCTGGACCCCGCAGGTGTCAGAATGACCTGCAATGCGCTGCTTGAAGTGTGCGGTGGGAGCACCCACCGCCCGCAAAACTGTTGAAAGGTTTTGTGCCACTTGCAGTCCCATTTGAGGTGCTGGAGCGTGTCCAAGAAGAGCAATGGAGCTGGTGAGGGGTCTGGAAAACAAGTCTTTGAGAAGTGGCTGGGGTTGTTTAGCCTGGAGAAAAGGCGGCTGAGGGGAGACCTTCTCGCCCTCTACAACTATCTGAAATGAGGGTGTAGCGAGGGGGGGGGGGTCGGTCTCTTCTCCCAAGTAACAAGCGATAGGACAAGAGGAAACAGCCTCAAGTTGCACCAAGGGAAGTTTAGGATGGACATTAGGAAAAATGTCTTCACCGAAACGGTTATCAAATGTTGGAATAGGCTGCCCAGGGAAGGGCTGGAATCACTGTCTGTGGAGGTATTTAAAAGATGCACAGACATGGTGCTGAGGGACATGGTGGTGGGTTTGGCAGTGTTAGGTTGATGGTTGGACTCAATGATCTGGAAGGTCCCTTCCAACCTAGACCATTCTATGATTCTATACCCTGATGCTCCAAAAATCTCCCAACCTGGCCAAGCAGCAGCTGTAACACGTTAGCACTGCTGACATTTCAGCGAGAGGCTGATTATAAATTGCTCCTTCTGACACATCTGATCGAGTGATGCCTGGTCCCTCTCGGCATTTGAAATGCCGTAAACTCCAGTGTTTGCCCAGCACTGTTGGAAGATTGTCCTCCCTTCCAGGGTGCCTGTGTCCGAAAAAGGGCATGAAACTGGAAGCAATGCGCGCGCCTGCCAGGTCAGCAGGTCCTTATCCTGCTGGGCTCCCTTCTTTTTATTTATTCATGCTATTTTCATTATTTACCCTTTGCCTAGCTCTCACCGCTGCATAAGGGCCGTGTCTGTGTTCAAACTTGTATTAATCGAGATGAGGGTGTGGTGTGCTGCTGGCCAAGTTAAACCAGGACGGAGCCTCGCGCCAGAGCTTTTAATTCAGTTTAAATTGCTTGATATTAATTGAATCCTAGCTGGCAGATGGGGGGGGGGGTACATTTCTGAGGGGTTGGAGACTTTATAATGATTTTGCTAAATTGAGAGACGGCTGGGCTTGAATTAAGATGAAGCAAGGGCTGAGATTACTTCACCTCTAAATGTGGAGAGAGCCAAAGATAAGAGGCGAGAGATGAGATGGGGTTGCGGCTGAGCAGTTGGCTTTCCCAAGGTTCCCCCCTCCCGGTGGGGGCATCCCTAAGAGCTCCGACAGTCTGCAACCTCTGACACACACGTCGTCTCCTCCCTGCTCTCATTTCAGCTGTGGCTCACGCTTCCCTGATTCGAGGGTTCCTGATCTCCCTCTTCATCTCCCTGCAGGGTGCAGTGGCTTTCTGCTCCTTCCCCAGCGGGGCAAGCATGCCCGGGAAGGGAAACGAGAGGCAAACTTAGCCATGCCATGTGTGGCTGTGCAAGTCGAGACCATCACCCACTCTTTCAATAGTGCAGGGCAGTGATTCTCCGTGGGTCACCAAGCAAGCCAGCTAAGCCTTGCACGGCAAGCGTGGTGTTTAATGGGACGGGGGACCATCCAGCAGCTAAGCCAGGCTCAAATCCTGGCCATGAGGGTGGACGGCAGCACTACGCTTCTGCTGGGGGGACTTAGAGGGGAAAGTAAAACCTGGCACCGTCACCTGTCCCAGGCCGGGAGATCTCATGTGCTGAAACAGAGGGCCTTAGGGAGGCCAGCAGAAGTTCTTGCTGAAGGACATCGGGGTGGGTGAAGTCGTTCGGTACTTTAAAGCAAAGGAAATCTCACTCCCTGACTTTCCGGATAGTCTTATCCTTGGAGGTCAAATATCCTCCCGAAGACACACAGAGTTGCGATAGGAGCCTGGCATTGTTGTCTGTGCTACATTTCTGTACTTTTATAGCAAATGGAAGCGGGCCATACATTGTTTTGACTTTCTTTGAGTCTCTTTGAAGAGGGAGCTGCAATGTTGCAAGGGTGGAGAAGCTCTATGGGAGGGAAAGAATAATAGCTCTCTTCTCTCTTTGGGCCGATCACTGCTGTTGTGGTACATTATTTTTATTAGGTATACTTCTCCATTGTCTGCTGTGGTCATACATTTTCGTTCTTATAGCACATGGAAAGGGATTGTGAAAAATTCTGGACTTTGAGTGAAGACTGGACAACTTGAAAATGTGAAATACTAGTGTCCTTTTTAGGGCTATTATTATCATAACTGTTAATAACAATAGCAGCATCTAGTGTCTGTGAGTGTTTTTCATCACAGGTCTAAGAGTACCTTTAAGCCTGTGATCAGGTAGAGCGTGCTGGAGAAGGTTTGTTGCTATCAGAAGATACATGATTGAAGCGGTGGGGAAATGCTGATCAAAAAGCAACAGCTTTTGCTGGAACAACAGTAGAAAAATATGGCAAAAATACCCCAAACCTCAGAACTCGCTAAGCTACCTAGGAGTAATAGTAAGTTTTTCCTAGCATGCCCTAACCCATTTCTAACAAACCTCATCTGTGTTTCCATCAGTCATCCCACTGAAATCTGCCCAGTGTGACAGGACTTCCTACTTGCCCACAAGCTACTATTGAACCATGTTTTCCTACCTGGAGCCATGGTGCTGATACTGGTGGTTTAACCGATGTGTCACAAAAAGGGGTCAAATAAGGTTGGATGTCTGTAGCCTAAAGCGTTTCTTGACAGAATTGGACCGCCTGGAATGATGCCAACCTGCAAAGTGGTCCCTTATGCCCCGTCAAGTCAACCCAAAGGTGGTGGTGGGGAATGGCTTCATTCTGCAGCGCATGTGAAGCGCTCGAGGACATGGCGAGGGAAGTCTCTGCACCAAATAGATTATGGGGCTTGGGCACTGGTGAAATATGTGATGGAAATGCTGCCCGGGGTCCTGCCTGTGGTGGGAGGGGGCAGGTATAACGAGGGTGCTGCTGTCTGTGCATGTAGCCGGTGCCAAGTGGATGGGTCAGTCAGAAACGCTAGATTAGCAAAAGCCTCGGCAAGTAACATAAAGCGTCGGTTAGAAACATTAGCTGGCGACCACATGATGTTATCTTTTAAACTTCCCAGGACAACAAAGCGCTGTCTGTGAGGGTTGCTGAATGTTTTCAGAAGGGAATGTCACGCTGGCGAAAGCTGTTTGACAGACTGCCCTGCAAAGCTAAGTCTGCTCGTACCCACACGAGCAAAGGCAGCACAGGCACTGTGACATGTGTCCTGCACTGTCTGTGGTCCAGACGGCCCCCCCCAGCCCCCGAGAGCATCCTGCTGACTCCCATGATCTGTCCTGTCCACTGTGATCGTATTGAAGGAGCTGGCAGACAGGCGAGGCTACAATCCCACATCAATCCACTAATAAAACACCTTTTGGGTGTTGGTGAGGCACTGGGATCTGTGTGCTCGGTGCACCTCATGGGGCGCCAGGAGATCTAAATTCCCACGGGCTGGTTTAGATCTCTAAAAGTGCTTGTGAAATGGAGCCTGCAGCAAACCTGAGAATTTAGCTTGGGTCTCTTGTGTCCTGGTCCAGACTCCTAATGATGAAACTACCCTTCTCCTGCTTTTAGTTGCTTTTCTGAACCTGCCAGTAAGGATGCCTGTCAGGGTTCACCAAAAGAAATTCAGAGCTGCTCCGTAGGGTCTCTACCAAGAACATGCACTCATAAAGAAAATCGTCTGGGTTAGTCAGAAAGCGTCAGGGAAAACCCAAATCCACAGCAAAGAGGCTGACAGCCAAACAAATGAACACGCTGTTGTTGTTGTTGTTGCTCCTTTGTAAAAGCAAGCAAGCAAGGATCTTGTCCCATCCAAAATTTCTAAACCCTGTCTTTGCAAATCAGGCCTTGCGAATCATGGTGGTTCCGTGGGACCAAGTCGGAACTTCATGACTCTATTTTAACCTATTGCTGGTGATTCCTGCTTTGAAAAGGGGAACACATCCAACTGATATTTCTCAGAGGGTCTGGTGACCCTAGGAGTCCCCATTCTTAGCTGCATTGTCTTTACAGTGCACTCAGTTTTGGAAAGTGGTGAGTCCTGTTGTTCTTTCCTTCCTCCCTCCCGCCCATGGCACCCTTTCGAGTTATCTTTACAGTGACAGAGCCACTCGAGATCACAGATCACTTTGGGAAGATGCTAGCCCCTATGGAAGAGGTGAGCATGAATGCGTGTGTAGTTTCAGGGTGTTCATGGCATGTACCATGTTACAGTACAGTCACAGGCGGCGGGTACAACCTGCTAGGTGTCTGGAAGAAACACTCCCTGCTCTGTACATAGGATTTTTCACATTGCAGAGATTCTCCAGAAGACAAGCACCTGGATAAATATAACCCAGCCCAACAGGTCAGTGCAGGTCTGAGCAGAGGAGAACCAAGTGTTCTTCAGCCTCCGCAGGAGAAGCAGCAGCAGCTCTTTTAGACTGAGGCACCCAAGATCTACAGCCGCCCCTCTGCCAGCTTTGATGGACCCTGATTGCCACTTTTTTTTTTTAAGAGTCCATCCCTCCTTACATGCTGTGCCCTTCCATGCTGTGTCCTGCAGGGCACCAGGATAAGATTTATACCCATTGCTGAGGATCGCACCAAGCAGGCTGTGCCTTGTTCACTCACCTCCTCAGAAATAGTAATTTGTGCTTAAAAAGTATTTCCTGGGAAAATGTTTAGCCAGACTTCCCAGCGTCGAGAGAGGAACACCCACACGCTTGTCCGGCGGCTGGGCTTGGCACGAGCGGTCCCTGGGAGACCACACAGCCCTGCTAGATTGCACGAGAGGTTTGGAGGCAACACATCTGCTGGCTTTACCATTGATTCCCCCAGGGGGCTGGGATGGAGCCTTGGGAGTTAACGCTCAGAAACACCAACGGAGCAAAAGTGCCAATATTTACAAATTTCTGATGTGAGATTCACAAACTACCTAGAGAGAGCGTGGGAAGTCGCCCTCCGTGTCCCCCCAAACACACACACACACACTTGTGCGTGGCTCTTTCCAGTCCGTAGGTGATATGCAAACAGACCATAATTTAGGTCCAGGTCAGGAGTCCAGGCAGTGCTGGAGGCTCTCGGTGCCCACAGAGCCCAGTGCGGGAGAGGAAGGCTCTGCAGGCAAGTTGAACCAAACTAGGAGCTTTTATATTCCTGCCAGAAGGTAAAACCTTCCTTCAAGAAACACAACCAAAAGCAAGTCTAGACAGTGCCTTGCTCTATAAATACCCAGGGAAAATGCACAAATAGCCACAATCTCCATGATCTTGGGGAAAAAACTGGAAGCTGACTTCACTACCCCTCTGTTTGCTGAGTCCCTGTGCTGAGTCACAGCTCCTGAATTTACACTTTTCCTCTCTGTTGGAGGAATCCCACAGAAGCCAGGTGGAGGAAAAACACGGAGCAGGCTGGGGCTTGCTGTGCGTCTCTTGCCAGGGGAACCAAGCTGAGCATTATCTACGCTTGGGCTGCAGTTTAGCAAGCTTGAGAACCTGGCCCAGAAATAGCATGACAAATGTTAATAGATGCTTTTGGAAAGATGGAAGGAGACGGATGAGCGCAACTTGTATAAAAGCTCATTAAATGGTTTAAACTAAAAGACCTCTGTTCAAAACTTCCCAAATGGGAGTAAGTGAGAGTCACATGCATTCCCCAGGAAGAAAAACCAACATGAGATGTTCCTTAGGCTTCCTGGGATGAGAAGAGTGTTGTGGGGAATCTTGTAGCTTTTTCCTCTGTCCTTTTTTTATTTGTGCCCACACTTTCTGTGAGCAAAGACTGTCCCCTCGCCCTGCGATTGGCACCACCCAGCTCCTGGCAGATGGGAGCCCTGGGGAGAAAGGAGCGGTGGGAGGCTGGAGCTGGCCACGGGACTGTCTGGACAGGACGCGAGGGGAAGGCTGGAGGGCTCCAGCCATCACGCGCCAGCGCTGGCAGGATCCGTGGGCGTAGCACACCTGGTACCCAGAAAGTTTGCTGAAGAAATGCACTGGTAGTGGTCATGCTGAAGGTTTCTCTGCCCTGCGTCCTTATTCAAACATCCCCCCAATTGATCCTTTTTTCCTAGCCTGGTGCTAGGCTCCGGGAGCCAGGGGGTTATAGCTGTGATTTTTAGAAGGGGGGAAGGATTTGACACTGTTGGCTCTGTTGATGAAAGGGAATCTTTTTATTTTCTCTGTGTAGAAATCAGGATTTCAACATCTGGCCAGTAAAAATAGGGAGTGACTCTGTGCATGTGTGTCATATTCCAGAGCGGGACGGATAACGGCCCAAGGCACTGCCCTGTTCTGCTCCAGCCCAGCCTGAAGGAGGGCATTGAATCGCCTATGTGTTCAGGCAAAACACCAAACCCCTGGGCGTAACTGGCCGCGTGCTCGTGTCTCTTGGCTGCAAGCGCCAGCTCGCAGAGCTGCTCCTCACGTGCACGGCGAGAATATCTCTCATTTCTCGTATGACTTTTCCAGGTTCGAGGGCATTTGTGAAACAGCTGGGAGACTCGGCAAAAGGCACCGGTGGGGCGGGATGGGCTAGCGGCCGGGGATGGAGAAGGTGTAAGGGTTCCTGCTGCGTCCCCGCTGCTTCACACAGTGATGTTAAGGCTCTGATTGAGGGCACAGCAAAGTGGTGTTCTTTGTGGTGGGACTTCAATAAAAAAAAAACCTGATTTGTTCAGGGCTGTCACATCCACACTTGAAAGGTGGTGATGTGTTTATGGAAAGCACCCGTAGCAAAACTGCTTCTTCCAGAAGCTTTAAAGCTCTCTGGTGCAACATCAGCTGCCATGTCTACACTGACAACACGCTAATGATACCTGGGTGGTCCTTGTTAGTTCCCGATAGGGATCAGTGGTTTATTACCAGCTGTGGACATATAGGTAGGTAAGAGGTTTGCCTTTGCTGTCACAACGGCTTTGAGCTAATCACTCAAGTGCCTTAATTGTTCATTAAACGATTGCTTTAATGTGTAAGTACACTGTGACCCCGCCTCATAGTAATACCGTGCAAACCCTGCAAGCTAGCTGCAGCAGTCCTGGTTTGTTACTGCTTTTACAGGAGACTTGTAAAAATAAATAAAAAAATAAATTGGGCAGGCTGATTCATTTTCCACATTACTTCCCAGCAAAGGCCTTAGCCCCAGGAGGACTGTGATACTTAAACCTGACCATCTCTTGCCTGGCCAGTGCCAGCCCAAGTGGGGCTGAAATGCTTCAAGGAAAGATGACTGGGTGGTACGCGGGTCCCTCACCAACCCTCAGGAGTTTTGTTTGTAAATTAACGCCTCCGTGCTGACCAGTTCATTAGCAAGACCGAGGCATTCAGAATGATGGGACGTTTCCACCACCTCCTCCTAAAGGAAGGGCATTTTTGGTCACTCCCTGAAACGCTGATTCACTTGCCTGGCAGAAGTTCAGGCATGCAGCAGGACAGCCAGTGTGCCAAGAGCTTTTTCTCCAGCAGAGAAAAGCTTGTTATTAGGCTGAGAGCCACTTCGGGCGCCATGTTTTAGCTTCAGTTTGTCTCCAGCACGGTCATCTTGAAGACTTTGGGGTTGCAGCGAGATTGGTAAATCTGAACCCAGAAATACTTATCTCCCTGCGGAAGAAGGTCACACGGTGGTATCTTTCCCCAAAGAAAGGGGGAGGGCTGCAGCCTGTCTCCCTCCGCCTGCACCAGCGAGTACCTGTTTCACACTGCTCCCTACTCCCTTTCCGACCGTCTGCCTACAGCAGCTGGGGCTCGGGGAAGCTAATGCATCAATAATTTTCATTTCCTGCTGTAAAACTTGCCCCGGGGTTTTTGCTGGCAGGGTGGGGCAGAGGATTTGAGGGAGGAGATTGAATCTCTTGACAATCACATTTGACGTTTAAGGCTTTTCCAGCCTTCTTTAGCCTAATCATGACAACATTCGCTGCCATCTCTTCCCACCCCGTTTTGTGCTTCCTACTCATATCCTGCCTGTGTATTTTTGGCCACTTGCTAACAATTCATTTGAGCTAAAACTTGGCACATGGGAGCTCGGCTCCGAGTGTCACTGCAGAAAAACAAGCTGACATCAGTTTAACCAGCCCAGTGACCTGGTGGCAACCATGCTCCCAGAGACGCGGTGGGGTTCAGGTCAGCTTGTGGTGCGGCAGGGGATGGGGGTGGTTGTTACAAGGTGTATTCAGCCCCTCGAAATGCACCTGGGGCTCTGACCAGGCAGCTTTCCTCTGGTGCAGGCGACAGCACTGTGAGCACAAAGGGGGAACGGGGTCTTGCTGAGGGGCTGCTGCTGGGTTCCTCAACCCTCTTATCCCGAATTGCCCCGAGATGGCAGCTCGCGTGGTGGGAGCTGGAGTAGGAGCACAGGCAACCAGGACTGAGCACAGCCCACGCGGCAGAAATAAATGCCCGCGCTGGCAGCCCACGGCGCGCTGCTGGGGAGACTTTGCCGATGTGCCACCGAGCTCCCGTCTCGGGGCGCCGGCTGTGGATGCAGCTTGGATCAACGAGGGTATCTCATTCACTGGGTTCTGGGGAGCCGGCTGTGCTGTTGAGGCTGGGAATCAGCAAAAAAATGTCCATGCGGCAGCACTGGGGCGTTTTTTAGTAGTAGTCTATCTTTTTTTCTTTCTGTTGTTGGTATTTTCATATATGTGTCATGGTAGATAAAATTCTATATGGAAAATTGCGATTTATCACTTCCCAGTCATCTCTGAAAGGCAGAAATGGGAGTTCATCAAAACGTGCTTTTGCTGTCAGTTATTTATGTCTTTTACCTGCAAAATGCTGAGATTTTTGGAGTCACACAGAGAGTCCCCATAGGAACCATAATGCCGATTACTGATGCAAAAAATGTTCTGTTGCAAAATATTCAACCAAACGTCCATACCCAGCTAAGGATAGCCCTGCTCTGTCTTTGGATTCAGAAGACAAGACACACAATCACAGAAAGCAGTGAGGAGGAGAGAGAACCAGGTGTTACTCTCAAAAACCCTATGCAGGAAACTCACTCTTTTCTTAAGACACAAACCGACCCCTCAGGGACGAGATTTCAGCTCAGCGGTCTGACGGAGGTCTCCTGTGTCTCCTTCAGCACGTCCCTGAGGCTCTGCAGGGCTCTGCTCCCATAAGAAAAGGGACACTAGAAAAACTGACAACCTCACAAAGAGGAATATGTGAACGGCTGCAAGGGGATGAGCTACAGTGGCTTGGAGGAGAGGGGCCGTGCAGGTGCCTAAGCTGGGAAGAGCAGTGGACTGCTGGTCAGGGGAAGAGCTGCAGCCTGTGGGGCATTCCCACAGGGGATGGATGCAAGTGCAGCTGGTCCAAATGGGCTCATTCGTTGCCTACTAGCTTTAACCTCTTTCAAAGTAACTCATCTGTGTGTGGCTCTTGACCGAGCTGCAGCATTCCAAGCCTTGTGTCACCAGAGTCTGCTAGAGAGACTCCAGGTATTGGAGGATCACCCTTGGGGATGCTGTTTGATACAGCAGGCTTATTCTGGTAGTTCCTCTCTCCTGCTTTTAAATTCCTGCTTGATTTTCCCTCTGAAACCTGGGCTAAAGATGAGCGAATGGTCCTGCTTCTCTCCTAGCGACTTGCACCATACCGTGACAAGTTACTGTCTTGGTTCCCGGAGCAGCTTGAGCATGCCTCACCGTCCTGCTGTCCCTGACCACCACCTCATCCCCAGCAACTGTGTGCTGGAGCACTCCAACCCAGAGCGGGAACCGATGGGACTTGAACCCCATTCCTCCAACATGTATGTTTTTTTAACTTGCTGGCTTATTTTCCAGCCAGATCAGCCCCAGAACGTGACTTGCAGCCCAGCCCAAAAAGCCCTTGTGTGGGCACAGCGAAGGAGCGTCACAGGAGGGCGAGTAACTGGGAATGGTTCAAGCTGTCAATGGTTCATTTCCGATGTTTGGGCTTTCGGTAAAGCTACCAAGCTCCATGGATGAGGCCGACAGGAGGGGAGTTTTGCAGCATGAACAGCCAGTTACACAGTAACCAGAACAGTCCCATGAGAGATGGTTCCAAAACAACAAAAAAAAATACGTTCCCTTTGCTCTTTGTTTCATTTAGAATAGAAGGATGTGTGAGGCTGGGTTTATCAAAAGATTTTAAATGGCAGTTTCTAATCTTACGGTGCAGAAATGTTTTAACAATCTTGCCACAAAAAAAAAAAATTAATCTCCTGTGAGGGCAAGGAGGAAAAAGCACAATTGGTCCCTGCGGCAGAGGGCTGGGATGAGTGTCTGTGAGGGCAGTCTGTTAGCTGGGCTAGGAGAAACCAGGAGTGATTACAGGGCTGGGAAGCGAGGAGAAGAGTTTCCTGCAATGTCTTAAAGAGGAAAAGTTTCACTAGCCACTCCTGCATGCCCGCAGGGGCTCGGCACAGGGATTTCCAGTCTCGGAAAGCTAAAGCTCCACAGGGGGACACAAAGGAGATGCTTTCTGCTGTGGGAACCTCAGCACTGTGGAGCAGGTTGCCAGAGAGGTTGTGCCACCTCCATCCTTGGAGATTTTCAAGAACAGACCGAGTAAAGCCCTGTGCAAGCTATTCTGATTTCAGAGCTGACCCTGCTTTGGGTTGAACTAGAGACCTCCTGAGGTCCTTTCTGGCCTGGCTGACCCTGTCATCCTTGAAGGGGAGAGGGGGGAAGGAGCAGAAAGCCCTTTTATGCCGGGCGGGCAAACTGTGTTTGCAAGGGTTGGGGCTGTTGGAGGGTGGCAGACAGTTGCCAACACAGGCCACATGGATCCTCCTGCAGCCAGAGGAGGAGGAGGCAGGGGTGATGTTTACCACAACCTGTGGTTTGAAACCAGTGAACTCTCCTCACTGGATTAACTGTCTGTAGGGAATGAGCCACAGGTTTATGGGTCATCTCTGGAGCAAGGAAAGGTTTGCAGAAGCGGGGTTTGTGTCTAAACACGCGCAGTAGAGAAGCTGGCGTAGTCATTTTAAAGAAAGGGGCAGGTGGCCCCGAGAGCACAGGAATGCACGTGGATTTGAGAGGGACAGAGAACCTCTGACTGAACGGAGAAACCAAAGTCATTTATCCTCCACCTCAGCAAATACCAGCTTTCCTGACAGCAGAGCTGCAACCCTGGTAGCCAGCCCTCCATCGCAGTTCTCCTTCAACTGCAGATTAATATATGAACGTATCATTTTTAGCCTTTTCAGTAATTCCCCTTCCTGGCCTGGCTTTGGCGGGGATGCAGCCCTCCTGCCCACAGCTGTGTGCGAGAGGATGTTGCCAGCCCTTCGTGAAGATGCTTTTTCGGCGCATCCAGCCCTGGTGCATCTCGGCGGCTGGGGCTCGCTCGGGCTACAACAAAGTGGTCCCCAGCCAGGTGCTCCTCAGTCCAGCCCCGTGGGACTGACTGTTGGCAAGAGATTAGCCTACTGCTAAGCTGGATGTCATGAGCTAAGCGAGTCCTCTTTTAGCTTGAGTTGTCGGGGGACAGGATTCTGAGACAAGAGGGCCTGAGTGCCAGTCACCCATGTGGCGCTGGAGTGGAGCACGGCCTCTGCGAGCGGCGTCTTGGCAGCTACACGCACTTGTCTTGGCAAGGACCGATCATGTTGGAGTCGGCATCACACACTGCGCTCTAGGGAAAATACCAGGGACTGCCGAGAGTGGTGACGGCCCAGATCTCTCCCGCAGTCTTCTCCACTGCTTTAGATTGTTCGTCTAACCTTTGACCGTTTGCTCACAAGGTCTTGGCAGGCAGGGAGCAGAGAGCAGGAGCGTCTCTGGGCTTGTGCCAGGTGTGGAGCAGATGTTCGAGGGACCTGTCTGGTCTAGCTTGCTTCTGGGGACCTGTCTGATCTAGTTTGCATGTGACTGTGGCAGGTGGGTTTTGACCACTCGGTTTGTTTCTTAGAGCCACCCTGAGTCCTCACTTCCTAGGCTGGGATTAAACTTGCGTGACATTTCCTTCCACTGAGCAGTCACGGGGGCTGGAGCTCCTCTCCTCCCTTCCATCCTCCTTGGTGGCTCAGAGGAGCCAGAGATGGCTGCCTGGACATGGGGTAGTCCATCACCTCTCCCATCACACGTGCTCATTCCTGCTCGGGTGGCAGGTTGGGAGCACACACACGGCTGTAGCGCATGCGGATGCCCAGAGGAGAGGATAAGAACAGGACAGGCGCACGGAGAGCCTCTCTGCAAAGTTTCCCTGCCTCCAGCAGTGGGATTTAAGAGCTCTTGGTACCCTTTCTCATTCCTGAATTTCTCCAACCGCATCTGGCCAACCTATGTAAACTTCTGACATCCTGAATGGCCCGCGGTAAGATGCTCCGCAGCTCGGCTCCGCACGGTGTGCTCAGCCATCTCCTTTTGTTTGTGCCACACTTGCCAGCTGCCAGTTTCATGGGATGCCCCCCAGCTCTGTAACCAGTAAACAACTGTTCCCCTATTCACTGTCTCCGTGCCACGGGCAGTATTGCGGATCTCGAGGAGAGCAGCACCTCAGCTGTCTCTCTTCCAAGCTGAAGAGTATTGGAAGTTTTGTAACTTAAGTCACACATACAAGGGCCCTTCCTTCTTTATTTTTAAGCTTGGAGCAGACGCAGCAGCGCAGAGGAGCAGTGGGAAACGGGTGCTTCCATGTCGAGAGGATTGCTCAGGCCCGACCACACCTAGGGTGTTACCTGCGCGTACTGGCAAAGACCAGCAATGAGCACAGCTCTGGTTCATTTAGTCGCAATTTATCCTGTTGAACCTGCTCCTGCCTAGTGTAGTGCAGTGGCTCAGCTGACTGAGCTGTAGCTTTTCTGGCCTTTTTTTTTTTTTCTTTTTGCTGGTGAAACTTTATCAACTTTTTTTTTCCCAAGCAGTAGCACCTCACAGCAACAAACCCGTCAGTCCTGGGAATCGACAGTTAACCCTCAGAGCTTTCATGTCACATTTACTCTCCTGCCCTGCCCCTTCTATTGCAAGAAATGGGGGGGAAAACAATCCAACCCAACATTTTTCCCATGTTATTCACATCCAGCCTACTCTGGCCTCATTTGAGTGCCTGGTTGGAGTGGGCACATGCCTGGATGCTGGACTGGACCCTCCCTTCACCAGCTTGGGCTCTCTGCTATTGAAATCTGCAGGACCAGCTGGAGAACACTGACCTACACCATCTGGGAATCAGCCCTTTGACTTCAGTGGGGCAAACTGCTGTATCCATCGCTCAGATGTACTACTCTTCTCCAAACCCCAGAAGGGTTTGTATTATCAGGTGTTGGAAAACCAGAGGTGAATCAGTGACACACCTGCCTGCGTGGTCAGGTACCAAGCCCATCTGGAGATCATCTAGAGATGCAGGTGCCTGGTGGTACAAGACTCCTTCCCCTGCCAGCCCCAGGGACCTGACTCTTCTCATGTGGATCTGAGCATGGATCAAGCCTGCTGAAGTCCATCTAATTCCAGTCAGAGGGTTTGCTTGGGTGCAGTCTGGGACACACTGTCCATCACAGAAGTCCTGCCTGTGTCAGTTATTAAGGGCCAGAGTCTCAGCCAGGGACAATCTGCAAAACTCTATTGCGGTCAGTGCACATCGACTGAGGAGCCATCCCCTACTGCCGAACCTTACACCAGGCAAGCAACATCCACAGCTGCCCAGGCTACCGGGATACGTGTTATTCCTCTTCCTTCTTCAAGGAGTTTTGAAAGGCCCATATCTCAACCTAGAAGCAATGCCAAGAGCATCAGGTACTGAAAACAGGACAAACTGCTTTGCTGTGTGAAAGTCAGTGTTACAGATTAACCTGTGGGAATGGCCGGAGACAAGTCCATTCACTTCTTCCCCAGAGGAAAGCATGAATATCTTTCTAGGGAACAGAGAGGTTTTAATTAGTGCTCCCTTCTGCATAAAGCCTGGCTCTCCTACCCTGTCTCCTCAGATGAACACAGCTATAATTAAGAGGCAGCAGTGTCAGGAATGAGAGCAGGCTCCAGCCTGTGATTTATGAAGGGATGTCGTGGGTGCAATTACCTTTCTCTCTTCTCCTCTCCCCAGTGTTTTTATAAAGCGAGTTTACTGATGAAGGGAGCGTCTCAGGCTCAGGCAAATGGATGCCTCTGTGTTTATCTAGCGCAAAGGCAGAGTCACTGCTCTTTCCTCCCTACAGTTACCACTGAAAGCCTCAAACCCGACTTGGAGGATTTCGTGTCCTCAAGTTGCGGTTCTGGCCTGAGCCCCAACCCTCTGTGACCGCCTGTGAGCAAGACCTGGACCAAGGGCAGCACCCACCAGCGCCCTCCTTATTGCCAACCCTCTCCTGCCAGCAGTGGTAGGATGAGGAGTGACCCCAAAGGAGTCAGGTAATGAGGAGTGAGCGGTAGACTAGGACAAGCCACTTGTGTTGTCCACAGCAATGAGGTGGGTCAGGATTTGGGTTTTGCTTTGTATTTGCTGGTTTGGGAATCTGGGGGAGTCATGGCTTTGGGTGGCAGCTCTAGGTCTCCTGGCAGCTACACCTCTAACGCATGAAGAGGTTAGAACTGCCTCGGTTCCCGGATAGTTCCCACTTCTGGTCATCTTTGGCGAGAGGAAAGTTACGTGTAAACAGTCTGGGAGGGGGGGTGATGTTGACTCGGACTCTGCCTGTTCGCTTGATCTTAATCGCCGTCCTGCCAGTGGCAGTATGTCACTTTCTGAATTACTCGGCAATGGCGTGCATTACTGCTGGGTGGCTGAACTTTGGTTTATTGCCACTCAGATGGTCTGCACTTTACCTTTGTAGGATATAAATCTGGACAGGTTGAGACTGATAAGACAGAGGGGTGGAAAAAAAAAAAAAGAAAAAGGAAGCAGGAAGAACAAAACTCAAACAAGTTTGAGTTATGAAAAGCTTTTGGGGGCCAGTACCCCAACTGGAAACCAAAAAAAGGAAAGCTGGCCCTTTCCAAGGTGGTGGTGAAAGACTGCAGCACACCAGATGTGGAGTGTTACTACTCCAGTAGCCATCGAAAGAGCTGCCTTCACCTCGGGCCAGGCTGGGCTGGAGGCCTGAGCCAGGGGCGCTCGTTTGCGCCGCACTGGCCCATCACGACAGCCAGGGCTGTTGCAAAACCCCATCCGCTGCCCCTTCCTGCCCTGGCTTCCTCCTCCCACGGGCTGGGAAGCTTTTAGTCTTCTCCCTCAGTGGAACCCCGGTGGCAGTAACGCCCTTGGGAGCATTTGGGGAATGGGAACAAGGGCTGGGCTCTCCTGGGGAATTGCAGTGCAGGTGGATGGGGAAGATCTCTAAACCGGTCCAGCGCTCAGCTACACACCCTTCCCTCCCTTCTTAATTGCGATTCCTCCTGATTTATCTGGATTACCAGGAAATAAATACACCAGGGCTTTTTTGGTTACCTCCCCGCCCCCGGCATCGTGCATTTCCAGTTTGCGGGCAGCACCGTCTCCAGCCCAGGAGAAAGCAAGGCTCTTGCTGCCTTGGGAAAGGAACGGACGAGCTCTCGCCTCGTGCGCAGAGGTGGCCTCGTTCATGTGGGAGCAGTGCAATGACACCAGCGCGTGGGATTGGCTCTCTGTGGGATCCCCTTCCGCTCCCTCTTGGCAGCGATTTGATGCAGGGGAACTAAATATTTTAGGGATGGGTAACAGCATACTTTTTCCCTGAGCCTTGCCGTTTCAAACCCGCTGCAAGCAGAAAAAAATTGCCGTTCACTGTCTCCCCGCTACATGATGGGGCACATGAAATCCCTAAAGGTTCCTCTCTGCTGCATGGTCGTGTGGGCAGGTGGAGATCCAGGAGCCGAATGGTGATCTCGGGCCTCCTGGGATCTTGCCTCTGTTGTGAACTCTGCGTCACTCAGTTGTTGTACAGTGCCTGGCAGCATTTTTTGATGGTGAAAGGACTCTTCTATAACACAGCTGGATGAGCAGGGAGGGTTTCTGAAGGTACCACCCTTCCCCTCCCTCCAAGTGGGAGGTTTGAATGCCTGCTGGGCAGCAAGGTGGGTATTTTTCTGGGCACCTGCTGAACCTTGGCCAAGGCAGGGTGGTTCAGGAGGCTATGCTGGCAGAGTCACGTGCTGCTAGATCTGCCCGGTGCTGCATGCGTGCTGCTGTTCCAGGCGGACACCCTGCTGCTGATAAAGCTTTACCGCAGTGCGGGAAACTATCTCAGTCTGTGGACTTTCCTGGCACTTCTGCTTGGGGGAGAGTAGGGAAGGCTCATAAGGCTTGAGTATTTTTAGAGAGTCGTCATTTTATTGCCAATCACATCAAACTCATAGGCTAAAGGCCGTGCGCTAACATCTGCCCTGGAGTTAAGAGCAGTACTGCTGACTGCAGTTATGTAAAGGAGAAGTGAGACCAGACTTCAGCCCCGCACAAGGAGAAAACCACTGAGTCTTCATCAAAACCGCCAACCTGCCCTCACCTAGCACTTCGAGGGAGACCATGGCATGGGAAAGAGAAAGCAAGCAGAGACTGTGATGGAGACGCGGCTCCAAAGCAGCACCGCAGCATCCAGCACTCTGGGAATGTAATACACTTAGGCTCCCCTATGTACTCAGGCTTCGCACCTGGATTATTTTATATGGATATTTCTCAAGCCCACACAAGCCAACATGTATATTCTCCCTGTTTCACTCCTTTTTTGGCTACCACAAGGACTGAAACCTTCCGAGTCATTTAGTGCATTAGAGTCTCTTCTGAATCTCTTTCACTTTCAGCCTGAATTATACCATGACCCTAAGAAAAAAGCACTCTGATTTCCAGCACATTCAAAGCCATCTCATCAAGGGTGAGATGCTAACAAACATCTGGCAGGTTTGGCCCTGAGGGCATCGCCCAGCAGGGTCGTACAGCCCGGTTCCTCCACCGGAGCGGAGCTAGCTGGCCTGGATTCCTCCTGCGCAACCCCTCCCTGGCTCTTCATGCCCTTGGCTGAAGCCGGGCAGGCAGCCACAGGAGCACAGCCCCACAAAATGGTGCCTGCTGTTAACATTACTGCAGACAGCGTCTTCTCCACGATGCACCTGCCTGCACGCAAGTGAGCTGCCGTCCGGCTTGGCAAGCTGGTCCATACAAACCGGCTGCTTGCATCCATGGGAGTCGGGCATGTAGGAGCTATTTCACCAGGCTCGGGGCCGGGTTTTGTCACTCTGACTGATGGAGAGTTGTTTGCAGTCAACAAAGGTGGGCACTGAAGGAGAGAGTCTGTCTCTGTGATATGGAACCTGTGGCTCAGAAGACATCTCCTCCTCCTGCTGTGTGGTGGCTGGGCTGCTCGCCTCAGTCTTGGTGTCTTTGCCCACCCTCACGTTGGGTGGTGACCGGCAGAGGGGCAGAAATCCAAGGACTGAAAGCTTGTCTTGGCAAACTGCTTTATTGCGCTGAGCAAATGGGTGTGCGTGCATGTGTGTGTGCACACAGCAGCCGCGCTCCACTGTCTTTCACAGCTGTTCCCTTCCCTGGGACTTCACCAACATCCACTTCAGTGATGCCAGCGCTCAACTTTTTCTCAGGTGCCTGAAAACACCCCCAGTCCCTCTAAGCTCTCTCGTCACGTGAGAAAGCCACCCTGCCCTGCAGAGTACAGCAGACGGAACCTGCACTTGGACCGCCTGCGTGTGCCGAGGGCTGGGATACAGCCGAAAGAGCCCCAGGTCCTCCGCCAGCCTGGCTTCCCAACGCTTCAGCGGTGAAAACCAGCAGCAGGTATGACCCAGGCCCGACCGCAGTGGGGATCGAGCTGTTAGTGTTACCCCAAATCACCAACTTCAGCCTTGGTTTTAACTAGGGCGAAGCAATGACCTTTGCCACTCACAGACACGTTTCCACAGTGGCTCCCAAGTCCCTCTTCGCAGTCCTGTCTTAAAGGACTCCTTGGTTCAGTACCGCCGCCCGCCCTTTCTCTGTGTGAAGGACTAATTTTTCTCCCTGCTCAACTGAAAACTCGATCACTCAACTACACGGAGCCAGGAATGTGCTACTGCGTGCAGGTGAAACCCTGCGTGGGTCTCTCTTCAGCCAGCCAGGCTGCTGTGCGTCAGCTGGGGGCTGAGCCTGTTGCTCTCATTTCTTTAACTCAGAAAAAGTCCATTTTAGGGGCAGATCCCACCAAAGCAGTCCAGCGCTGGAGCTCTCGGACGAGCAACCACCGAGGGATCTGATCCCAGTTACAGCACTCGCTTCGTGCAGCATTCCAGAGCAGCCCAGCAGCACAAGCGTTACTCGCCGTTGCCCTAATTATAGCAGGGCAATCACCATATTTTGCTACTGTGTTGTCTCACAATTATTTCCAGTATTTAAAAATAATGTCAGTCAAATTATTTGTCTCTGAGCCTTGTCCTCGATGGAGTTTGCACTGGCATTTTCCAGGGAAATAAGTGAAAGGGGACAGGAGAGCTGTGCTCCAGCTCGTTAATGGAGGTGAAAGCTCCTGAGGAGCCAGAGCTGTCATGCGAGGTATCGGGGCAGCTCCGAGAGAGCCTCCCCTCCGCTTAGAAATCGGGTGATGAATCCTGCCAAGGTCACGGGCAGGGAGAGCTCACCCACCCAGAGCAGCAGCTCCCCGAGGCGCCTGGTGAAGAACAGCACAAATTCTCCCCGCACGCATCCCGAACGGAGGAAACCCCGAGGTTTGCAGACAAACAGCTGCTCAAAACTACCGTCTCCAGACTTTGGTAGGAACAACAACAACAACAAAAAAAGCCCCGTTTTGTGCCAGACGGACATTTTGCTGCCAAGAAAGTGCCACCTACTGGATCTGGCCCGGCGGGGAAATGCAAGAACGGGAAACAAACCCCGAAAACATAACGCTGGAAAAATTACTTTTTTTCACCTTTTAAAAAAAAAAACAACATAAAACTGACAGTTATCCCAGCCCCAGCCCCCTCTCCAGTCACACTCCCTCCGCAGCTGAATCAACCACACTTTTGAAGCAGACAGACGCTCGGGGGGAGGATGTGAAGTTTTAGGGTTTGCAAGGAGGGACTTACCGGTGCTGAGAAGCCGCTCTTGTCTCCCGCAGTTCCCTGGGCTCCCGTGCGTCCTCTCCCAGTTAGCCGTGCCCTCCTTAGTTAGATCCTGCTGCCATTCTCCGGCAGCCAAGCTCCCTCTGCCTCCCCGCGCAGCACTGTGCCTGCGAGCCCGGTGCCCTGCGCCGAGGGATGGATGGATGGAGGAGACGGTGAGGCAGAGCCCACCTGGTGCCCCAGCCTGGGGGTCCCCGTGCCCCTGGTTTCCCTCTGCCCTTTCGTCCCGGTGCCGCTCGCCTCGGTTGTCTGAGAGCAGGTGACAGAGGTTTCTTGGCAGAGGAGAGAGGAGGGGAGGGATGTGGAGGCAGCGAGAGGTGGAGCTGGGACCCGGAGCAACAGGTTACTGTATAACTAGGAGCCGGTGGCCCCGGCCAGCCGGCTGCATCCCCGCAAGGCACCTGGGGCAGCGGGGGCCTTCGCCCACTCCTGGTGCGAGGGGACTGAAAGCTGGGAGGGACGTGTTAAACTTCAGGTTTCTTTTGCCCGAGAACATTTTGTACCAAAGGGAGAGGTTGAAGGCAGCGAGGGGTGGCAAAGGAGGGCTTGGAGCTGGGTTTTTCATCGCTGGCGAGGGAGGGGACGCGCTGCCCGCCTGCCTCGTGGGGGAACAAGGCACCTTTTGTGCAGCCCGGTGCTCTCCTCCGCAGCTCCGCGCTGGCTGGCGGGTTGTTTTCCTCCAGCTTCTCTCCCGCCTGCTCTCTCTGCCCTGGCAATGCAGCGGGGAGAGGTGCCGTGAGGTGGAGGGAGAGGGCAAAACATCCTCTCTCTCCAGGTCCCCAGAGCAGTCGGGGGTGAGAAGCAGAACCCCCATTGGGGTACCCCACTCTGTGGCACTGTGCTCCTCAGGGTTCCATGGCCATAAAGCCCCTCGTCTTGCCCCAGCTCTGCTGTGAGGTGGTGGGAGGTAGAGCCACACGTCTCGGCCCCACACTTCAGCCCCGGGCACCGGGCAAAGGTACAACATAGCTTGGGCAGAGCTGCGCCGGGGCTACGGCAGGGAGAGGGGAGTGATTGCTAAACCCATGTTTGGGGGGGGACCCAGGTTAAGCAATGGTGGTGGCACAGGAGGGGACTAAAGGGCTCGCTGGCTTTGGGCAGCAGGCAAAGGTTTTGGCATCAGCACGGTGCAGCCTGAGCAGGGCTTGCTCCTTGGCAGGAGGTGCTCCTTGTCGGCTCTGCTGGAGCGACCACCATATGCGGGACCCCGTTGTTACTCACGCGCGTGTGCCCATGTGTTCTGGCAGCCAGAAACTGCACAGGACCCTTTTGGCTGTGGCAGGGAGCGTTCCCGTGCTGCTGCAGTACTGTGTCAGCCCTCCCCTGCAGATGTCCAAGCTCTACTATCAGTGTTGTCCGGAGCGAAACCACCATCCCCTTTTCACCAGGGCCCCAGAGAAAGCAAGAGCCGCTTCTTGCTGGAGTAGCAGAGGTAGGGCTTGAGCTTCAGCCCCTGCGTTGTGGTGAGTGTTGCTCCTGTGCTCTCTGGGAAAGGTTTCTTTAGAAACCTCGGTCTCCTCACATGCTCTCTTGTTGCTCCTCTCTTGCTCTTCAAAAGCCAGAGGGAAATTTTAAAAGATGGTAAGCCCTGTGTGTTTGGGGGCATAGAGGGACCCTGAGCTCTGGGAAACGGTCTCCTCTGTGGGCAGGCTTACTACTTTCAAAGAACATCTAGTTTCCTTTGTCTCAAGATTTAATGTTTTTTTAAAATGATGGGGTCAGCTCATGAGCTGATCATTAAGCTGGAAAATATCAGCTGAATGTGTGGGTCTTACAGACATGTCTGTGGCAGTGTGGGATCCGGCTGGTTAGCCAGTCCTCTCCAAAAACTGGGGCTTTTGAGAGCGTTTTATTCAAGTGCATGTGCATCACCGGCCTCCCCACCATGTGTTGAACCCATGGCGTGTACATGCTAGAGAGACGCCCCATCACCAGCCCCGTCGCAGGAATCGCTGCAGCTCCAAGAGACACCAGGGAAAGAAATAGGAAAACGCTTCCACCACAGGGCACAGGTCTGGAGGAAGCCCGGTTTCCTTAACTCGGCGCTTGTTGAGTTCCCTGCCGCCGTGGTTTTCCTCGGTGCCTGCCACACTGTAGGGGCTAGGGCTCAGCGTGCTGCCTGGCCCGCGTCCAGACACCGGGCAGGGGAACCGCCTCGGGTGAGTTATTGCTGGAGGAATGCCGCCGGGTGAGCTGGATGGGCAGGGGGAGAGCCAGTTCCCCGCATGACAGTCACCATTTCAGCAGCTCGGTTTTGACAGGAGAATGACCTCTTCCACTGCGGGGGAACATGAACCGATACTCAGTGTGAGGCACCCGCCCGGTGCCCCGTCATCCTCCTCGCTGTGATGTTGGTGAGGTCCCAGGAGATATTGGTTGAGGTCCCAGGGGATCTCGGTGCAGGATGCACTGTGGAAACACAGCCAGCCTTGGGAGAAGCAGCTTTTAGAGAATGCCACACCGCACCACTGGGCAGGGGAAGGGATAGCGGGTCAACCGGAGGGAAATGCAGTGGGAACGTCAGCTGTGCCGGAGCCCAGCGAGCCTTGCCAGCTGAAGGGTTTTGTGCAGGACATCCCTACCGCCTGAAACACAGCGTCTGCCACTGAGGCTGGGCTGGCTTTCCCAGGATGCAAACTGGGATTTGGAAGGATTCTGTTGGAGAAGCTATTTAAGGTTTAAGGCACAGGCTGCTTTGCTGTCTGGCAGCCTCGGCTGCGCGTTCATGGTGGAGATAGGCACAGCGGGGTACCCTGAGGTGCTGCGCCCCATAGGAAATCTCTAACTGCTGAGCAGAGTAGGGAACTTTTCCTCTGGGCAGGGAAGAAAACCACAACTGAGTTTATTACATCTTCCCTGCAACAGCTGACGCTGGTCGAAGTGGGGCAGAGGCGATCAGGCAGAGGGGAATTACCCTGCTGCGCGCGGTGGTTCCTGTACGCCCGCTCTGCGGACTTGGCTCCCAGGTGTGGAACCACACGGGCGCGCGTCCTCAGCCTTCCTCCTTCGGCCACGGCTCGAAGGCCCTCAGCGCTGTGACAAAGACGGCGGTCGCTGGGGGCCTGTAGCACTTCAGCTGGGTTTCGGACTGTACGCTCTTTCTGCCTGTCGAGGAACATAAAAAAGCCGTGGACCAATAAAGCCCTATCTCTCAGTGTATCTGCGAGTTTGAAATCCCAGGAGGCTAACCTGCCTCTTGCGATCAGCCTTTTAAATCAGGTTGGCGGCAGACACCCCTATGATGGCTGGAGAACAAAGACTTCTTCCTTGCAGAGTAAACAACACCCAAACCGAGCTCCTCAAAATATGTGTTCCTCTAAATTTTTAATGCCGTTTTCATCCAACTCGCTCGTCCTGTTTCAGAAGGGCTGGGCCTCATAATTAAAAGCTCCAGCAGTCTTATGTCTGGCAAATGTCATCAATGGCTTCGCTATGCCGTGCCCTGGCTTCTCCAAACAGTGGGAACGGTTTGGAAAGGAGGTCCTGATCAGAGGAGGTCAAGGCCCAGTTCATTTGGATCTTTGTACTAGCTTAGCATGGAGAGAAGCTGTCAGGAAATGAGGGTCACCAGCATAAGTGACAATTCCCATTGAAATCCTGGAAATAACTGAGACGAAGGAGTTGTCTGAAGCTTACAGACTTCTTTGTTCTTCTCCTACATTCGTCCCAGAGTGGGGGGCTGTCAGCAGCAGAAGCACCCCAGTATCTGATCATCTACTCAGAAAAAGTTCACAGACAATTTTTTCTTAAACTGCAAAACTGAAACAGAACTGTGCTGCAGATCCAGGCTGGTGCCAGCTGGTCCCCAGCAGGGACTGAGAGCCGCCCAGGATTCTGTGACCAGTCTGCAGGCCATCAGGCGGTGCTCTGAAATGAGCTCAAAAATTTATATTCATTATCTTCTGTGTATATGTACCCCATTGCTGACTATCAGCCGGCATTGTCACTCTCTGCCGATTCTTGTTTTTCATCTAGGTGATGGTTAGGAGCAAAGGATTCACCATGTTTTATAATATATAAAAAATAAATATATATATAAAAACAAACTACACGGTTTTATAAATATATATATAAAAAACATACTGTTATATATATATATAAATATAAACGCACTGTTTTAGAAGCTTGAGGAGAAGGCTCTTCTACTCTGTGTGGCCCAGCAGACTGTCCCAAACTCATACCGCGCTGCGGGGACAGGCAGAAACATGGCAGCCACCACCTAATTAACACCTTCATCAAAACCATTTTGGAGGGCTGTTTTCTGTGTGGCTCAGGCCGGGGATCCAGCTGTATGGCACAGCATCACAAACGGTTGTGGGGCCATAGCTGAGGGGTTGGTGATCTGTGGTGGGGTCGGAACACCTTCCGCTGCCTTTACTAGTGTCTCCTGAAGCTACACCCGGGTCTCTGCTGCCTCCAGTTGTGCTAATATTTTGTATTTGTTTTGTTTGTAGTGAGCACCACAAGAAGGACGGAAGGTAAAGCGCAGAGGCTGCAACTTGAAGTTAACGCATGTGACCCCGTCTGCTGTTCAGGTAAAAAAAAAAAATCCACTTTCAATATTTCCTTTAAAACCTGTCAGATGTTCTATTGCCAGACCTTTGTATAAGGCAGGTGTAAATACCAGGAAAAAAATTGCGTTTTTATTTGTACGTGTACAGAAAGGGATTTTGCTCGGTATGCGTTCGTCATTAACGGGGTAGATAGAGCTCGGTATTGTTTGTCACTCCTCATCACAAGTATGTGATGAGCATGTTCCATTATGCCAAGCAAATCTGGAAGGACAAATGGGCGGGTGTTTGATTCACGCAGATTAAGCACAGGAACATTTGGTCATTCAATTTCCTGGCTGCTCCGTAGCGCCCAGTTGTGCTGCTTTCGCGGGTGCAGCCTCACGCCTGCTGATCGACACAGGGCTGGTTGCGCCGCTGACTTCACAGGATCCGGCCCCAGGGGACTGGTGCCAGTGTCTGTGTTTTGATCCCCACTGCCGGCGCGGTGTAACGTGGACAGAAGCTGATGTCACCTTGGAAGGGGCTCCCCTGGGTACGACCGAGGGATGGAACTGGGCCCTTCCACGGGAACTTTTGCATCTTTTGTTCCCTTCTGCCATCACTGGCAAGAAAACAGGAGTGGGGCTGAGGCCATACAGGGCCCGCACCACTCTGTTTTCAGCCCCTGGGTAGTGCAAATGAGCGCAGACCTCAGGCGCTTTTTCCCCGCGCAGGAGCACGGCCCACCTACAGCAGCAGCAGCAGGATCAGGAGAGTCTTTTGTACACATCCAGTCTCGCCCAAGCCTTCCTTTGTAGGCTCAGCTGTAGCCTAGGAGCTGAACAAGATGCTCTGCACTTCAAATGCTTCTTAGATCTAAAACATTATTTATTTGAATAAATAAATACAAAAATAGGAAATTCTGAATAGAAAACCTGCTTGTACAAAACCCCCACAAACTCCCCAAGCTTTCCATTAATACAAACGTATTTTTGATACAGTAAAAAACTCTGAAATTGCACACCATTCTTCATTTAAAAGACAAGGCTTGAATATAGTCATTTTTTGCAGAATCATAGAAATAAACACATTTAACACCAATCAGAAATGCACCTGTTGGACTCTTAAATAGGACAGAAGGATGAGTGAACGCTGAATGTTTAAGCTTGTCTTAAGGCCATCCTGTTCAAACAAACACACTCTCACTACAGCCTTTGGCTTCTGTACCAGTAAGAACCAGCTGCCCAAACCCTGTAGCTCGGCTCTCCGGGTATGCGCAAAACTCAATTCAGCTCTCTCCCACTGGGATAAATCAGGTACTGCCCTACTAAAGTCAAGGAAATTACCACTGGGGGCTGAAAACACAAATGAGAGCAGAAGAGAAACTGTGCCCTCAAACAGGAACGTGGCTGCAGTAAGGCAGAAATGAGTCCGCGCTATGTTGGCCTCATTCATTTCTGTGTCACTTTAGTTGTACGTTGCTGCTGTGCCATGAAAACTCACATCATCTCAGCGGCGTGTAGCTAGATGATGCACTGGCTACTATTCTGCATTGGGAATGAAGATTTAGAATCGATCCCTGATGAATAGCAGAGCATTAAGCGTTTTTGCTGAATCATCTCTTGCCTTTGCCCATAAATAAGCTGACTGATGAGATAGTGGAACACAGCTGCTACACAGGATACTGTACCTCCCAGTCAGGGAGACCTCTGCCCCTCAAAAATTTGTACTTCAAACAAAGGAAAGTTTTACAGGATTTTTATATGCAAATGAATTAAATATTTGAAATATAAACCCACTCTTTTATAGAAGAAATGTGTTGAAAAAGTGTTGGCAACTGCTAGGGTTTAGCTGACAAACGCAGCAATGGCTACGACCTTTAATACTGACTCAAGCCCATATGTAAAGAGAAGAACAGCGTTTATAATGACGTCTGCTTTCAGCACGTAAGTTTGCCACACCAGGAAATACACAGACAGAATCACACTTCCGACCGTGATCACAAGGCTGAGCCCTAATGGAGCCTCTTCTTCTGTCAGGTTACCCTTTGAACCTCGAAGGAAACAAAAAGCTGGCATGAGTCTTTGATTTCTTCGGACAATATCACAAGCCTCAAGTCTAGAGTATTCCAGTTCAAAAAAGGCTCTAGTTCTTACAGCTCAGAGTACGCTGAAATACTGCCCCAAATCAGGGCTGTCAGTAAATCTAAGAAAAAAAACCCAACACCAACAGACAATTGATTTCTTGCTGACCGAAGCAAATCTAAAGAGCAATCGGTTGATATTCAAAGTCACGCCGCCTACCTTTTCTTACCACAATTAAGCAGTTCCGAAGCTGCAGCTCAAGCTTTTTTCATGTCAACCATCAAACTTTCCCCCAGCCCCGCACTTACTGTGACAATTCGGTGCCTGTGGTGCACATCTAAGAGCATCTAATCCTCATTTTAAAATCTTATGCAATATAGAATCTTCTGTATTCCCTGCTAATCTATTCCTATTTCAAATTACTATCATTGTGGAGAAGCTGCACTTATCTTTTCTTTGCATCTTATTTCCAAGCTAGTGTCAGCAGATTTTGCTGTTTAACTACCTTGGACTTGAAACTCGCTTCTCTATTCATCCACCAGGCTCCAAGCAAACATATGCAGAGAGCTTTAAGGCAGCGGGTTAAATTCACCCCTGCAGCAAGTCGGCTGAATTCAACAGAGACCCACCTTGCATAAATGTCTTAGCAATATTGAGCGCAAATTTCAATAGTAACTTGTTTTTCTAAAAAAGGACTTTTTGAAGTTTTAGCAAGCTCTGGACAGGGGTCAGGAGGCCCTTTACGCTGTTCTCTCTGGGGAAACTAAGATGTTGGAACTGGCATGTGCCTTCAGAAGGGGTGAAAGGGAAAGGCGTAGTCACGGTGGCAGGCGTACACTGCTCGGGGACGTCCTTAGCATTACCTGTTCCACAAGGCTCTGGCCATTTGGTTACTTGCGTACGTTGCTGGAGCAGTTGAAAGGAGCTGGATCGCCTCAGTGAATGCAAATCTGTGTTTCAACACGTTCATTCTCACAGGTCAGGCTCGCTTGTAAATGGCGTTCCAGCTGTCCCAGTTATATTGCTTTCTGACAACCCAGCTATTGTTTTTTAATGGCGTTATAGATTATACTTCATATGAGAGCAAATTCTATTTGACCCTCTGGTCAAATCTATTGATCAGTCAGATAAAGTTTAATGACATAAATGAACAAGTCTCCAAATATCTGCTAGTTTGCTAAACTGGCATGTTTTGACACACGTTCCGTTTCAGAATGATTAAAGTTTAAAGATTATATTCCACTGAAAAGGCACGCTGATAACATGACATACCCAAGTATAATCGCAGCACTTCAAGAATGGCCATAATGAAAAGCAAGGCAAGATCCGGAGCCAAAAAATCATCTGGATAACTGAAAACTTCACCTGTGGAGTAACACAGTGTAAATAAGCCAGGAAAATATAGCAGGCATACCGACAAACCACAACCATGGCATAAGCACACAGCCTACTCCTGTGTTAGAATATGTGCAACTTACCTTTATAAACAATCATTGCAAGAGTTGCCAAGAAGTAAAAGATGTAATAAATCCCATTTACGTAAAATAGAATCTGTAAAGGAACAGATGACAGCTGATAACTGTTGTTAAGGATTTCTCATAGCAATGAGGTGGGATCCATTTCATAGAATTGCCACTTCCCACTAACTTCAAAATACGCTGCTGTGCCTTTTTATACTGAATGGTTTGACTATGACTGGCCTGCTGGGTAGGGTGCAGAAAGTAACTCGAGATTGCAAATACCAAGAGTTAGGATAAAAGCTTGCTGTTTCAGGTTTGGCTTTAGTTCCTTTTTAAAAAAAAAAAAATATTTGGTGTGTAGTGGGGTATTTGTTAGCCAAAGGAAATGGGGGGGCGTGCGTGCATGTGTACATTTCCCCAAACAACTTCTATACGTGTTAGTCAGCCTTAAGCAAGTTGACAGAGGGTTAGCAGACTCCGATACATCAAATTCCTGTAAGTTTTTGAGAATTGGTGGCTCTGTGAAGCAGACAGGCCCTGTTACTGCCCACATGATGGAAAGTCTGAACGCTGTGCTCTTTGCGATGTGCCCAAGGAAGGCCACGAGCTCAACTTTGAGATGTAAATTCGTAAGAAACAGGCTTCCTTAGTCCGCTGCTCACAAAACTGGTGTATACTATAATATTTAGCTCCAGTTATTTTGTTATTTCCGCATCTTTCTTTCTATACTGAAAACATTTTTTATCTTCGCTTCTCTCCCCCAGCCCTTCTCAAATCCTGAATACCTCCAAGCAGGGACTTCATTCCAGGCATCTTTTACAGGAACTGCCCATCCAAGTTGCTGAACGGAGCACGCACCCACACGCGGTGGATGTATTCCAGTTCCCAGAGCAGCTCATTTTATTAAAACAGAACCAGGTTTTTGTGTTTTTCCAGTTGAAGGAAGGTGGAGCAAAAAATTACTAGATAGGTTCTAAGCATGGAAATCTCTGAAGCCAAGGGTGTCTCCTCGTAGGAGGTTACTTAGATCTTGGCAGGAGTAAGGGCAGGGTGAATTAGCATGAGAGAAGAGGAAGTACTAAAAGCTGCTTTTACTACCTCGTCGGCTGTGTCAGCTATCAGTGAGGTGTGCTGCACGGGGCTTGTGCCCATCAGGCCACAAACCCGATTTTTAGCCTTGCTTCCTAAGGAAATGAGAGTTACGTGACCGTAAAACGCGGCTGATGGCCCTCGGTCAGGACTGCAGGGTGGGTTAAAGGGGTTGGGCATGAGTGGGAACCGATCAGAGCAACATCTCAGCAAAACCCCAGCTAATGCTGCAAAAAACATCTTCCCTTGGAAGAAATGTTCTACCAGTTTTGCCTCTTATGGATGGTGCTGATGATGGAAAACTCAAAAAATAACACAAAAATAGCATTGTGCAGATTTATTAGGCGGGAAGATGTTGAATGCATTTCAGACAGTCTTCCTGAAGATTCCCGCGTGTCAAGGATGAAAGCTACAAAAAGGATACAACTGAAGAAGTTCTTCCTTTCCGTTGAGAAGGAAAAAATAAAGAGAAGAAAATTAGTCTAAATATTTACCAAAAGTGCCGCAGAAACATTCAAACAACCAATGTTAGTAGAGAGATCAATCATGCTTGTAGAAATTTTTTTCTCAGTTCACTGGAAGACTTACTATTTTCTCAGATTATGCAGTTCAGGTTCCAAAAATAACTTTTTCAAATACACGAATTCTAAAGGAATTTGGGGGAAATCCCTGTTGTGAAAAGTCACTTTTACTGAGGAACCCATCTCTTTCAAACCATAAAGAAGTACACAGGCATTACCTAGAACTTGTTCATCCCGTCCTTTCACAGCAGATGACATTCATCCCTCTAACTATGCAGGAAAAGGGAAACATGCAAGGGAACCAGAATGTACCATTTGTTTTTAAATTGTGAGAAAGTGTCCGTGTAGAACACAGGGCTCTCCAGTTCCTATGAATAACATCCTTCCAAACCGGTTCCCTTCAAAAGCACAGGCATTCCACGTAAAACCTTAATATGTTCTGATCACCCACAGAAATCATACAGAATATTTTCTACAAGCTAACTAATACATTTTACTTTTTTCTCTTCTGCAAAAACGCAGATAAAATTCCCTTGCAACACGATGGCACTGACCTATTAAAGTACCTCTTAAGTAACTCATTAATATTCTTAGCCTCTTTCAGACACATGAGGAATTGAAAAGTTACGCTCTCTGTTTCACAGAGAGCAAAACTGTCTGTGAAAGGCCATTTCATCCATCTTCTCAGAGACATCTCATTATCATTGAATCAGGGGGACATACCCACCTCACCATCTTCATCCCTGGGCTTCTTGAGGTTAATGTCCTCACCACCTAATAGTTTTATGCAGTTGGGCCCAAATTAATCCCCACTAACTTTAGGCACCTAATTAAGGTATCCAATTTGGGAATGCAGTGGAAATAGGCAAGCAATTTTAGAAGGTGATTCATTCTGTCTGTGATGTGAAATACCTCCTGGACGTGCTTCATCTCCTCACCACTTTCTGTAAAGGGACTACAGGCTCCTAACAGACTCATCCCTTCACTTAGCCAAAGTGCATTTTAATGAATGCTTTATTTCTTTTTTCAGAATAGGAATTAAAGGTTTCATTACACATCTTGTTCTGCAGGGACTAATGGTTAAAGATGTGTTTGTATTTATACTCCGGTACAAACCCTCATGCAAAAGTTTAGCGCCTTGTGTCAAGATGACGTACTTCCTTTCTTGCACAGCAATAAGGCGATGTCTCCAAGTTATTTTAGACCGTGAAGTAGGACGTTAATTTGAAATACCACAACTGCATGTGCAGACGTGTTATTATTCCGCAAGAAGTGTCTGGATGTGAACTTCTTCTGTATAACCAAACACCGGTGTAGCCTCATGCGTGCTGGGCAGCTACGCTGCTGTGATGCCAGTGGTATAATTAGAGTAGAATGATTTTACCGTACAGGCAACCCCTAGTGAATTCCCTAATGGCAGTTCCCCAACTTCATTTTTATTTTAAATCATTTTCCGCAAGAGGGCACTGACCACATTCCTGCGTCTGTTCCGAGGACGGGTTTGATAGCTGCTATTATTTAGAATATGCTGCCTCCCCCTGAGCAACAGGGGGACATTTCACATGGGTTAAACATTTAAACCCCACAACATGCCTGTGAAAGGGATACTGCAGTTAAGTAGTAATTACTATGCCAGCTGAATATATAATTTCAGGTATAACAGCAGGCTGCTAATCCCAGCACCCTGAGATTGTCTCACTGCACAAATTAATGCAGTCTGCATTGCTGCTGGGAGATTTTTAAATTGAGAAGTGAGCATTCTGGCACAGGGGAAAAATAAAAAAGCACAGTAGCAATTTTAAAGCATTTACATGAAGCACACAAACTTGCAGCAGAAAGAACAGCATTCTGCTAAGGGGAGCATTCACCTTAGTGAGACCTGGCGCGCAGGCTGGCACCCGGTTTCTGCCTCCTGGAAAGCTTGTGTGGTCCAGAAGAAAACAAAGTGTAACGCTACTTGTTTCCAGTTGTGTAAATTCTGTAATGTAGGAGGGTAACTCCCAGGCAATGAGGTATTTGCGCTTGGGATAAATACAGATTGTGCGCCCGAGTCTTTCCGAGCTGCTCATGTATCCGAAATGATCCTTGGGAGCATGGCAGCCACCCACCGCGCGGGCTGGACGTAGGCATGTCCCGACAGTCCTGCTGTCACCAAACCCTGCTGGCTTTCCTGGATGTTTTGTAGGTAACAGCTACAGACCGCACTCCAGTTAAGTGTTTTATATGGCAAAAGCTTGACTACTTATCCAGGCTGCTGTTGAGTTTAGAAATGATTGTGAGTGTCGCTGTGCGCGCTCACTTAAGGTAGAACGTGGCCCGTTTTATAAAAAACTGTTTTAATTTTTTTTTAATGTCAAAACTACATTAAGAGCATGCAGCAGCTGCCGTTAACATTACCCAGCGCACCTCATTACACAAACTTGTTTTTAGGACTTTGTCAAACACCAGTTGTTTGAGCCAAAGTTTTCAAAACCACCTTTGTCTACCTAGGGCTGAGTTTATATTTTGGGGGGAAACCTTTGACCTCTTTGAAAGAGGTGGAAATTAATCATTTTGACCCTGCTAATGAGCTGGAAGAACTGGTTTTTTGGTGTTGTTTTTTTTTACTGAATCTCAGTGGTTCATAATTTGAAGGAGAGACTTGAATTTCAAGGGGCACCATCCAGCCCCAGAAAGGCGATTTCCCTGCGGATCCCTCGGCCCGCACAAGCGCCAAGCCCCTCCTCACGCTGACACGGGGCTCGCAGCTGCCGCGATTTACCTCAGCGTGTCAGGGTTGTCGCGATATGGCTATCGGGCAGGGGTCGGCGCCGAGGCCTAGCTCGACCTCGGCCCCCGCCTCGCTCTCCCCGTGTCGTGTTCCCCCCCCCCCCCCCCCCNGTTCCCCCCCCCCCCGCCCCGGGGAAACCTGCAACGCGGTAGGAAACAGCCACCGCCGCTCACCCTCCGCCCCGCCGGGACGCGGCGGGGAAAAGGGGCTGTCGGTATCGATGGCAACGCGCCGCTCACCTCGCCTCGCCCCCGCCATCTTGGCGCCCCGCCCCCGCCGCC
>RSEF01000005.1:793966-946566 GCA_003993805.1 Himantopus leucocephalus
GGTCGCTTTCGGGTGGATTCGGGCACTGCCCGTTCGGGCGTCTCCGTTGAGGCCGACGAAGGGGAATTCGGGCGCGATCGGAGAGGACTCGGCAGCGCTCGGCTTTCCTCGCTCCCGCCGCCCCCGCCTTCGGGCGGGATCGGAAAGGACTCGAGCGGGCTCGGGATTCTTCGACCCTCCGGGCCGGACCGCTCGGGGACTCGGCCCTGTTCGGGCGGGCTCGGCCTCCCCCGCCCCGTCTGTCAGGTACCGCTTCGGGCCGCGTTTCGACGGGCTCGGCCGGGTCCTGCCTTGGGATTGGCCAGCCGGCGGGGACCACCGGCCCTCTTCGGAGGAGGCCTGGAAGGACTCGGGACTCTTCGGGCGCCATCGGAAGCGGTTCGGAACCGCTCGACTCTCACCGGGGAACACGTTCGGAAGCGCTCGGGCGAGCTCGGCACCGCTCGGCCGCCCGCCGGAAAGAAGCGCTCGAGTGACCTCGGGGGACCGGCCACCCCCCACCCCCCCCTCTCCGCGACACCCTCCTCAGCACCGTCCGGGGCGGGGNGGGGGGGGGGGGGGGGGGGGGAACCGGCCGGCGTTGGGGCCCGCTCGGGCGGGCTCGGCTCCCCCCTCCCCCCCGCCTCGCATGGAGGACGCCGAGTCGGCGGCGAAGCAACTGGGCTTAGCGGAGGCGGCGGCAGTGGCGGCGGCGGCCGCAGTGGCCGCGGAAGGACCCGAGCAGCAGCAGCCGCCGCCGCAAGCGGCGGCCTCGGAGGCGGAGCCGGAGCCCGAGGAGGAGGAGGCGGCGGCGCAGGTGACGGCGGTGACGGTGATGGCGGCGGATGCCGAGCACATGGAGATGGGAGCCGAGCCCCTGCCGAGCGCCGACGAGGCCGCCGCCGCCTTCGCAGGTCAGGGCGGGCGGAGCGCGCATGCGCAGCTCCCTCAGCCCCGCCGCCTCAGCGGCGCCCGCCCGTCCCGGGGCTCCCGCCCCGCCGCGGGGACCTTTCCCGGCCCCTCGCCCCCGCGGCCGGCCCTGGTCCTCGGGCTGGTAGCCGGCAGCCCCGGGCCTTGGCCCCCGGCCCCTCTCCCTGCAGCGCGGCCGCCCGCCCGGCCTGCAAACGCAGCCCGTTACCTCAGGGGGTGCTGTGGAGAAAGCGCGGGCCCGCGCTGAGGCTTGAGGCGCTCCCCACACGCTCGGAAAATCACACTTTACGCGGCATAACGCAAAGTAAAAATGGGCGAGAGCTGCCTTTGCGCATCTAAAATTACTTTGGCCCTGTGTCCCGTTAACAGAGGGCCCTGAAACGTGCAGAATTTTGCAGGCAGGCTCCGATACGCGGGAAGTTTCAGAGCTCTCCGTGCCTAGGTCGGTACCTGTGTCAGCGTCAGTGGTGGTTTTTTCACTCTTACTGACAAACCTCTCATGTTAGCGAGGCGGCCAAATGGGCGATACAGCGTAGAAACATTTGGCTGTAAGTTTGGGCAGTTTTTTTGGTACCCTAGAAATTAATATATGGGAGAGGGAGAGTTGGTTATTTGCTTGATTTTGATGTTTGCTAGTCACCCCTCTTTTTATTAAAAGCATCACAGTTTGAGGGGGTTTTAGTACAGATGCAATATTCATTTTTCCCTGTGTTCATCATACGCTGGTAGCTACTGTGATGGTTTCAAGGAGGTTAAAGCACATTCAACCCAAAGCTTAACAAAAATAAGAATGATTGTGTTTATAACAACTTAAAGGTGTCATGAGAACAAAATTAATTTTTAATAGGAAGGAAGAAGGAAATGCAGTTATATTTTTTGATGTTTAGCTGTTTATCAGCTCTCTGGGTGCAGCGGAATATTACCTTCATGTCTTTTTCATTTCAGAAGTCACCACAGTGACAGTAGCCAACGTTGGTGCCTCCGCAGACAATGTTTTCACGACATCTGTGGCAAACGCAGCTTCAATTTCAGGACACGTGTTGGTAAGTCTCTCCTTTCATTTGAGGGCCTTAGCAAAGTCCCACGTACTTTCTTAGTGTGAACGAAGAGCTTGGCTCGTGTTCGAGCTCTAGTAAGGTCAAAGATATGTTTTCATTGTGGTATACAGGCCTTAAGCCACAAAACTGTTAGCTGGGGGATATACTTTTTTCTTGGAGAGGTTTTTTTACCTTTCCACCCCCATATACTCATTCTGTAATGGAACTGCTGACATGGAACACATAACCTTTGAATTTGGTTGGCTGAAACCGCAAAAACTAACCTAATAACTGCCATACTGATTGGTGTTTTAGGCTACCTGTGAGAAGATTTGGGGGAACACTAAAATACATTGGTATTTTAACTCTATCAGTTTCAATTCTTTATTTCTTCTGTAGTCTGGGAGAACGGCCCTTCAAATTGGGGACAGCTTGAATACTGAAAAAGCCACTCTCATAGTGGTTCACACAGACGGCAGCATTGTAGAAACCACAGGGCTGAAGGGGCCATCAGCACCGCTCACACCAGGTATAAGGCAATCTGTTTTTGAAGTGTCATTCTCCCCGAGGGATCGCTTTTTCTCCATTTTAATTGTGTTGCTAGGATTAAAAAACACGTGCATAATATTATGCAGTTGCCTTATAGGGATCATTTGTCCCCTCTTGATATGGTACTTCATGTATTTCTTGGGAGTAGAAGAATACTTACTTTTTGGTGTTTTTTTTTCCTGTCAGAAATATATTTCATTTTTTTATTCTTTGCCCTAAACCTTGCAAATGAGCTTCTTGAAAAATCTTGCCGTGCTGCTAGGGTGTCATGCCCATCCCACCCCCAAAGGCAGATGGATCATTGTAACATCGATGATAAAAACATGAGTCTCCTAGGTCTGCACGTGGGTCCTTAAATACAGTTTTATCTCCATTTGGGCTGCTTGCCGATACTTAAATGTTGCAATAGCTGGTGTCTTTATTGCTGCCGTTTTGTTCACGGCTGCTTGGCAGTTTCCTCTCCGCCCACAGGATGGCATGGCAAACCTTTAGTGGTCTAAAACATGTTACAGGATCAGCCTCTGGGCAGGGGAAGATCCACCAGCTGCTTGCACCACTGCAGGTCACAAGCTCAGTGTTCAATGTGCTGTTAGAGCGTCTTTTCGAAGATGCAGTTAACTTTATTTTCAGAACATTCAAGCTGAATTTTTTGTGGTGCATTGCTGGGTAGAGGTGGCAGCTGCTTCAGTTAACCACTTGACACTGTTGCCCTAGCCAGGCTGAGCGTGTGAAGGTATAGCCAGTGTGCTTTTTGGTTGCTGTCACCTTTCTTTTCTTTTTTTAAAAAGGACCGCAATCTCCTCCTACCCCTTTAACATCCGTCCAAGAAAAAACTGGAACCAAGTATAACTGGGACCCGTCTGTGTATGAGAATGAGCTCCCAGTGAGGTGCCGGAATATCAGTGGCATTCTGTATAAAAACAGACTCGGCTCAGGTAACCACGACCGTCTTGGGTGAGGAAGTGTGACGGCTCCTTCTTCACTTGATGCCCTCTTCTTTTAATCAGGCTACTTTTAAGGGCCAATCAAAAGGGGGAAAATAAAGACAGTTTCCTAGCCAGCCTAGTCCCTTTGGATATTACTGTTTTCTTCTGTTTTGCTCTTTCTTCAGAGGCTTTTTAACTCTTTCCTTAAATCTGTGAAGATACAGGCTACTGTGCAGTGAGTCTCCCTGGTAATAGGTTGACTCCTCTAACATCCCTTTTGTCTCAGAAGTAGACCCGTGTTTCTACAAAGCTATAAAGAATCCCTGCTGGGATGGAAAATGGAGAGCTTGTCTCCTAATGGGACTCCTTAGTTGCCTTAGCCCCTCCTCTTCTCTTTTATCGCTGTGGGAAAGCTGAAGAAGCAGCAGCAAAAATTGTCGCAAGCCTGACTGCACAGCACAGCACTCGCTTCATGGATAGGGAGTTTTCTTCACGACCAGAAGGATCAGAAATTTAAGCGCAAATTAAAGAAGGCCTTAAATTCATGGTGTTTATCCAAGAAAGACTCATCTTTCTTGAAGATGAGTAATTTTTTCTAGCCTTTGGATGTGTTGGTGAGGCCCAAAGTTGGAGCTTTCTAAACATGCGCAGTCATTGTCACAGCCAAGTTAATAAATGGGTATGGTTATCCTAGAGTGATGAGAAGTAGTAGATGGGTGTATTTGGTGACTGTTATAGATGAACTGCTGTTTTGTCCAGCACTTTCAGTATTTGCTTCTTTAGGAAAGTGGCAAAATGACTTTAACCTTTACTTAACAATTTCTTTCTTCTGTTTTATTTCAGGAGGCCGTGGTAGGTGCATTAAGCAAGGAGACAACTGGTACAGCCCCACTGAATTTGAAGCTATGGCGGGACGAGCCAGCAGCAAAGACTGGAAGAGGAGCATCCGCTATGCTGGGAGGCCACTGCAGTGCCTTATTCACGTAAGGTTAAGTTTGCTTCCTCCTTTCTGCTGGAAGGGGCAGGTGGAGTCTGGGCAGACTCTGCCCAGCGCTGCAGTGCAAACCGCCTCTGCAGAGATATGTGTGATGGTGCCGTGGGGCAGCTCGGGAGCAACGCGTTGATTTGGTTGAGAATCAGTGATGTGAGAGATTTTTCTAGATGCGTTTTCAAATAACATGAGACAAATCTTGCTTGTACTTGAAAAAGGGTTATGGTTTATGTAGGATGAAGTCCAGGCTTGAGCTGTAACACAGAAATTGAGAAGTAAGCTCTCACCTGTGACACTAGGTCAATAACCTGATCTGCTTAATTCTGTTTGCCTGACAAACATACTCTTCACTTGCAGCATTTATTGAGTATTACTTTGGGTCCTTTGTTTCCTGCAGTGTCCAGGAGTCTCATGGAGAATTTGGCATTGCCACGAGGTTGGCAGTTGATTTCTGCTTGGGCAGAAACTTTATATATAAAGTCTCCAATTCACACATCCTTGCCTTTTGATTTGAAAACTGGTTGTTCTTCCTTCACTCTCCTCCCATCTGCTTACCCCGTCACTATGATGTAGGGCAGCTGGGCTCTCTGTTACTGCACAGAGTCCCTAGGAGGGAGTGGGTACGTCTCTCTGAGAGCTGTCTGAATCTTTTAGCGGAATACAGTCGTGCTCTCAGTGGTTTTGGTGACTAATGCTGAACTAGTAACCTTCTAATTTCAGGATGGGATTTTAAATCCTCACGCCGCCTCTTGTACTTGTGCTGCCTGCTGTGACGACATGACCCTGGTGAGTTGTAGGTTTTATACCCATTAGTTTTAAAACAACTAATCAGTCAAGCTGCCACAGCCATTTGGGAGCAGGTTATAAGTGTCCTAGAAATGCTCACAAGTACTGTGGTTGCAGCGTGTTTTGTCCATGCTTCATAAAGAAAGGAGATAAGGAACTGCTAGCACTATTGCTTAGCAGTAAAACTGGGTGATAGTTAATTGGGGGGTTTTAATCTTTTTTTTTCTTTTCTAAATAATGTATGTATGTAAAATGCCTTTTAGAGGTGTCAAAGCTACTTGTGATTTTTGACTCAAATTTCACAATTTTTTCAGCTGGAAAAAGTGTTTTTATAAGGTAGTAACATAATACTCTGTGTTGGATCCATATTTCCATATTAAACTACTTGTTTTTTTTGGTTGGTTTGTTAGTTTGGGATTTGGTTTGTTGTTTGTTTGTTTGTTTCAAAAATGAGGTTAAAGTCCTGAAAGCAGAAGTCTTTAGCTTGACTTGAAGTAGTGTTGTGAATTTCTTTTCTGCTATGAACCTGATGATTTGCTTGTTTCCCAGACCTGAAACTTAATTGCTTCCTATCTTCCCCTCACTCTTGTTCTGTTTTATTCCTCCACCTTGGCAAGCAGTCAGTTATTTGCCCAGTTCTGCTCCTGAAGTAATAGTGGGAAGAGGCTGAATCTGTGCCTCTTCAGCTGGAGGGAGCTAAGTGTAACTTTTTTTTCCACCGAGTTCTTTCGGTTTGGAGAAGTAGGAGTTTTTTGGTGAATTGTTGCAAACCACACATCTTCCATGCAAATACGTGCTGCTTGACCTTAGCTGCATCTAGAAAGATGAGAGTAAACCCAAAGTCCCCAAAGAGGTGCCTCAGCTAATGCCTGTTCCTTTTTTCTTTTTCTGTTTTATTTTTTTTGTGTATGTTTTGCCTAGAGTGGCCCTGTTCGACTCTTTGTACCATATAAAAGGCGGAAAAAAGAAAATGAAATGCCTGCAACTCCAGTGAAGAAGGACTGCCCCAAAAACATCACTCTGCTTCCTGCCACAGCTGCTACTACATGTAGGTTCTTTGGTAAAAATTGCTTCCCTTTTTGGTGAAGAATTGCCACGCTAGATATTTTATGTCTCTCAGTGGCCCCTTGGAATTAGCCAACTGAGAAAAAGGTCTCTTTTTTTTTTTTTTTGCCACTTCCTTTCCATTGGATGGTTTCACTGGCTCAGTGTCTTTAGCTAATTTCACTTCCTATTTTGTAGAAACTAGCACAGTGTTGCCACATTGGGACTGCAAGTCAAGTAGGCAAAAGTACAGCTTTAGCCCTCCAGGAGACTTGGGTTTAAGCATCTTAACATCCTTTTGCAATGAGAAGTAAGTTTTGTGTTTTGTTCTGAGAGAGGTCTGGATTATATTCGCCCCCTGTACCTGCTCTCTCAGCCTGGCAGCGCAGGGGGAGTTGTGGAGTCCTGACCTTGATTCGTAGTGGGTGTCAAGGTAGGTTTTTCACAAATGGCAATTGAGAAATTACCTCCTGCTAAAATTAGGTTGAGAGGAAGGCTGGCCCTTTTTTGCTCTGCCAGAAATCCCAATTCCATTCCCCTGAGCTTGGGTTTTGTCCTTTAGAAGCTGGGGAAGGCTATGGAGTGGGATTAGTGCTATTTCTTGAAATGTGTAGAAAAGTAGGCTCTAAGCAGCTGGAATAAAATCCACAGCCTGGAAGTCGTTAATGAAAAGAGGCAGAGGGTGACGCTTTCATCTCCAAATTCCTCTTTAACATTCAGGACACGCTTTGTTACTTACTGTTTTTGATTGTCAAACCATCTGTGTGAGAACAGAAATTAATTTGCAAGCTCATCCAGCTCACACGTTCCCAGTCACATTCACGCGTCCTCCTGCTCTCATCGCGCTAGCATCATCTGAACGGTAACGTTACGAAGTGAATCGAGGAAGCAACAGAAATCCAAAAAAGAACAGCCAAAAGTAAGATTAGATTACCAGCAACAGCAGGAAGAGAAATACACAAGGATTCTGTGGAGTTTGGGCGTTTTTTTTAATCTTCCAAATAGGTTTAATCTGTATTGATTCATTAATGTGAGGTGCTGTGAGGTTGCAGGTTTGCTCCGGCTGGCATTGGGAGAGAGGAGGACTGCTTGTTTTGGTAGCAGCCACGTATTTCAGCAGGCATAAATCTGTAGCCTCAATGTCTTAAAATTGAACTATTGTTTGCAAAAAGATCCTTCTGGCTGAGTAGTGTGTCACAGAAGCAGCCCGTTACCAATTAATGGTGCCAGATTAATTAATCCTGTTTAAAAAGGGTTTTAAACGTTTTGGAGCCACTTGGGTGTGTTCATCCAAAAGGATTTTTTGACTTGTTCTTTGCATTGGCCAAGCATGTTCTATCACTCTGTGTAGAGAGACAGCTAAAATTGTCCAGCTAACCAAACCGTCATAGAATTAGTTGTAATCCACAGGTCTTTTATGTTGATTTAAGGAGTAAGAACTACTCTTGCTGAAGCTGTAATAAATTCGGATCAGCCAGAAACTGATGGGTTTTGTGGCCCCACTGAACCTTTATGGTAGATGTTAAGTTATTGCTTGTACAGTATTTGAAAAAAATTTGGGAGGCCTAATGTTGTAAGTGAACATTCTGGCCTCGTACACCCAGAGAATAAACAGAGGCCTGCAGGAGGACAGCAGCGCCTTCAGAAGCCAAATGGGGCTTTTATTCGCGTTTCCAATTGTATTGGTCATAGTTGTGATCCAAACATGGCTATCACAGGCTGTTTACTGATCTGTGAGTTCTCTGACTTTGGATGATTCAGAACAGGCATAGCAACAGCTAAACAGCTGAGCCCTCCGCGCTGAGTGTTAATTATGAAAGTACTTCTAATATTTCCAGTCACCGTGACTCCTTCTGGACAGATCACTACCTCCGGTGCTCTGACATTTGACCGTGCGTCAACAGTGGAAGCCACAGCAATTATCTCGGAAAGTCCGTCCCAGGGTGATGTTTTCACTGGAGCCACTGGTAAGAGTTCAGGTGTATGTCTGCTAGATGTCCGTGAGAAGGAGAAAAAGAGGTTTGGGCACCCATTGCTGTAGGAAGAAGCTTTTTAAATGCTGCACAAAGGATTTATTTCTCAAGATCTTACAGAGAGACTATACGTAACTTGCTGTCCTTCCTTTGAAATTGTTTCAGCAGCTTGAAATCTTACCAGCTGCACAAAAGGAGTTAAAAGTTTTATCCAGATGTTGCAGCTGCTAATGTACACCTCTGCTAATTTCTAGGGTTAAGAAAACTAACTGAGTGTTGAAATGGAGTGAAAAATGCTGAATAAATGCTGAAAAATGCCAGAATAAATAAAACAAAATATAAATGCATAACATATATTTCAGTTCCTTCAGTTTGATTCGTACACAGGGTTGTGAGCTCTGGTGAGGGAACTGTCCTGCTCTGAGAACCATAGTTTGGAGTCCTGTGATTATTGTAAATATAGAGGTGTGCCGGAGGGAAGACAGCGGTAATCTTTGCCTTAAAGCAGAGAAAGATAAAATCAGTGCAAGACTGCCTTGCTTGCTGTGTAAGATCATGCCACTGTTCCTTGTTTGCAACCCTTGGAATTAACATAGAGTGTAGGAACTTGTATAAAATGTAAAAAAAAAAATGGGTGAGAGAAGCATAAGAAATGCCCGAGAGCTGTGTTTACAGTGGTTCATAGTGCTGTTGTTCTTCTGCAGTTCAAGATACCAATGTCCAGCAGCCCTGCCGGGTCAGTCACCCAGAACCTCACTATCCAAGTTACCAGGACAACTGTCAGATTTCACCTTTTCCTGAAGCTGCGCTGCCAACCTCTCATCCCAAAATTGGTATGTTTTATGTCCGTAATGTGAGACACAGTTAGCAATGCCTGAATTTACCGTCTAACCTTCTTTCTCAGCAAAGGGAAAGATCGAGGCACAAAATTTTTTCTCTGTTTTGCTTACAAGTTTTGCGGTTATTAAGGTCTGGACAAACAGATTTGCCACTCTGGGGAAAGTTTTTCACTCTGTTATTGAGAACTTCGATTTGTTGGTTTCTACCGGAGAAGGCTGTTGTGATCTTACTTCCTAAATCATCTTGCAGTCCCTGCCTTTCCTAAGGCTTTTGCTTCAAGGCTTTTGTCACCACTTGGGCACTGTGGCTAAACATTTACTTTGCATTTGATCTGAGGAGACAATCCCCTTTAAAATTATGTCACGGAAGCTTTTCTGAACCTTCTCACATCTCTTTATGAATCCGCTGATAGATGCTGGAGGCAGTTCGGGGCAGGTTTGGTGCTCTTGCATCCAGTGTCAGTTTTCCGTCCCTTAACGCGGACGTTTGTGCTGGAATGATGGGCGCTGCTTGATGAGTGCAGTGAGAGCCTGCCCTGCTGTGGTCACAAAAAAGGAAGAAACGGTATGAAGAATGTTGAGTGCAAATCAGCCCTTCAGTGTTCGATAGGACAGGTTAAACTGATTATCAAATATCCCTTCAAATGTAATTATATTATGTAAACTTGATGACCTTTCATTTGCAGAGCTGACCGATATATGAAGGGAACTGCAATGGTATTTGAGTGTTGCCTGTACTGATAGAAACTGGAAGCGTTGAAGAAACTGGAATTGCAGACTTGGAGTGTTGTTTTTGCTTTATGTGTTTTTATCGTACCTGGACAAGAGATACAGCAGGGAGCAGTCTGCCGCTGCCTGGCTGATGGGCTAGGAGATTTATAGGCCTTTTACCGCTCTAGTTTCTGTGATTCTGTGAAGTTACTCTGATACTTGCGGATCTCACTGACACAGAGGAACTGTAAGACAGGCAGGTTTTGATCCCTGTTACTGTTCTCTCAGACATCAAGAAAAGATCATGTAAACATGTTGTATTCCTTTGTGCAGGCTGAAGTCTTTCTTTTTTAAAGCCTGTGTTCTCCCCTGTGTATGACCTTTTACTTATTGGGTGCAGCACAGTGCGTTCCTGCTGTGTCCGGAGTGAAATCTTGTTGGTTTTAAGTCTTAGTCAGATCTTTATGTTACTAATTAAACATTGATTTTTATTTTTTTTTTCACCGGTGAATACTTTCTCTTGACTGATACAGCTATGCCAAAATGAGGAATCGGAAGTAATTCCTGTTAGATAAGTTACCAAATGCCATGCTGTGATAAATATTGTGCTGGAAATGTAGCAGTGGGAAAGGCTCTTCTGCAAATAGCTACTGATAAAAGACTGTTTATCTCTTACTCATATCTAAGTGCAAATAGTTCTAGTCACGTGCAAATGGATTGAAATTACTGTTTTAATTAAGGGCTGTTGAGCGTAAAATGTGGGTTTGCCTGTATGGTGAACTTGTGATGCTGTCAGAGAAGTCGCACGGTTCAGGACAGAATTTACAGTTGATTTTTTTTCAGGACAGTATTTACAGTTGAATTTTAAGTACCCTTTGAAGTACACTTCAAGAAGATTTTTTCCTGAATGGGAGGGGTCTGCTGTTCTGTGTTTTTAACTAGGTTGTGCAGTTTGCTATTCTGTGTCCCCATCCTCCAGTGAGAGAGGTTTGAGGCTTGTTTCTGCCTTTCTTTCTGGAGCCACCTTAGACAGACCAGCGTGCCAATAACTGCAATGACATCCAAAACGGCTTGCCCATGGGAGACTGATCATAAAGTAAATGAGAACAAAGTGCCTTTCAGACACTTCACCCTCTATGTTTTGTTCAAGAACTTCCCTTTTAGTAAATTTCTTAACTCCAAGAAAGGTCCATTTTAATGAAACCAGTAGTCAGTACCCGGCAGTGGCACGTATACTGCCTGCAGCTGGCTGTGGGGCACTCCCGTGTAATGCTGCGGATGCTCCAGGACCTTGTCAGTGCATTATCGTCGGGAGCATCAGCAGTGCGGGAGCTGGAGGACAAGCTGCCTGGCAGAGGTGCTAGAGGTGTTAACAGTAATGCCTCTAAAAGAAAAACAGACACTGGTGGGTTGCGAACAGGATTTAAATGGCTCAGCGCTTCTGAAGTTGTACTCCTGGCTGTGTTCAATGCTTCTCTGAGGGCCATAGCATCCATCAGTTGGAACAGTCCTGCGTTTATTATATGAATTTGTCACTATTTAAAAATCAAGCTGATTGGCTTTTGGTGCCTGGAATACTAACAGCTCTTCCCTTGACAATGCAGAACTATGCAGGAACTAATATGATTTCTTAGCCTGCAGTACTTACTGCTTTTTCTGTGTGCTCAATCATTCTGAAACTCCTACCTAAGGATGTGAGGAAAAATCCTGAAATAGATTATTAGTAGATTTTGGGGTAATAAGACTGCACAGCCCCAGTGTTGGTGGTGCCCTCTTTTTTCTAGTAAATAATTTGGTGAAGAATTTATAGGTCACCTGTTGGTAGATGTGAATGTCTTGGACTTAATTTTATGGCAGATGACAAGTATTTATCGTTAGAGTTAGAGATAAATTTTGGAAAAGTAAAGCCAGATAACATTTGTTCCTGGAAATGTTGCCTGAGGTGAGCTTACATTGTGTATTGTTGAGTTCCTGAATGTAGATTTAATTTCCTCATGCTGTGGTCTCCCAGTGTCTATGCAAGCCTAGTGTTGTGAAAGTAGATGGTTTAGTGACACAGTAACTGCTGTTTTTTTGAAACACTTGCGAAGGTGAGGCTAAGACAGGTATTGTTGGTTTTCTAGGACTTTAATTTTCTAACACAGGCTTCGGAAAAGGGAGGACTGCAGAGCCTTGATAATTGAGGGGGTGGAGGTAAGTTCAAGGAAAGTGTGATTAGATTACCAGGGTAGGAGTTCAGCTTCCTTCTGGTGCTTGCTACAAACTGCAGTTACTGTTAAGATTATGGTTAAGGTATGAAAAAGTAAAGGCTGCAACACGTCAGTAATTGTTTGGTTTGGGTTTTTTTTTCTTCTTTTAATGTCCCTTGGAGTATGTTTAGAAGTATTGCTGGGCTTCTGTGCTGTTGTATTTAGTCTCATACCTGTGGCATTCTAGTTTATACAAGAGTGAAGAGTTGTAGTTAGGATTGTGGAGGAAAGGGCTGTAAACAAGAAATTGCTTTCTTGAGAACTGTCTAACGCAGTAAATGTAAAGGAAGTGTCAGGAGATGTTAGTGTCCAAAGCTAAAACTTCCGCCTGGACTGTATACATTCACTCTCACCTTCGGGATTAGGCAAGGAGAGGTTTCAGAGCTGCAGCTGTTCAGAATGCCCAGGATATTTAAAACAGATACATATAGCCGTGAATACCTTTTTAATAAAATCTTTGGAGTTTCAGTGTGGTATGTGTATTTTTGTGCCCATAGTTTGTTTTCTGGGTAGGATGCAAAATGAAAGGGTCCAAGGAAATTACAGTTGTTGAGGGGTTTTTTTTAAAGTGCTTCTCAGCTGGTGGTTTTGGGAAGTGCACATTTGTAATATGTGTAATTTTGAGATTATGATAACTGTCTTGATTTTATTCCAGTCTTTGGCCAGGGTTAGGTTGAGATCAGAATTAAGGAGGTGTAGGGGAGCGTGGTGTGGATCGGTGCCTATTTTTTGTAGTTGTGCAACCTGAAAATTAACATCTGTGTAGCGACATCAGGGTATTTCAGAAAACTTGACGGTTTTGGTCACTGAATGACTTACTATAACCTTACCTAGCGATGGTAAAGGCAAACATTAGGTGGAACGTTGTGATGATGGCGGAGGAGTTCCTGGGAATGCTGCTTTCACTGCTTAGTTGTGCAGCAGTGCTGGAGGTGTTAGTTCCTTCCCAGAGTAGACAGTAGGGTCAGGAGTAAGTGTTCTTCTGTCCTCTGGGTTTGAGAGTGCCCCAAGGGCTTGTTCTGCACAGACCAATTCTGTGCACTTTGGGTCACAGAAGATAGGTCTGTTTAGCAAAAACTTAGCCGGATTGGAAATTTTTGCAGACCATATTTTAAAAAAAGCAACCAACCCACACAACAAAAACCAAAACCACTCTCCCACAATTTATGGAAATGAAATGCCCTAATTCTGTATTTTTTCTTTCTTTATATTCAGTGTTAACTTCACTCCCCGCCCTGGCGGTGCCCCCCACGACCCCCACCAAAGCCATATCCCCTTCGGTGGTGAATGGGCTGGAAGTGACGGAGCAGCGGAGCTGGCTGTACTTGGAAGAGATGGTCAATTCACTGCTCAACACCGCCCAGCAGCTGAAGACTCTCATTGAACAGGCCAAACAGGCCAGTTCCTCCTTCCGTGAGGCTGCTGTCACGCAAGCAAAAATTCAAGCTGATGTGGAGAGGAAAGAGGTAATTATGCCAGAGGAGGTGAGATGACTCAGCCAAAGGCATCTTTTTGGCTGAGTGACAGAGTAGTACCTCACTGGTTGTCACTGGCCATAACAGTGGTAGCCCTTAGAAATTGTTTCTCCATGTCTTCAGAGCAGTATTACCCAGATAAATCTGAGTTATTTGTATCATGGGGAAAGGAATGGAGTGCTCTGGGATTCCAAGAGCTGTGGGTAGCAGGCTAGTAACACAAACTGATGTTACAAGTCCTGAGCTCTCCCATTAGCCATCCTTAAATTGATGAGATGTGGACACTGAATCCTCATACAGGAAAGATGGTGAGTGTTCAGCTGTGCGGTGGCTGCTTTCTTTGTGTCAAGTAAACGGGGCTATTGAAGAAGCTTTTGATGGCCCAAAGAGGCAGAGGGATATAAACAACAGCAGCCTATAGAGTTTATGGGGAAGATAAGCGGTACACTTTAGAGGTGTCTTGCTGAGCATAGTGCAAGCAGTGCTGATCTCACATGAGTCTTGTGGTAAGACTGCAAGGCCGGCTGGCGTTACTGGAGTATTGGCTTGTACCCAGTGGCCCTTCTCTCCTCTGTGAGGGATTATCTACAAGGACTGCCCTGTTCTCCCTGCTTTTCTTCTCTTTAATTGAGGTGTGGTAGGGACGGGACCCCGGATTCTTCTTAACACCAGTTTATGCATGCACCCTGAATCTGGCTCCATGCACTGCTGAATGCGTTCCCCTTCTCCCCCAGATCCACAGCTGCTGGTGTGGACTTAAGGGAGAGAGGTGGGGGGCAACATACTGTGAAACTGGTGTCATTGTTGTGAGCTGATGAACTCCCTTCCTGTACACCACACTATCTCTGTTGCCATTGGCGTTATTGCTAACGTCGGCTTTCCACTGAATTCATAGGCACGAGTGTGCAGCAAGAGACCTTGAAGAAATGTGTGGGGAAGACTTTGCTGAGAACTGAGAACCCCTATGACAGTCCTTGCAGCGTCTTTGATATTCTTTGCCACGTTGTCTCTGCTAAACTCTTCTGTACGCTGCATCCTTGATGTGCAGGTGTGTGATACGTTGAGAGTCTACTTCTTCCCTGCCTCCTGCCTAGGCAGAATGGGTATTTGTGCTGCTGTCCAGGTTTGGGCCGTCTTGCTGCTAAAAAGCTGTGTAGAGCATGGGATACCGAAAAACTGGCAGCTTTGACACAGTTTAGAGCTGAACCTCTAACTTTGTTAAACTTCGCTCTCTGCTCTTTTTCCAGTTTATGTGCTGTCTTCCCTTCTGTTTATCCTTACAGTGGTTGCTGGAATGGCGGTTCAGAGTCCATTCCCTTCACCCTCTGATCCAAATCCAGCTCACTTCAGTGTAGTTCTAGTTTCCTCTTGCCCTGGGATCAGGAGTTAAAATCACTCCTGTCTATTGATTAAAGTACTGACTTTACAAGGCAAGGATGAGCACGTGTTTGTTTCCAGAGGAGGTCCCTTTCCCAGTAACTGTTGAATCCCCAGTTATACAACTTGTGTGTCTTACCATTCTTTTTGTGTAGTGGGTACCTCAGCAGTTTCGTATTTTGATAAAAACTTTGCTCATGGTGCTATTTTTTTAATATCCAAATAACAATTCTCCAGCTTGCTGCTGTGTGCCAGCATCTAGAGCCATCTGGATGATACTGCAGGTAGCGATTTCTGAATTCCTTCTAGTGAATTCCATTCTTGGAAAAAAACTCTGGGTTTCTAGGTACAGGGCTGGCATTGGAAGTAATTACAATAAATGTCAAATAATAGGCTGTCTGCTTTTATGTTGGTCAAAGGTGCTTTTCTGAGTTCATGAATGTTTCCCTGATTTGTCATGCAAGTCTCTCCCTCCCTGAGTATGTGTGTGGTCAAACTGCTTTTTTTGACAGTTAAGGTATATAAGCGGGAGAAAGAGGAGTCTTCCAACCTTGGTGGTGGTTGATTTTTGCTGAACCAATTTAATACAGAGGAAACAGGTGCTTTCTCACTCCTTTGCATTTGTTATGCTGACAGAACTTCCAAGGGCTAACAAACGGGGGGAATCTGCTCGCCCCCTCCTCCGTTTGCATGAGCGGAGGCAGTGAGTGCAGCGGAGTGGGGGCTTCTCTGCAGGAGAGCCACCAGTTTGCAGAATTTCTGTGCAGTGGTATGGTCCTAGGTATTTAGAAGTGCAAGATTGTGTCATTGTACCAGAGCTGCAGAGCAAAGGCTGTACGACAGATTAAATTATAATAGAGCTGTAGACTTGGCTCTTCTGGGAAGAGCGACCTAGTACATAGCAGGATTAAAGAAATCTCTTGGGAGCAGGCTGGTTCCCAACTGGATACGCAAACTTCATTGCCATGACTGTAAGTAATACGTATCTTTAGTTTTCACAGCAGTGCAGAGTTGTTCCCCCAGTTCAGTGTCCCAGCTTTTGAGGATGTTGGTTTCAAGCACTTTTGATCTTGTAACTGCCCGTATCCCTGACCGTATCCCTCTTGTCACCTGTGCCGAACAGGGAGATGGCCTCTGCCTTCCGACAGAGGAGCAATACAGCGCTCGGGACAGCACTGTCTCTACCTGCCCTTCAGAGGAAGTCTGAAGCGGCCCTGAGGTGAAGCAGAGTAAAGAAGTGGCAAGAACAGCAGATATGTAGGAAAGCTTACTTGGGTGCTAGTTCTGTTTCGGTCTTCCTAGAGAGCAATAAATTAAGCAGTAGGGATTTTTAATCACAGCTTATATGCTTTGTTGTATATTGCAAATCATTTACTATATTGTGTTTCACTTACTATACTTATTACTGAATGAGCTTTGGGGTTCGTTAAATATCACAAACGAGTCTGCTCCCATATAGCAGCAGTTTGATTGACTTGGCTTTAAATACCAGCTGTTGTACTCTATCCTGAGCAGTGGTAAGTGCTTGTGGGACTTGCAGAGCTCTGCACTGCGAAAGGCAGGCTTTTGCTCCGAGTTTTCTTTGAGCAGGGGAGACGTTTGTGCTGGCTGTACGCTTATGTTCTTATCTGTGAGGTCAAAGAGCGGACATCACTGTTTCATTCCGGTCACGCTTGCTAATGATACTATCCAGGACTATTCACAGGAGTCTTAGGAATGCATTATTCCCCTCATTTATATCGTTTTGAAGGTGGAAATGCCAACATCAGAGAGGAACTCTGGCAGGAAGGGGATCTGCTGAATGTAGCAAGGCAAAACCATAAAAAATTATAAGTGCAGCATAAATTAGAAGCATCTACAGTCATGTTTATTCCTTAAGATGGTATGTCTAATCTGCATTTTGCAGGAGGATTGGATCCCTAATTGCAGTTCCAAACACACAGCGATACCTAGATACAGAGTCCTCAAAAGCCGCAGGGGGGCTGAATTGGGAAGTGCTGAGCATTTAGGCGTCAGGCTGTGCCGTAGTGGAATATAAATGCCTGTCATCATAGGCACTCCTAGAAAATATGGAAAAATACGCTCGCCTCCCACTCTTCTCTCATGTCTGACATGAGGCGTTTTTTCATTCTACCTCCCTACTATGCGATTACAGCCATGTAACGCCCTCTGTTGGGGTCTGGTGACGTCCTTAGCTGTTTTGAAGGAACTATAGGTCAGATTCCAAATGGTGGAGCTAAAGGTTTCGCCAACAGAGCTTTTCTTGCACATAACTTTGTCATTTGGAAGTCCTTGTGTGCATTCTGTTGCTGTCTTTGGCCTTTTTAATTTCTGTAAATTTGTTGAAGGATCATGGTTTGCTGGGCAAATCTCAAGACTGAGGATCTCTTCCAAATTTTGTTTCCATCTTTGCCACAAATTATTTAGGTGCCTCCAGGTAACTCCATGGCCTCTCTGGGCCTCAGAGCCTGCCCTTTAAAATAAGGGTAACGCTTCCTTCACAGGGGGCTTGCATACCAGTTTGCCGAGCGGTAGGATCTCTGGGTAAAAGGCTGTGGAAAAAAGCGTTAACCTTTTAAGTCCTAGAAATAAGGGCAATTGGTAAACCCAAAATTTACAATTCCCGCATTTATGAAAATACCTCTTTTGCAATAATTTCTTTTGAAACAAAATTATTCCAGAGTCTAAGAAAGTGGTTAAAAATACCTTTCCTGTTGTGTACGCTGTCTGCAGTATGTCACGTGCCTATTGATGATGAGTACTCCTTAATTAATCAGCAGAACCCTCACAGAGTTAGTTCCAGGTGTGAAGCTGACTGTAAGATACATCGATGGCCTTAAGCCCAGTGCTTTCCACGCATGAACAAGAGGTGCTCAGCCTGCATACGGCTGCATGTTGGCAGACACTAAATGCAAGTTACATTTATGTTACCTAAAAGTCTTGGGGGGCGACATTCTGAGAGAAAAGCAAACCATAAACTGTCCAGCTCGGTGTTTATATTAACTTCTAAAAAAAATGCGTTATGCTTATTGCAAAAAAAGAAAATATCAAAATATTTGTAAGCTTTTTTGGAATTGCAGTGTTTTGCATGGTATTCATTAAATACAACTGCTCTGTCAGAACTTCATGCAGCTGTTAAGAGAAAGTTCTCCACTGTCATTATTAATTATCTTGTGACTGAGCATATCTGATCCGTTGATTACTGTCTGACTGTTGGGTTCACTGCATTTTTTGATTTAGGGAAAAACATTTAGAAAGAGAGTGAGTGGGGCAACAAAGGCTCTGTATCTCTTACAAGAGAGATTTGACAACTTGCAGGACTGGCCCAAAAGGAATGGGTTAAAGACAGCACTTCACACAAAGGTCTGTGTGCTTTGGCAATGTAATTTTTTTGAGTGTGCATTAAGCCGTCATTTATATCACAAACTTTAGGAGGGGGAGAATAGGTGAACTCACCAAACTCTGTGCCAGAACGCATTGCTGGAAGACAATAAAGATATTCAGGAAATGTGTCAAACAGTTTTTCTGGATAAATTTAAAAGAATCAGTGTGAAAATCTGACAAGCGTTTTAATTGAAATAGCCGCCTTTGTGTCATGCAGTGATGCCTTCGGAGCCCAGCCTATTTGCAAACAAGGTGGAAGATTAAATCGGCTAACAGCTGGACCATCTGAATTCTTTTTTAGAAAGATTAAAACAATTCAGGTCCAGAGAGTATGAAATTAACCTAAAAATGTTCAGGTATTTAAGAAGTGTAGCTCTAGGAAGTAAATAATGGTTTGTGTAGCCCAAAGTAGCAGTGAACACAATTGAGAATTGGAGGTTATCGGTTTTCTGGAGCTGGTTTTGTGAGAGATCTGGATGTGTCTGCCTTGATCCTCTCTCTTATCACACCTTTTCCTTCTCCATAGTTTCTGAATGGCTTGAATTCTTCACACCGTGGGCTGAGCAGAACCAGAGGACTCGCTGTGGGGAGAGATAGAAAGGAGACAGAAGGGGGTTAACCACGTGGTTTCCATCTGCGGGTGTCGGGGGCTGAGAGCAGAGGTGGAGGAGCTGCTGTGGCTCAGACAGGGACAGAGGTGGCTGGACTGCCGCTTGATGCCGTTCTCATGGGCAGTCTCCCTGGGGAACAGGATTAGTGACACTCGTAGAGGATGAAGCGGAGTCTGTTGGTGGGAAGGGTTTTAATTCTGGAGCTGCGGCACTTTTGCAGAACCGGAATCCAGCATGTTCAGCCCTGGCACTGTCGCTGCATGGGCTGTTGCAGAGGGGACAGTACCAGCTGGGATTATGTGTGCTGAGGTTTTCAAGCTGGGTTGAAATGCCAGCTCACCGCATGCTTTGGTATCTGAATTGTCACTTTCTTCACTAAAAAGAAGTTTAGAAACATTACGCAGTTTTCCTAGGCCGGTACTCTTAATATGGGTCATTTATCTTTCACCAGTGGAAAACTTGTTTTAACCTTTCCTGAAGAATCCACAGTTTCCTGCCAGCCCAGTTCTCTGCCTGTGTGCAGGGTGGCAGAGGGCAGAGGCTGCGGCGCGAAGTGTTGAGTCCCAGCTTCTCCACGGCTGATGCTCGCTGCTGTTAATGATTCTCTGAAGAATCAAGGTCATTTTCTTCCTGAGACATAGCATCTCACGCTTGCCAGTGTATTCCCTGTCTTCACAAGAACGCTTTTGATTTGGACACAATTTTTGTTTTCAAAATAGTAATTTTGGAATTTCCATATCTGTGATGCACACTTTTTCTGTGCAGTACTGGAAGCGTCGGGGATGCTGTGCATGTGTCCTGTCTTGCTAATTAGCCTGGTCTTGCCTATTTGTCAAATAATGGCAGAACCCAATCGCGCCCCTTGCAGCATCCAGCGAGAGGTTTCCCTGCCGCCTCCTCCATCTCCCTAGAGTTTTTTAATTTGGTTTTGTGTCGTGGTAATATAAAGGTTTTGAAGGTTGTGATTTCACAGGAGAATAAATACTCTGATGTCAGGTCATAGAGACACTTGTAAATTAAGCCTTTAATCTCCTTATATGTTGGGTCATAGTCACTCCTGGATAAACCTGCTTTGGCTGAAGGTGGGGTTCAGGTTTTTTCTGACTTTTTAACTGCTCCAAATAAATTTAAATCAGGGTTAGCACATAATTAGATCAGGATCGGTTTTGAATTCCTTTGTTTTGGGACTCCTGTCTCTCGGCAGCGTTGGCTGCTGAGCGTGGCCAGGCAGTAGGTGGAGCAGCACCTGGTTGGACTTGAACTGGTTTGGAGTGAATCTGCAACACACCCGAAGCGTGGTTTAAAAGTCGCCTCCAGAGGACTCCTTAATTCAAAAACTGTTTGAAAGCCCTTTTATGTTTTTATTAAAAGGAGGAATAATGGTGATGGTTGATGCTGTTTCTGAAGTCTTGAGTGTGTTAATTCTGTCTGTTTTTTTCCCTTAATCCATTCTGTTGGGCTGTGCTGTCCCTTCCAACTCTTCTGCTTATTAGTGGATTAGGATCACGGGACTTTACTCAAAATTTGGCCCAAGAAGATGGCACTTGGCCCTATTACCTTGGCATTTTCCTTGTGTTTCCTTTGCTAACTTAGGTTCTCATGTGTGTGTGGTGCAGTTCCCTTGTGGCATTTAAGGCACTTGTTTTAAGAAGCAGTGCTTGGCTGGATGGATTGGGGAGAGTGGGGTTTGAATAAATGCTGGACTTAACTGGCAGTTTGTCACCTCAGGCTGTTTTCTCACAGGCTTCTCCATCTGTCTCCACATAAGGGCACCGTGTCCTTCTCTTAGAAGGGAGGAATGAGGTTCCCCTCTATCCTCTTGCAACTGCAGTTCTGGGCTTGCCAGAAGCAAGCTCAGTGTCAGGACCCTCCATACAGAGCACCCTTTTCAACCCCTCACGTCATAGTCTGGCTGTGAAATGACAAGTCTGGTGTATTTTTCCTTGCAGCAATATCAGAACCAGTTATTTCAACAAACAGAAGATGTGGATGGGAAAACAGAAATCATCATCAAGGTAAGCTGGGGATGTCTCGTATTTTATCAAGAGTCTTTTGTTCTTTGTCTTCTTCCATTTAAAGATGCAGGTTTTTATCACTGCTACAGAAGTCATGTATTCTCTATCTGGCCTTGCCTTCTGGCAGAGATCTGAGCTTTTCCTAGTGGGACTAACGTTCTGTTTGAGCAGAGTGTGTCCCGTTTTCACAATCCTTTATCATCATCTGGCCAGGTTAATCAGTCTCACTCACCTCTCAGTAATGGTCTTGCAGCTCTAAGGGCTGTCACTGAGGTCTGACAGGAAGGAAACTCTCTTTTTTGTCCTGTGAGCTGGGTTTCAAAACTGCCTGATTCCCTCTGGCATTGGGAATGAGAGTATGAGCTGAGTTAGTTCAGGACCCCCGATTTAAGCCCTTACAGCTCTATGTGTTATTCAGTTGTCTTTCTAAGATCTCCAGGTATAACTGCATGCGCTGTATATTTTCAACATGTTCCAATACTGTACAGGTTATGAACAGCCTCAAAGTCCCAAAGAGCAGCTTTAAGCCCCTTCTTGGTGGCCTGATTTCCCGGCTGTACATCAGGAATACAAATATAGCTCAGTCACTCCAGCTGTTAATTGTAGGTGCAGTGGTAAGATGTGAGCAGACGGTGTGATGAACTCGGTGTTAATCAGGGCACTGATTGCTAGGTTGGTTGTGCTCAAAAGAGGGAAGGAGCTGGTGGAACTAAAGACGCCTGTGATACTTCCACAGCCAAGAAACGCCTGTAACGGCCTCACACTGCTGCTCTGACGTGCTAATGATTTGTCAGTAATTTAATGAGTTGGAAACAGAATGCTCTGTGAAGTGCTTATTTTTGTGTTAGTTCAATGATGTTTCCACCTAAATATACAGGTTATGTTAATTGATGTCTCTGATATAAGATTAAAGCCATAGACACAAAAACGTCCTTTAAAAACCAGGTGTGATTTTTCGTCTATGTATCGTATCTCACCTTACTTCTAGGTTTAAGTCTTTGCTCCTGTTACAGCCTTCTTAATTTTACTCCTGTCTTCTGTTTCCCTGTTGGGACACTGTTTATGTAGTCATGCTGCTGACTGGCAAAGGAACAAGCCTGCGCAGCCCGGAAGAGCAGATCCCTTTTTCCTCTCAAAAAACAGGGAAAGATTAAACTGAAGGGCCCCATGCTTATGCCTGCTCTTGTCCTTCCTCAGACCCTCTCTCAGACATATGCAGGATTATAAACCAAACAAAACCCCCAGCAAAATTTGCCTTTAAAACTTTAAATTTGAGATAAACTCAGAGCTTGGGTATCGATGGCCGGCGCATAGCCTGTACGCTGCTGTTTGTGGAACATGCCTGCCCTCGGCTACGACTGGCTCGTGCTGAAGCCTGCAGTAACCTGGCTGGGCTTGATAAGACACACGACCTACGTGGAGGGAAGCATCTCCGTGTTACTGGGGACAGAGTTCCATGACCACTCAGTATCTCACCCATGGTTTTGAAGGGCTTTTTGCCCTCCAGAAAGGAAAACAGAGGTGCAGTTAATTTCCCAGAGTGATCCCTGCTAACATGGCGAGGAGAGTGGGTCTCTGAAGGCACGTCCGGAAGCCACTGGGCCTGTTTGTCTTGTGTTTGCGTATTGAGGCTATAATGGGAAATGGGGGCTTTACCGCTGCTCCTGCCTCACGTCATGTTACAGCGCCTGTGATCTCCCTGTTGTTGTTATCTCTGAGGTGGTCATTTTGCCTTTGATTTTCACAGCAGTCCTGTGTCAACTGCGGTCGTGAGGCGACAAACGAGTGCACAGGATGCCACAAAGTCAACTACTGCTCCACTTTCTGCCAGCGGAAGGTATAAGCTTGTTTGTGAGTCACAGATTGGGTTGTCTAGAGAGCACTGTGTGACCCTGGGGAGAGCCAGACGGCTCTGCCTGCTACCTGATGGGTATAAGCACGGCGAGAGGAGCAGGCAGCAGAACTTGCCGTGTCATGGGGACAGCCGGAGCACGAGCCGTGCACAGGTTGGCAGCCCCAGCACCCCAAACCCACCCTGCCCATTGGATCGCTGAGCAAGACTCTAGCGATGGGGCAGGTCTGCGGGTCAGGGCCTGGATCAAAAGGGTAGGGAAGGTCCCGAGATTTGCACACATCTTCTCAAAGGTGATCTAAAAAACAGCGTAACACCAGAAGTGAGAGCATGGACACCTCACTGCATGAGCCACAGGGACCAGTTAGCTGGGAGCACTTAAGTATGGTGGAGGAAGCTGCTGTGCTTCATGTTTCCCACAGGTTCCTTACAAAGACCCCTGGCACCCTGCTTTAGAGGGAGGGGTAATCTAGTGTGGCCGGGGTTACAGTTCTGTGGGCTGTCCAAGTTCAGTCTGAATAACTGAGGCCAAGTGTATAGAGTAGCTGAAGAATTTTGGCTGTTTCATTTCGCCTGGGACAAAGTGTAATCGTGGCCAGGTTCCCTGTCTGCATAGCAGAAAGATTAAAAATGCAAAGAAGGAACAAATGCTGCTTGCAGAAAACCTACACAGCCAACCTGCCGCCTCCCCAGGCATCTCACTGACAGTAACGCCGCCCTGTTGTCCTCTCAGTGCAAAGTGCACTGGGAAATGGCACCAAGTAGTCACCTTTTGTCCCCCTCCTAGACAGCTTGTCACTTCTGAAGGGACACGTGCCCGTGCCTGTAGCTGGTGCTCTGCACTGTGATAGGGCGGGAGACTGAAGTGCTCGTCAGTAACTGATTCCTTGAGATTCCCCCTGTATTTGTGAGTGGTGATGTGCAACCTCTGGGTTGAGCAAGTTAGAGGAGTATTCTGTTAGTTCAGACTAGAAGTTAAAGTAAGTAAACCCTGGGAGGAATTGTATTCCTCTCCTTTGCCATTGCTGAACCAAGACCGCTGGTATGGTGCTGTCCTTCAGGAGCGCCAGCTTGGAGTGAGCTGTCTTTCAGGAGAGGGTTTAAGTCATGGTTCTGACTCTGTTTTAGTAAAATTTCCACAACCTAGCTGACATGGATGTCCTGTTTTGGGTTGAGAAGCCAGCACTCTGCTTAGTTTGTATCTGCCTCGAGCTTTGACCCAGTATGTGGTTCCTTTCCTGTGCATCGTTAGTCATGTTCGGCCGAGCAGTAGAGACCTGCTGTAGCCCACCCGTGCTGGAGAATGCGCTTCTCAAACAGGGCTCTGTTGGGTCCCAGGGTGCTTTTGCAGGCTGTGCGCTTTGCAAGGGTCCTTTCTCTTCATGGCCTTTCCGTCTGCTCTTCCCTCGCAGGACTGGAAGGACCACCAGCATATCTGCGGCCAGTCGGCCACAGTGACGGTGCAAGCCGACGAAGTGCACGTCACGGACAGCGTAATGGAGAAAGTCACCGTCTGATCACACCTACCTCTCTAACCGTTCATGAACAATGTGGTGTGGCCGGCTGGATCGGCAACCCGGTGTGAACGGTCTGTCCTTTACAAACCCCACTCTTCTCTCTAGCAAACTCATTTTTGAAAGACTTTTTGATACTGTGACAGCATTTGCCTACTCCCAATCCTCTTACAAAACTTCAAATGATACAGAGACTGTGAAAACCTCATCTGGAAAAAACAAACCCCGCTGAACTGCAGCCGAGCAGCTGGGAGCCACCTTTGGCTCAAGGAAGCTCTGACTTTGCCCGAGTGGAACCTCCACCATGTGGATTACAGCGATCTCATCATCTCTCTTGAGATGGATCTAAAGCAGGTGCTGCAACGAGATATGCCAGTGTTCCCTTCTCCCTGTGCCTCCCTACCTCTTGTTTGAAAACAGAAACGAACTTTCATTTGGTTTATTTAATTGCCTTGAAAAAGTCAGTACAAGTTCTTAGTTTGCCATTGGAAGGACTTTTTTTTTTCCTGTGTTCCCTCTGTGCTGGGCAAGTTCGGAACACATTGGAGCTTCTGCACTTGAATATAAGTAAAAAATAACATGTTGTTAAATAAAATGTGGTGAAATCATGAGCATGCCCGGCGGTACTGTTTCATTCCCGCAGCAGCACTTTAACGTACTGATAAATGCAGCGCGTGGCTGTTGGGAGCTGGTGCTGCTGCACCGCAGCTGCGGTTACACAACGCGTGTCTTTGCTCTCCGTCTCCATCGATGCCCGGCTGGGACGTGTTTGCTGAGCAGGGCGGTGCAGTCTCATCATGCGGCGTGCCTTGGCTGTAGCTCATAGCGGCCATCTGGCCAAAATCAGATCTGAGCAAACCCAAAGTGAGAGAGTATTAATAGAGTGCTGTCCTGTCATTGCCTTTTAGTAGCTACTAATTAAACAAGTGGTGAGCAGTAGGAAGGGATTTGCTTCGTTCACTGCAACAAAATAATTTAATTATTAATGTACTTCTTTAATAATTTAGGCTGATCAGGTGCCTTTATTTGTGTTTGAAGATTAACGCTCGAGGCTGGAGGACTCTCAGTAGACACGCACACCTCTGGTTGGTTGGTTGTTTTTTAAACCTCAGGAATAGCAGTTGTGAGGTGTTACCTGTCCGGTTATTCGCTGAGATTTAGTGTCCGTGGGCAAGGAGGATTATTGTTCAGCTTCCACTCCAAGGGGCGTCACCTCTGAATCACAGAGTGACCCAATCCAGCATGATAAATGCTGTCAAAAGGAAAAACTTCTATCTAGAGTTGCAGGACAGTAATAACAGAAAAACACAATGGAAAATACTGAAGTCTTACAGTAGCGGTTTCTGACAAGTCCATTCATTCCTCCGGGAATCTTAAAGGTCTTTTTACGTTATGCTCCTTGTGTTATGAGGAGATGGAAGCTGGTTTATCATCTCTTACAGCATTTGCTGCACTGCTGATGTCTCCCTTCAGGAGACCCCATTAGCAGGGCAGGACCTGTCCATGGAGGGCGGGTGACAGGTCTCCGGCACGGGTCGGTGGCAGCTGATGGATGTTGACTGGAAAAGTTATTTCTCCTAATGCCGTGTTGTGGGCAAGGCAGGCAGCACCACGGCAGGAGGGACTGCTGCCCACGGAGCGTGAGGAATTGGTGTTGGCAGAGGGAAGGTAGCAGCGTGCCTGCCTCCTCCGAAGGAAACTGGTCTTTACTGGAAAGCCAAGCAGGAACTGAAGCAGGATGAGAACAGAAATTACCCATGTAAAACTCCCGGGAAGGAAAGAACAGGCAATTCCTTAGATTCCCACAGCAAAATGCTCACTCCTGCTTCCCAGAGTCATACTTCAGTATTTGTAATAGTTTCTTCTCACACTGTTAAATTATGATTGCCTGTTTTCTAAAGCTTAAACACAATCACTTAATTGAAAAGACAGTCTTAATTGAGCCCTGCAGTAATACAGCTAATTTACAGGGTTTCTTGCCTCCATCTATTGCCCATTAAGGTTCTGACTCGATGAAACAGTGCAGAACGTCGAACACCTCACACCGCTGTTGGGCTACACCACCCCTTTGTTTCCAGCGCCCAACCTCAGCAGCACCCTCCAGTAGGTGCCAAGCTCCCAGCACGGTGGCGCTGCGGTGGAGGTCTGTGTGTGCACCAGACGGTGAGCTGGTCCTCCCGCCGTCGGCTGGGCAGGCAGCAAGCAGTGCTGCTGCTTCAGTCCGGACCCCTCTTAGTGCTGGTGTCTGTGAGCAGAGGTGCTGTCCTCTGAGAAGACTGCAAAGCCGCAGCATAGTGAATCTATGGATGAGTCGCTCCTCAAATAAAGGTGGGCAAGACAGCAGCATTAGAATTAGTCTCGTGTTAGAATGCAGCGAAGGCTGGCTCTGAAGTGGCACCTTTGGAGCGCTAAAGCTGCACTTTCAATGTCAACCACAGCTTTCACTTGGAAAATACTGCTGTCGCTTCACCCCTTTGGCTCACCTTGTGTTCTCCACAGAGAACCATCCGTGTACAGCACTGCTGGTTTGAGAAGCAGAGCTCTGCGTGGATTCAAGGACAAGTACAGCTACGTGAAGAGGTGAGCTGAGATACCAGGTACTTGAGCTTGCCAGGTCTCCTGCTTGTGTCGGTGACGGGGCAGCAACTTACACAAGCACAGAGTCCTCCGCTGTCCTTATTTGATAGCTCGTGGCTGAGTGTAGCTGAGCCTTGGTTACTGTCTGAATTGTGGCTTTACTGCACCTTTTAAGGGAAAAAGTATTTGGAAGAGAGTGGGGCAGCTTTCCTAAATGAAAAAATTGTAGGTATGACTAATCTGTAATTAAAGCTCTTGGGGAGCTTCCCATCAGAGCCCTCGTGTCTGGAGCGGCTGCGCCCCAGCACAGTGGCAAACTACAGAACTCGAAAAATTTACAATATGGTCACTGGGAATTTCATATGTTTATTAGTTGATGATAAATTGATCAAGCAGTTGTTATTCTTAGTCAAAGAAAAGCTTCAAACCTCCCTGCAGTACTTCTTTCCTTTTGTTTCTAAGTAAAAAAATTACCCCTTGGAAAGCAACAACCCTATACAAAAGTCATTACTGAGAAGGTTGCAGGTTTGTGCAATAATAATTTTCTTCCCTCCTCAGCCTCAGAGAACAGCATTAGCTGCTCCCTCTTGGCTACCCTCGGTGTCACTGCGCTCAGCTTTACCAAAAGGTATACAGGATTTTTTCCTGCAGGCTGGAAATGGTTCCCTGCAGGTATTGTACGGCTTGATAAGGAATTCTGGAGCGCTAGGAATGACATCATTGTGCCTTTGGGTGGGTAAATGTCAAATTCCTACTAGGCAGCCACATGCACTCTCACAGGGACCTTACGACTCTCATCCTCGCGTGCCTTGCGTGCCCTGTGCGCCAGCAGCCTCAGCGTGACCCGTCGCCATTCCCAAGCAGGGAAAATAGAACAGGCAAGGCGGCTGTTTTGTGAGCTGGTAACGAGTGAGGTGGCTGTGAGCCCTCAGTGGTGCTCGGGTCTCCCATCAGCCCGGCGCGGTGGGTGCTGGGAGGGATGAGCAGTACTTGTCTGTCTAGCGCACAGTGAAAGGCCACTGCACTTCAAGCCATTGGATTACAGAGCAACACTACCTCACTGCGGTCGCTTTAGATTTCTCCAGGTCTTGGCCAAACTTTGGCATTTCTCAGCCAGGGTCAGCCTTCGGGCCCCGAGGGGGCCAGCGATACTGCACAGAGCTGTTTTCTTTGGGTTTGTTTGGTTTTTAGTTATTGTTGGTTTTGGGTTTTTTGGTAGGACTTTAATGTCTCCTTGTTAAACATGACTAAAATTAGTCTTTGAATTTAAAATTATCAAGGGTAGGGGGTAAGGGGATTGCACAGGTAGATAGATACACCCTCATCTGGCACGTGAACATCTGGAAATGAGCTTAACAGCCTTTGTTCCTGCCAGACTCCTGTCCACGTTACCTCACAGTAATGGTGGTTAATGCCTCCCCAGCAGGCAGAGTCCATGGCAGGCCCAGAGCCAGCTGAAAGCAGCTCAAGCAGCACGCGGGGCCCTGCTCCAGGACAGCCCAGGCCTGTGAGTAAAATGATGCAAAAAGAATATAATTTATGATCCTCAGCAGTCTGTGCCAGGCTACCGCTCTGCCCAAAGCCACTTCTGAACTGAAGTGGGCTGAAGAGGAATGAAGTACTGCACTTGCCCTTTCCTGCACCCCAGGGGGTTTCTTTGCCGGGGTGAAGGAGGCAGCCCGGCTCTGAGACACACGGTGTGTCCTAGTGTGCGTCGGCAGGGCTCGATTTTGCTCTGCACTCACGAGTGTGGTTTGTCCCTGTGATTTAAATCATACGGAACTGGTGGAGACAGGCTGGTGCCAGGCTGGGCTGCAGTAAGGGCGGGCTCCTTCAGTAATGCATCTCGCGACAGCGCTGGGAGGATTCTCCCCGTGCAGGGGTGAGAGCAGGGAATTTGTCTGCCACTTGGGGCCACAGCAGCTGCGAGCTTCAAAGCTCTTCTGCCCCCCTGGATCACGGCGGGGATGAGGAGTGTTTTACTTTGCTTAGTGCCAGCCACGAGAAGCCCAAACCAGACCAAATGCCTAAATCTAAAGCAAGAGCTGTTCTGAGAACCATCCCTGCTGTCCTCTGGCATCTTTTGCCACTTAGATCAACCACCAAGTGTCACAAAAGTGGCTACACCTGCAGTTTGCAGTGGGGAGAGTACCCCAGCTGTAGCCACTGGTACTCACCTGTAACTCCTTATCACAAAGAGCTGGGAACCGGCATCCTTTAGGGCCATCTCTCCTCTGCCCCTCCTCCCCAACAAAAACAGCAGACCTTAGGCAGAAATAGGTCTTTAATGAACTATACAAAAAATAGCCTGGGCGTTCCATCCCCCACCAGTTCCAGTGGGCTCAGCAGAAGAGGTGCAAGACTTTGCGGAAGAAGTTCCTGAACTCCGTGTTGAAAACGGTATAAATGATGGGGTTGAGAGCACTGTTGACGTAACCCAGCCAAGTGACAGTGCTGGTGACTTGAGTGGGAATGGTGCAGGACTTGCAGAGAGCCCTGGTAATGTGGACCACAAAAAAAGGTGTCCAGCAGAAGAGGAAAGCACCTGCCAGAAGGACATGAAAGAGAGAAGGTGATGTGAATGTTAAAAAAGGGTTTAATTTAAGAAACGCAGCCTGGACCAAACAAGAAGGGAGACAGCTCAGAGTGCTTTGGGAAAAAGCAGCAGATGATGTGCTGACATGTAGAGCTGGGCTTATGCCCAGACAAAAAAATTTAGGATGTCTTTCTTGTTCTAAATGTTGATGAAAAGTCTGAGTTATGTATTGTTTTGGGTTTGTATTTAAGATCTCAGGAGTCACAGGTTTACCTTTGAAGAAAAGGTTGGATTATAAACACAGTGTGTATGTTCTTTCCCAGGCGTGGTGTTTGTTGGCACTACTCTGTCGCAAAGGGACACTGAGAGGTTCACTGGATAAACCTCCTCTCACTACAAGAGATGGTAACGGCAGGTCTTAAGCCTCAACCAGGCTGTTCCACAGGAACAAGGGGAGGGCGGGTGTTAAAAAGAGTCCACACATGATGGAGAGGGAGGCTTTTATGTCACCCTCACCTCCTCCAGCAAGGAGAAAGCATGGTTCTCAGCGTGGCAGCTCTCATCGCTGCCCAAGCACCCGTCCCTGGGCAGTGTGGCTCCTGGTAGGGCAGTCGGCAAAGCATGCGTTCCCTTTGCCAGGTTCAAACAAGTCTTGCCAGACCGACCCCTGCTGCAGGACAATGCAACACGTTTCCCACCCTTGCCCAGCCGTCACTGACTGCTACTCACCGACGACGACAGGCAGCACCCGCATGGCCTTCCGCTCCCGGCCGTTGATCTTGGCCCGCTTCCGCCTGTGTCCTGGGTGTGGGTACTTGAGGTGTGGGTAGGAGACAGTCTGGATCCCATTGTTCATCACACAGTCCCCAGGGTGGTCAGAGCGGGCGTAAGGGTTGCACTCCTCAGGCTCCAGTCCGGTCTGCTCTCGCTCAATGAAGGTTGAGGGGTGATAGAGCTTCCTGTTGGCCCCATAGATGCTGCCCCTCAGCTTGGATTTCCTGGCTTCTTCCCAACGCTTGAGTCCGTGGAACATGGCGCAGTAGAGCACCAGCATGACGGGGCAAGGGATGAAGAAGGAGCAGATGGAGGAGTACACAATGTAGTTGTCATCCTCCAGCTGACACAAGCTGGGGTCCCGGTTTGGGACGTTGTTGAGGCCAAATATGACTGGGGATGCTACAGCAAAGGCGAATATCCAGGTGGTGGATATAAGGATCAACTGCCGCAGGTCGATTTGTCGCCGGTTGTAGTTCAGTGGGATTGAAACAGCAATAAACCTGCCAATACAGGCCCCAGGTGAGTCCTAGTATGGTGGTGTCACCACTGGTAACATAAGTGAGTGGTCCCAAAGCTGCTTGCCACTGTCCTTCCCCCCTCTTAAGTTACTGACATGGCCAAGGCCTGGGCGACAACCAGTCTCCCCCCCGAGAAGAGCACGCAATGGGACAGCTGAGACCCAACTGTCGCACAACTGTGCTTTCAGCTTGGCCACCACGAGGGTATGGATGGGACACAAACGCGGTCATGGGGGAGGATGGTAGGGCAGAACGCCCTCCGGAGGGGGAGCAGGATCTGGCCTCCACGCACGGGAGCCTTGCGAGGGCATGTGTGGAAGCAGTTTGATGCCAGGACACGGCGCTCCCTCCTCTGGCACGAGGAGGAAGGCGGCACTTACCGATCCACGCTGATAGCACAGAGATTGAAGATGGAGGCTGTGCACAGCATCACGTCCATGGTCATCAGGGCATCGCACAGCACCGTGCTGAGGGACCACACGCCTCCCTGGAACTGAAAAGATCCCCAGGGTAAGCAGATGCCATCTCCCACTCCCTTTAAGATGATGCAGAATAATGCTGTGCCTGGGCGCCTCAGCCACTCGCATTTCCCTCCAGACAAGCAGCCTGAGTCGAGCAGTCCTGCCCATGGCACACTACTCCCCTCCCAGCAAAGCAGTGGCACACGGGAATTAGCCCCACGCAAGAGCTCACAGCTTGCCTGGGGCTTCTCGGTTCTGGCCTGGCTGGAGAATTGAGCCCACAGACCATGAGCATCGCCAAGCAAGTCGTGCTGGGCAGAAAAACGGCCGCAGGGCAGCCCTGGTTAGTGCAGAGTGACAGCCAGCAGGCGCCAAACCCCCAAACTCGTCAAACTCACCGCCCCAAAACCTCCCCAGTAACACAGGGCTGAGCATTCACTGCGCAGCATTGCTCGCTGTCGGTCACTGCAGCGATGGAGCGTGAAGCTCCCCTTCCATTTTTCATGTCCGAACTGCTCAATGTCCTGTTTGCAGACTCCGTGACTGGTTTCTGTGTGTTACACAACTGTTCCATTCGGTCACGCTAAGCACAAGGCCAGCCTCTTCAGACGGTGTTCAACCTACTCGGGTATAATCTCTCGTTCACTCTCTCTACAATTGCAGGCACCCAGGGCAAAGCAGAAGTGCTGCCAGCGAGAGGACGTGACCAGACGTGTGTCATTGGTCTGTATTACTTGGACGTGCTGACCGCTGTACAAAAGATACCAGTTAAAAATCTACGCTATTGCATCACAAATAATGCTCTGAAAAAAAACCCCAACAAAGCCAGAAAATGCCCGCGGGTTTGCAGTTTGTCAATACCAGCGTGTGGAACAGGAACATTTGCTCAGCAGTGTGCTGTGAACCTGGCTGTTGAAAAATGGGAATGGAAGGAAAAGCTCAAGGAGCACAGAAATAAGTGAGGATTCATTAAACCCTTCTTCAGCACATGACGCCACATGCTTGGCCAGACCCTCATGTATCCAAAGCTGCTGCGCTGAATTCAGCTTCCTTTCCTCGCACCAGGACAACTGCCTCTGGGACAAGACCATAAACAGAATTTTTATAAAAACTCTAATTTTAGTGCAACAAGAGAGGGTGCCTTTTTGTTTTTCCCTGACAGTAAAAGAGGGCTCAAAACCCCGTTCAGCTCAAGCTGACCCCCTCCATCAGAGTTCAGCAGTTGAGAGGAAGAACGTCTCCCTCGCTCCCCCGTATCAAACTGGTATAAAGCTCCGTCACCCCACACCGCTGTGTGTGCTCTGCAAGCACTGACTCCAAATGAAATTCCTGTAAAAACCACTCGGTTCCAGGCACAGCAAACTGAGCCTCCTGTATCTGTTGCAACGATGTGGTGGGCCTGCGTGCTGCTCCTGTAAGGAGCAGGGCACAGAGCGGGACGGCTGCCAGGGCAGAGGGACAGGTAATGATTTCAGCTTGAAAACCAAGAGGTCAGTAGCAACGGCCACTCGTCATGTCCGACTCCAGCACGGGGCTTTTACTAGCAGCTTGCAGATCTGTTCTTGATCACACTAATTCTTTGCCATTCAGCTATTTTGTATATATTTTATACACACATGTATATGTTTTTTTCCTTTAGCTCATACTCCTTCACAGTCATACTAACACAGAAGCTTGTGGTCACCCCCTAAACAGGCCTACAGCAGAATTCAAGGAGCCGAGCTCTTGCACAGAGCACCACCAGCTCACGGGAACGCCTCTGCCCAGGGCCAGGAGCCCCTCAGCCCTCGGTCCTGTCCCCTCCCGGCAGCCCTGTTATCTCCAGCCTCACCCAACGGCCCAGCGCTGCTTCCTGGAGGGAGAACAGCCACGCCGGTGTCACCGAACTGCTGCCAGGTAGGGTCAGAGCACAGCCGCAGTGCTCAGCCCCGTTGCAAAGTCCCATACACACAGAATATGTACATTTTCTTTATCTATTATATAGAATACACACATGTATAAAATAATATATAGTATACATATATTATACTACTAATAAGCTATATATTATATATTGCTGTAATATAAGATATAGACTATAGTGAACATGTCTACATATTGTGCATACATGGGGCTTTGAAATGTTTTTCTATAGTACGTATTATATATCAATGCAATATGTAACATTTTATACATTACATATAACTCATCTATAATATATGCTATATACGTAATACATGTATATCTATAAATTAAATTTAAAGTTATTATATTTATTATTAAAAATTAGATTGTATACAAATAAATATAAATGTAAAATGCCCCTGGGACTTTGCAAAATATCAAACACTATATATACTCTTACTATTATAAAGATATATGTTTTATATATAGTAAATACTGCTATAATATATATTGCTACATGTAATATATGTAATTTACAATATATTTTTATCTCTATATAATGTGCTATATTAAAATTACTTTTTTATATATATATTTATATATAAGTCCCAGGGACTTTCTTCTATTTTATATACATATATTTTTATCCTTATCATTTATCAATGTATTAATATTATGTATTATACAGTGCATTAATATATAACAATATAATATAGAACATATATAAATAATGTCTATATTATATATCCTATATTATGGTAATATGTAGTAAAATACATAACCTATATGTAATATATTATTATATATTATGTATTCATGTTTACGAAATAGCTGTTATGCACGTACAGGTGAAGCTGCTCGGAGGCCACGCTGCTCTGCCCAGCCCGGGACGCCCCCAGAGCACCGCAGCGCTGCAGGCAGAGACGTCCCCGGGGGCTGTGCTGGTCCCCTGCCGCGACCCAGCTGCAGAGCACGACCCCCACCACCCCCTCCTGTGTCAGCCCCCTAACAACCGCTTTGGTACCCGAAAAACACTGACCAGCTGGGGAGGCGGATGTTAAGAAATGAGAGCGGGGCGCCAAAAAAAGCAATTCAGCATCTCAGAAGAGTGAGCGAAATGCCTGGGACCCGGCCTGGGGGACAGCGGAGGAGCTGCCAAGGGTGCGGAGAGGAGTTTGACCCATGTGCCAGTGCAAAGTGAGGAGCGATGCGATGAAGGTGAGACAAGAAATAATGAGACCGTTGCTGTATTTGGTTCTAAACCAGGAGAAACAGGAAAAAGGGATTTAGTTTAGTCTAACCCAAAAGAAATGCACCCAGGGAAGCAGGTGTCACCTCCCAGCACCTACACGTGGGTAACGTGACCGAGGCTGAAGAGCAAACGGGAGGTACATCTTCGGTGCCACGCACAGAGGCAGCCAGCCAGGGCACTCCAGGGGTGAGCCGGGCACCTCCGCGGCTACACCACAGCCGCTCTCCAGGTCCCACACTGCCCTACAGCAACAGTCAGCCGGTGCTCACGCAGCCTCACTGCACGGTCCAGAGAGTGGGTACAGATTTGTTCATGAACAGATGCTAAACAGCGGAGTCTGCTTTTATTCATCCCAGCACCCAAAACGTGGGTAACGCTCGCCACGTAACGCTGGGCAGGTGCAGAAACCCCTGCCGGGAACAGGGGCAGGCAGCTCTGCAAGGATTAATATCAGGCAGTAATGATGTCACACATGGGATTATGATTAGAGGAGCTGTAAAGCCAAAGTAGACTGAAGAAACTGGCTATTTTTATATAGCCATCTCCTTGAGAGGTAGCCCAAACCTCCAGGGGAGGGCTGGATTCAGACCGGAATGCTTCATTCAGCCTTTAGCACACATCAGCCACCCCAAACTGAATTTGGGATCTGAATCAGAAAAAACAACCCTCAAATTTTTGCCAAGCTCACTGGGATCCTGACGAGTTCAGCTCAGATTATGAGAGAGAAAATTTGATTCTGGGCTACAGTTTTCAAAACCTGTTTGTGATTTTAGGGAATTAATTGATTCTGAAAAGGCCAAGAGCTCTCAGGCTGCAGCACCTTCAGAGGACGCAGCCTTTGCCATGGGATTCAAGTTGGGCACTCCAAAAATGCTACAAACTCTTCCCTTTCCCCACCAACCCCCAAGACTCTGACTCTGGGGAAAGTGCTGGGAGAGGACTTGCCATTATACCGTGTTTTTTGCCCGCCCACTGTAGCAAAATGTGCCAAGAACCTCTCTGATGGGTGAGTGACTTTGGATTAGAGGCATAGCTGGCTTTGCTGGGTCATGTGATTAAGTGGTACCTAATTACAGGAGGTTGCAGAAGATTAGCCCATCAAGGTACAACAGTGTAAAGCTTTAGGGATCATAAACAGCTCAAGCTGCCTTTATGAAGTGCTCCAGAGCAACTCCACTTCCATCGGCTTTTTTGCGTTCTCTGCTTTTTCAGCGCTTGGCCCCTTGTTTTTCTCCAGCGACACGTGACCAGTGGTGCTGGTGCTGAGGACACAGAAGCTGCACAGCAAAACAGATGCTCTACAGGCAAACCGTCTCCCTTAACAAAATAAAACCAAGCTGCAAACATAACCCCACAAGCCAGCCTACCTGCTACCACTTTTCTAAGGCTGATGATCTGCTCTGCACAGGTCTGGCGAGAGTATAGTCTGAGCCTTCAGGAGGTGAGGTTGGGCATGGTAACCACCACGCTCGAAACCTCCAGGCATCACCTCTTGGAAGATGTTGGAAAAGTCTGTGTGTGTGGCAGGGAGGGTCACACTCTGCCCTTCGCTCAGCGCTCCGTGGCAGACAAGGAGGGTTTATAGGAAGGTGATAATGATCGCCGCTCTGGCCGCAAGCCAGACCCCTTCCAAAGCGATATTCCAGGTGCAGATTGGCTGCTTTGTTTAACGGATCAAGGTTGGCAATGCCAGTAAATTTACATGCAGCCACTGTGGTCTCTTACAAGACAACAGTATCTCACCACAAACGGCACTTGCGTTTGGGATCAACCACTATGTGCAAAGAAGAAACAAGTGCTTCCTACGAAGAATACAAAGAGGTTATGGAAAAGACTTTATAGGCTGGTGGATGGTGAGAGACAGAGTTGACTTCTCAAACACCCTTTCAGGCTGCCTTCCTCGTCAGGTCATTTTGATGTCCTTATTCCTAAGAACAGCTGATTTGTAAGAAAAAATCTGCTTTCCGGCATCAGGCTTGTTTGCGAGAAGAGCTCTTACACCGCCGGTGCTCCTGAGGGCATAAGCCAGGACGGGGTCAAAGGTTTTAGTGTCATTTCCTATGATAACAGCTCTTGTCTCAGTCCTGCTACGTGCTTCTGCACAGCACCACACAGCAGCTTCGTACCCGCCTCTCTCGGCAGCCCTGCGAACAGGCTCGCTAAGAAGCAGAGCGCACAAAGCGATCCTTCAGTCTTCAGTGGTGATGGCATCTGAAAAAAGACACCCAGGCAACAGCAGCCCGAAAGCGAGTTAGGAGATGCCCAGACGAATTTCTGAACGAGCCCTCAGTGAGGCCACGGCTCAAGCACACAGCACGGAGAGACTTAAAGCACTAATCCGAAGAGCCCGGGCCTGCCGAGAAGGCTACAACACCAATCAGAAGAGTAATAATCCTTGCAAGTGGGCAAAGTCCAGCATCAGAGTGAAAGAATTGTCCAAATGCCCACAAGAAGCTGACTCCGGGCCTTTTTTCACGAGCCGTGACGACTGCTGCATTCTCCAGAAGACACAATGCAGCCTACAAGGAAGGGGAGAGGGAGTGGGACACAACACAAAGGTGGCCTCACATCTGCTCTAATGTCCTTTCTTCACTTAAATCATTGAGGTCAGGATTTCTCAGAAATGATAAGCAAGTCTTATCATCCACCTGAAACACTGTGAGGGCCCGAAGACACTTCCCCGCCATTACTGGTCACTGAAAATAAAGTCCTTAGCACTGGTTTCTGATCGCTGGCCTGCATCACCTCCCCAGTGTTCTGTGCAGAGACTGTGTGGCTCAGCCATCAGTCAGGCCTAGAAGAAAATCTGTTTCCAGTAAAGCTGTAAGATTCCAGGAAAGGCTAATCTTGAATACTGCTGCAGAAAGGATGACAAACATTCACAGAGAGCCACAGAAAATGTGGAGGAGGATAGAGGTCTCTCATCAGAAGAGCCCCATCACAGGCACACGACATGCTGCAAAAAGGAGATCTTTCTATACCAGGGGTACAGTAATATCCTGAAAGTTTTCTGCAGAACAGCATCATCCCCACCAAGAAAACAGCTTGCATCGTTAGGACTGGCTGCTTGATCACTCTGAGGGTCTGCGAGGCAGTGCCTGCTTGGAAAGACTCATCTTCCCTGACCTGTAGAAGGAGCCAGGTAAATACGCAGATCTGCTAAAACCGTTTTCCTCTTTTTCGTAATGCATTACACAGATCTTAGAGGCAAAGATGTTTACGTAACGATGCCTTCCACGGCTCCTGCCCTTTCACAGCTTGGGCACTCAGCCTGGATTAAGGAGAGCTGATGAGAGGAGCAGTTTGCAGAGAGAGGCAGGTTGGAGGTGTGCTCTACAGCAGAGTCCAAGAGTGGAAGTTGCTCAGCCTGGTGCCTGCCCTAATTGCTGGGAATGCCTCCAGTTAATGAGGACTATATAACCTGCCGCTGTGGCCCCTGCCATTGTCACAGTCTTTGGTTAAACACAAAGACAAGCCTTTGTAGCCATGCAGCTCCCTCCCTCCAGATTTCTAGTGGGCAAAGCTGCTGAAAGCCTAAAGATATCTGCAGTACCTCCACGGCACCTCATAGCTCTGCTTTCTCATGTGTCCTCACTGCCTCAGGGGAGCGATAACCCCCATTTTCAGTGCTATCAATGCTCCAGGCAGACTCTGGTATCTTCTCCTGGCCTCTCTTCACACAAAAGTAAGGCTTTGCTCCTGGAAAATTATTGTGGACCCATGGGAGTGCCCCAGGCCACCTCCTTCCCCTTGCTTCCCATCATCCTTGCCTTACTGGCACTGGATTGATTGCTTGGAGAGCACTTTGCGCTCTCATCAGAGAGACAAGGCCGCTGCAGAAAAGCAGTCTACCTTGGATTTTCACCTGTCCCTGTCATACAGCTAGGAACTGAGATTCCCAAGCAAGTTGGAAGATAAATGCCTTCTGCATATCAGGGCAGCCTGCTGTGTGGTAATTAACAACCGGCAAACAGGAGAACATGTCTTTGTTCTGTGTTTGAACATGTTCAGTGGAAAGCACTGGGCACATCTGCATCAGCCCACTAAGATTTGGCACATGATTGCCTGTGTACATACTGATACCTGCACACTGGCTCAGTCACTGCCGTGTAGCAGCAGCTAACAAGACAAATGGCAAACAGCGCTAATCCACCTCCATCCAAACCAGCACTCCAAACAGAATGAGGAATGAGCAGGGTACAGAAGTTCATCTGGTTTTCTTTAAAGATGGCGTATTTCTGCAAAAGAGGAACTGGCTGTAAACACTGCCCTGTCAGGAATTCACTTCACGTCCACAGTCTCAGGAGCTGTTCAGTTTGGAAACAGATACTTTAAGCCAGTGGAAAGCTGATGTTTCTTCCCATCCACAGGGTGCTTCTTGGTTACATCAGGTTGTGGAGGATCACAACTGACAAATGACAGCAACATTTGAATTTATGGAAGGCCAGCTTCATCCCATCAGTTTTAACACTCTTTCTCATTAAGGCTCCAAGCATTAATTTGAGCTGTTAAGGTAGGTAAATTTGACAGGACAAACTAATGAGGAAAGACATACAGCCTGAAGAGCTCCCAACAATGCACAGCGAACACTAGAGAGAGATTTAGGCCAGGGCAGGACTCAGGGGAAAACGTTCATCTCGCACAGACCTTCTGTGGGGAGAAGAGGTCTACAGGCTTTCCCGCACGCCCGGAGAGAGCCACAGTTCAGTGGGAGATACCAATTTCCTACAACACTGCCCTATTTCCAAAGAAAGTTCACTCAGCCAAGGACTGTCTGTTTTAATATTGGTCGAGGGAGCCTAACGCAACAGGACCACAACTGGCCAGGAGTAATAGACACCATCTCCTGCTCACCATCAGAAAGCCATTGCACCACTGTGGTGCTTCTCCCCTAAGCTGCACGTGCGAGGACAAGACTACGGGAGGTTTGCAGGGGATGGCCTCATTTCCCTGCCCTTCTGCCAAGCTCTGGTTCCAGTCAAGACCGTAGTGATTGTGAAATGGTACAGTGAGTTGTGACCGCACACGTCAATTTCCTCCTTGTCTAGCAATTGCTTTCAGCAATCCTGCAACCCTGCAGGTACAAACAAGGGACATCCAGCGAGAACTAACACACTATCTGGCTTCCTACAGCAAAGACCTCCGAATCCTCACCATGGAGTAAGAGTTTAGCTGTGACAACAAAAGTTATGCTGGCTCTTTCAGAAGTACAAAAGGAGAGTATGTGTCAACAAATGCTGCTAACGCATTGGAATAAGCTTTCTTAACAACTAGAAATAACAGTCAAGATCAAGGCCTCTCCCACTGTGCTCAGGCTTCTGTGAACAGCAGCAAAGGACAATCCACATCTCACAGGAAGGATTCCCATCCCCACTGAAGCTTGTGGGAGACCTGTTGTTTTGTGGGGATGTCAGATGTCACCTCAAAAGTTAAATCCCTTCAGCTGTCTTCTAAAGCCTTGACTAGGAGGGATGTTTCCAAAAACCTAACACAAGGAGCAGGAGAAAAGCACAAGATGACCGAGCTTCGCCTGCTGGATGAAAGAAGTGGTCAGAATTTATTGTTCTGTTCCTGCTAAACAAGAAGCAAAAAAACACCCTCTCAGCCGGTTTTCAAGTTTTCCAATAAGCCCTCAAAGTCTACCTTTAGTCTGTCAGGAGCTGTACTAAAGTTAAAAAGCCAACCAAACGAAAAAACTCACACCAAGAATAAAGGTTGAACTGAACATTCAGGACTGTCCATGCCACATTTTCAGTGGCTGAACACAATGGTACAGAACGTAAGTTGAAATCAAGCTAGTTTTAAACAGCAGCAATCACTATACTCTGCACCCCCAGCCCAAGCATCTGATTCCTATCTACAGTTTTTGCTTTTGCCTCCAAGAAAAGAAAAAAAAAAAAACCAACACAAAAATTCAAAAATTCTATCCCCTGGCACTGACTCAATGGCTACTCTAGCTTTTCCTTAGCATATTTCAGAACAAAAGGAGATGCAAATCCTGCACCAACATACAAGAGATTATTAAAAATGAACATGGGCACTATGGGCTGAGCCCACACAGAAACCTCCAGGCACGAAGTGGGTACTGCTTCAACACAAACCACCTCAGCTGCCCTACGTTTCCAAATGTCGTTGCCTGCTCGAGGAGGCTGACTGCTGCACAGTGCTGCTGCTCTCTCCATACCTGCACAGCACCTTCCACGCCCACGCTGAGCATGACCGCAGTGGGAGGAGCGCCGACCCTGCTGCATGCTCTTTTTACAGGGTCTCTTATGCCCCTGAAAGCTTTCTTGCAGGACCTGCAGAAGTTGGAGGGAAAGACAATTCTGTCATATGCCACCTTCATTGCCTGTCGTTTAATACCCCGGGTGCAGAGACATAGAATTATACCACATAACTGATGTTTATGAACAGCTATGGAAGTGAACACACAAAGTATGATAATAGCTAAGGCACAGGCTGGACAGCCCAGGTTTATAAAGCTCATACAGGGCTGAACACCCGTTGCCTGAGCATCCAGAATTTGTGGGATGTCTGTGGTACCCAAGGAGAGCCCTGCAATGCTCATGCCCAATTGGAAACATTTTCAGAGGTGCCCCAGAGTATGTTAACCTGCGTTTTACATATGCCAGCAAAACTCATGCCTGCAGGCTAGAGGAAACCACGGGGGGGGGGTGTCTGCCCATAGAATCGGGAATTGGAGACATGGAGATTAAACACAAAGAGCAAGAAAAAAGGGAATTCCAATTAGCAAGAAGTAGCAGAGAAGAATCATGAAGACAGACGCTTTCTAACCACCGAAACTGATTTAACAAGGAAAAAGCAAAATCACTAAAACCAAACAGCACGGGGGGTGTGTGTGTGTGTGTGTGTGTGTGTGTGGTTCCTGTCAGTGTGGTGGAAAGAGAGCAGGGAATCTAACGCTTCTGTTCTTCACTGGTTCTTCTTATGGTGACCCAGATGAACCCATCCCTCCAGAATACCTGTCTCCAGAGAGGTCACAGTGTCCTGCAAAATCCTAGGACCAGGTAGAGAGGCTAAAAGCATCCTAAGCTCTAATCCACAGCCTGCAGTGCTTAAGAAAGCATAGGCCCATCCCAGTCAGGCGCTGAGTGGCAGCCCTGGCACTGGAGAGAAGGGGAGTTGCTGAGGCCTGAACACTGCTGGTACGCTCTTGTGTTAGCCTTCAAGGATGGGAACACCACCTGGTCTCACCCATGGGGAGAGCCCCTTTCACTCCCCGAGGAAGCACTTAAACCACCACCTTACAAATCATGTGGCCATCAGAAAATGCAAGCTTCGTCTGACACCCCGTGCCGCCCCCAGTCCCCAGACTACAGCTTGCTGTGGCTGCTCACTGCGCACAAGGTTGCATCCAGGCTCTCCCCACATCTGGTAAGGATTTCTCTTTCTTCCACACCGCCAGCTACCGCAAGGGCAAGTGCAACACAGCTGCTATTTTGGCCTGTGGGTGCTTTCATCCACTTGAGTGGGGAAAGAGCACTGGCTGGTACTAATGGGCAGGCTCTAGCGAGCCTCCTCACCCCAGTCCAACAAATCCCCCCGCAATCTCAAGACGTTATCAATCCCCTGGGAGTAAACATTTATCTCCCTTTTACAGAGAGGCAGAGAGACATGCAAAACCAGTCAACCTCAGGAGTTCCTGTTTTGCTTTCCCTCAGCTGTCACAGTCTCAGAAGTGAACCGGTTTTGGAGGTGAACAGAAAGGCTGACCCAAAGCCCCCCAAGGTGGCTCTCCAGGACCACCACCGCATGCAGGGTTAGGCCTGTGAGAACTAGAGAACCTGCCAGGAGGAGCCCTGCAGCGAGCTGACCAAAGCCACCTTGATGTAGGCTGACCAAATCCCATCTAGCTCCCTAAAAGCTTCCCCTACTCAGCTCAACATGGAAACCTGTTTCCTGGCTAAAGATCTCTATTATCACCAAAGAGCACAGCACAGGAGCTCTCTACCCCTTTTTAACCGTTTGCTGATGGCAACCTTTGAAGTGTGCCACGCAAGGGCTCCCCGGAGCTGCTGACCCGGCCTGGGGCTGACACCCCAGTGCATCAGCTCCACTCGGTGCGTTTGCAGCTCAGCAATCGAGGGGGGAACCCACGAACTTGCACTAAAGCGGCTGCCGCTTCCATCACTCGTGGTCCTGCGGGGGTTTTGCGCCACAGGCAGCAGCGGTGCCACGGGAGACTAAGAGGGAAAAGCCGCGGTGGTTTGAAAGGCGCATCCCTGCAGCGGAGCGGGGGGACGGGGCAGAAGGGCAGGGGCTGCCCCGAGGGCAGGGATGCCGAACCGGAGGGATGGAGGTGGGGAAAAAACCCGCAGAAGGGCTTTAAACCCTCGCTACCTGGTCTCTTGCCGATCGCACCCCGCAGCCCCGGGCACAAAAGCCACAACCCCCAGTCCCGCCGGTGACCCCCGCCGGGCAGCCTCACCTCGGAGTAGACGTAGAGGGGCAGGACGAGGAGGGCGAGCAGCAGGTCGGCGACGGCCAGGCTGACGATGAAGTAGTTGGTGGTGGTCTTCAGCGCCCGCTCCGTGCAGACGCTGAGGCACACCAGCCCGTTGCCGCCCACGATGAGCAGGATGAGGACGATACCCAGCACCAGGGCGGCGATGTTGTGGCCTCCCGCCGGCGGCGGTGGCGGCGGCGGAGGCGGCAGCGCGGTGCCGTTGCAGGGCGCGGGCCCGGCGCTGCCGTTCCCCATGGCGCCGCGCCGCTGCCCGGGCAGCCCGGCGCATGGGAGCTCCCCCGGCCCCGGCCGCCCGGCTCAGCTCCCGCCGCCGCCGGCCGTGCTCAGCCCCGCGGCGAAGCTCCGCCGACGGGCCGGCCGGCCCCAAACTTTCCGCCGAGCGGGGAGGAGCCTCCGCCGCCCGCCCCACCCGGCGGCGGCCCCCGCGGCTTGAACTGGGTCACCAAGCGGCTTATGGGGGGGGACGGAGGGGGCAAGGCTCCCGGTGTCCCGTCCTCGTTCCCCCCCCCCCCCCCCGCCGAGCCCCGGGGGAACTGCCGCGGCGGGGGACCCCCACACAGACTCGCCCCCGTCCCGGAGGTGAGGGGCGCGTCGTGGTGGCACGCCCAGCCCCGGAGGAACCCCCCCCTTCCCCCTTGGGGGATGCTCTTCGTGGGACCGACCCCTGCTCGTAACCGAGCTCTCCCCGTGGCAAGGTGAGTGCTGTCAGTCCAGGGCTTTACCGGAAAAAAAAACCCGGGGATTAACGCCTCGTCCTTCAGTGCCGAACTCAGCCCGGTCTCCACCTCCCGCGCAGGAGTCTCCTTCTCCCGGGGTAGGGCTTGGTGCCGTCTCCGGAGCAGCAGGGAGAGAACAGCTCTGCACTGACACAGCTAACATCTCCTCCTTGATTAGCCACCCGCTTCCAGGTACAGCAGCAATCGGTTGGTATTCCGTATTCGGTGCTTCCTGCCCCAAAGCAGCTGTCGGTGGCTCTGTGAGTGAGAAAGAAACAAAACATTTCCTTCAAAGCTAAAAATGACAATAAAAACAAAAGACTTTGCAGTGGCATGTTTTAGGGTTGGTTTGTTTGGTTTTTCTTTCCTTGGTTTTATGTTTTGTTCTTTTATATGGGATTATGATTTGCTTGACTTTTTTTGCATGGCACATATGGGGCCATCGCGTGACTCCTGTTGTAAAGTGGCACAGTAGGAAGATAAAAACCAAGGACTGGGTCTCCTACAGTGAGATTTTTGTACATTGGACACACTATCTTTCTTGGTGTGAGCCTGACCACGTGTAGGTGACTGGGAAATAGCAGAGGCACTGGCCCCACGAGCACTGTATTGCAAATGTTGTGGTAGAGCAAAGGACTTGGGTCTTGGCTGGGCCCTCACAAAGAGGGAAAAAACCCTCTTTGTGAGCAAAGTGTTTAGAGTAAGTGAACTTTAGGGTAAGCAAGTGTTTAAAGTAGAAGGTTGTTCTAAGTCAGCTTGACCTGAAGGAGGCTGGGGGAACATGAACAGGGATTAGAGAAATCAGTGCCATTAGCTTCTATCTCCAAGAGCATCTGAAGGACTGTAAAGTCTCCAGAAATCCAGAAAATGGCAAACACTGCCTGTTTTTAAATAGAGAGAGACAAAAAATCAGGGCACTAAAGAGCAACCTGAGTTGCTTCAATCCCTAGAAAGTAACAGAGCTTGTTTGTTTCCATGCTAGACCTAGGAGCACTTGTAGATAAGGGGAGAAATAGTAAATACCAGTTATCTCACTTTAGCTCTAGCTGCAATCTCACATGGCATTCTCTTAAGCAATGTAAGAGGAAAGACTAGGAGAAATTATTACAGGTTGGGTGACTAACTGGAAAGTTATATTCCAAGATCTGTGCAGCATCTGGTAATATTTAGTGTTTACATAATTGACCTGAGTAAGGGTCCAGTGAGCCCATTAATTACATTTGAAGATACTACCAAGACCGGAGAGGCTGTGAGCATCTTGGAGCACAGAGTTAGAATTCAAAATGGTCTTGATAAGTTGGAGAAAGTGTCTGGCAATTGCAGGATGCATTCCAAAAGGAAATTTGCATCTGCCCTGTGCTTGGGCAGGAATAGTCAACTGCAGGAATGCAGGATTGAGGAAGCAAGCGGATAGGCAGCAGGTGTGGGAGCAAAGGTGGTGTAGCAGGTCACAAGCTGAACATGGTGGTTAAGATGTCTTACAGTTGAAAATGAGAGGAAAAAAAAAAGTCACTTCTCTACTGGGATAATGCTGTTTGTGAGGTACCTGTGCACCTGCAGTCTCAGACAGCCTTCACTCTGTTAGCCACACTCAGGGTCGCTTTTCACAATATTTGTCATAGTTATGTCAACTAAAATAAGAGACTTCAATTATGATTCCTAGAGGTAGGGTTTAGGGTCTCATTTATTTTTTTATGTGCTTTTTTTACTGATTAACAACTGGTGCAACTGGTGTGGGGAACCATGGTGCCACTACCTGACCCCTTTGTATGTGGCCCCTGCCATGGTGAAGGCTCGTCACTGCATTCGCCTCTGCACAGATGGAAATGAGCTTGGTGCAGTCTGGCAGAGATGGAGCCTGAGGCTTAGGAAGGACAGGGGAGCTGTGACCCCCCCATTTCTAGCCCAGATGGCTTGGGAGATGTGGGACCTGATCCGGACCCAGTGGGCGTCTTTCCAGACATGCCGTCAAACCTCAGATCAGAAGTTAAGGGCCAGCTAACCATTCAGATCAGCCTGGTGTTTATGGAAGGCAGTGGGAAGAGAAGGCTTAGCAGGAAAGGATCATTTACACTACGTGGAGGGGGAAAACTACATTATTGGCAGCTTTTTATAAGACAAGAAGCTCTTCAGAGCTGCTTATAGGCTCCAGCTATGAGTGTTTCATCTGATCTATTAAGAGACTGGTGGAAGAAAACGTCCCTCCAAGCCCCCCTCCCCTCCCTGCTCCCCCCAATTCCCTTACTCTTTTTTGAAAAAGGACATGATTAATCCTCAGCGTGCGCAGCATGGTAAAGCCGGAGCCCTGCTTTCAGCCATGGGGACGTAGTCAGATCTAGGTACCATCCTTTCCCCAGAGTGGATTAACAGCAGTTGATCCACACAGTCTGTTTTATGCAGCTGCCTTGGGCTCCACAATTTCATACGTGAGTAGGAGAAAATTACCTTGGTTTAAGCACTTGTCTGGCAATCTGGTTTGCTGAATGCTGTCTCCAGAGATGCGGCTTCCAAGTATTTTCTAAAGCCAGCAAGAATGCTATCCCTTTAGTAGCTACTGAGTTGCATTACCCCCCTCTCCCATCCCCAGCATAGGTTTGCCATCCTCACATTGATCCCATACCCATGGATTTGTCTACTCATCTCCCTCTTCCAGCAGACCCAGCTTTGACATGCACTTAAATCACTATGCAAAGACAAAGCTCTGTCCTACATAGCACAGGAGAGACACTTCCATCTGCTCTGAATGGGACCAAGTAAGTCTTTTTCCAAATCTGGCACTCTCAGCCACCAGCACCGGAGTGGGTACTCACATGCCTTTGGCTCTGCCTGTATTTCTGCATTTCTTTGGAAACAGTTTGTGTTGGACTCAGGTGGGCACAAGCACGGCTGCGCGTCTGTGAGGTTAAGGAGAGCTGGTTTGGCAACACCTTCATCTGCTGGGAAGTTCAGACAAGGAAGATAAATGTTACCCAGTGCAGCAAACTAGGACAAAACTACCCCACCAGTGTTTTTAAGCCTGTATGTCTTGGCAATATGAGTTTGCTCAGTGGTTTCTATCACCTGGTCACAGCTTTTCTGGTCTGGTGGTTGGTCCCTAAAACCTAACTGGTGGCACACTTCCTGCTGTCACAGCCTTCACTCAGCGAGGAGCTGGTACAGTGGAACCACTTTTACTAGAGCCCTTTTACTCCAAGACATCAACTCAAATTAGCCAAAGGAGGCCCTGAAGTGCCGTAATGAAACTGCACTGAAACCCTATGTGGACAGGATATCCTTAGTTTATTTATGTTTAAACTACTTGAGCCGCAAAGAGAGCAGGATCGAATTGTGGCTGCAGGCCTTCTACCTTCCCACAGGGATTAATGCCATTTATCTAATCCACTTAACAGTTAATTTATATTCATTATCTTGATTTTCCCTGTGGGTTAGTGCAGAATGACTCTTAATTCTCAGTGTGAAAACCCTTATTCCAGACTAACAGTGCCTTAATCCTAAACTAGTTTAATACTGGAGTGGATTAAACTAATGTGAAATAAGGCTTTTGACTTCCAAAAGAGAGCAGCCATGCAAAGCACCAATTAGGACAGCTCTTAAATTGCAAACTCACAGGCTACAGTAATCCTTGCTCAGTGTCGCTGAGTCCCACGGTTCCTCTCTGTCAGCCTGCTGCCGCTCTGCCCCTAGTGCATCCCTTGGCAGATACAGCCATTGTAAACCACGTCCTGCTAGGCCAGCTCCTAGCTGGCCAACTAGCATGGGCCAACTCATTTGGCTTTGCTGTGCGACAGTGTCTTGAGGGGAGCAGTGAATCCGGGACAGCAAAGGCTAGCAGAAAAGCACCTCTTTTTTCTGTTGGCAGGTATAAGCATTAGACACAATCCCTTTCTTGGATAAGAGGAACTGTCCTCCTAGCAGAGGAGAAGGAAGGTCTGTAATACATCAGCATATCCAAAGAAGTCATCTCATGTCACTGCAAGAAAGAAAAGATGACAAAGGACAGAGTCATTTGTCACCCTCGTGGAAAGCAAGAAGAATTGTATGTCAAAGTGATGGACAGCGAATGCTTAGGAGCCCCTTTGGAGAGTGTCTGATGTGGTCAGTGGTTTTGAACAACCCTTTTTTGCTTGGATGCGCTGCTTGCAGAGTGTCCTGGTTCCTCCATCACACTGTGACAGCCTGCTGGCTCAGGGCAGGCGGGTGGAGAGGCTGTGAAAGCCTCCCAAGGCTGCTCTTTTTTGTCAAAAAAAAAAAAATGTTTTATTCTGTCCTAAGTAGGTGCTATGAAGGACACAATGTATGAACTGCAGCACCTTCTGCCAGCACGGACACCCCAGCAGAATCAACTAGGGGTTCACCCCGAGAGAGGGGCCCGCGCCTTGGAAAGCGTCGCGGTTTCGGCAGCGTCCGGTGAGCTCTCGCTGGCCCGTGAAAATCCGGGGGAGAGGGTGTAAGTCTCGCGCCGGGCCGTACCCATATCCGCAGCAGGTCTCCAAGGTGAACAGCCTCTGGCATGTTGGAACAATGTAGGTAAGGGAAGTCGGCAAGCCTCTGCTTGCTGAAAGTGGCTGCAGCGGAGCTGGTCCCCAACAGCCAGTGAAGGAGGTGTGAGGAGTCCCCCAGAGAGTCCCCCAGGGTGAGTTAATGGAGGATTTGATTGCGAGCCAGTTCAAAGAATCAAGAAAGTCGCAAAGTGAGACATCTGTCAGAGTCTCCCAAAAGACATGGAACTTTTATCACCGTAGTTTTTCGCACTTGAAGCGCTGAATTTTTAAATAGAAAAGGAGAACAAAATTACCTGCCAAAGTTTCAGCACAAATGTGCCTAAACTCAACTGTTGAATAGTACCCTGATAGCCGGGCAACAGATCACTGGGGCTATCTTCAGGTTCAGAACAAAAGGAGGAAAATAAAGAGCTTTTAAAGCCAATCCCGTTCCTTTTATTTGACATATTTAGCTGAGCAATTCTCTGTGAAAGAATCATCCGCAGCAAAGCTGTCCTGCTTTACAATCTGCCTGTAATGCATTTCCGAGAAAAGAGACAGAGGCAGCATCCTGCCTTTCAGGTTAACCTTTGCAAGAGAGGGAAGAGGATGGCGTGGCTCTCTTGGCTTTCCAGACTCTATGAGTTCCCCTCCAATAAGCTGCAGTGATTTATGTACACACTGAATAGATCTTTTGACATTTAATATTCTGGCAAGTCATGATAAATCCACGTAAGATGTAAAAACTCATGCATTTTTAATGGTGATTAGCTGTGGGGATGAAACTACAGAGAAAATGGCTGGATTTTCTCTCTCTGTTAGCTTAGAGTCAAAACTAGATGTTTTTGTGGATGCCTGGTTTCAGACTAAGCCACGTAATTGATCTCATGCAGGGGTAACCTGGTGAAATACAAGGGTTTGTGTCATAGGGCAGATCAAATTAATATGCTTCAAGAGCCCCTACTGGTTTTAAAACATCAGTGAGCTTATTAGAGCCGCTTGTTATGAAAAACCTCCTAGGGGGGAGAAGCGCAAGGAAACATAGGCAGGGAAAGGCATGTCTGTGAGCAGCAAGCACCTGTAAGTGCACCTTCTTCCACTCTCATCTTCACAAAGCCTGTTCTTGTTCACCTGGAAGGGATGTCCTTTCAGGTTCCTGACAAAGTCCAAAGAGGGATGCATCCAAAACGAAGCTCGGGCAGCTGCGTAGCTGTCAGGAGCTGCTGTGTTCATTGCCGGCACTGCACACCTGGAACAGCTGGGCCAAGCCTGCCTGCCAGCCAGGACACAAAGCATGTCATCCTTATAATTAAAATTAATTCCCTGAAGTGCTTTCTCTTCTTCCCTAGACGCAGCAAACAGCTGGAGGCTGAGATTACGGATGCTGATGCCAATTAGAGCTGTGATAAGGCCAGACGCACGGGGAGCATTAGCGCACGGCTCTGCTGTGGAGAGGCGGCACTTGGAGCTCCTCTGTGTCAAGGTACGAGGTAACTTCCAGCTGGGCAGAGAGCAATGCCGGGGCAGGAGGGCAAGGATGGCCAGAGCAGCCTAGGGGAGGAAGCCACCCAGTCCTGTCCCATCATGTCCCCGCAGTGGTATGTGTTGTCCCACCCATGTATCCCACACTGTGGAGACTACCTGGAGGCAGGCAGAGTGCACCCACTTTGGCAGTCCTCAAAGGAGATTTGGGAGAAGGCCCATAGGGTGTAAAAAAACAGCAAGTCATTGATGGAGGTGGCAGCTTGTCTTTGCAGGTCTTTAAAAAGCTCTTTATGCTTCCTTTGTGACAGAGAAGACAGCCACAATATGCACGTCAGTTGGGAAAAGAGTCCCCCTCTTCCCCTGAAAACTAGACTGTGCCCCAAGCCTGTTTTTTGCGTTTCTGGGTCACAGTGCCAGCCATGGTAAAACCAACCCTTGTTTCTCTCCACCGTGTCCATTCCCAAGCAGGGAGGAAGATGTGCTCGCAGGAGGGAAGTGCCTCATAGTAGCCCTTCCAAATTCAAGGCTGTCTCCTGCTTGCCACAGGTGTGCCTGCGCAGGGGAGCAGCCTCTGCAGGATGAGCCTGGCTCAGCCTCAGCATCCCCAGGCAGAGCATCTCTAGGGAGGCAGACTCACACCTTTAGGGGACCCTTTGGCTTAGCACCCATCCCTACTCCAGAGCCAGAGGATAAGGGATGTTCTGGCTTGCTTCCAAGGCGCCTCTCTCTTCCCATACCGTGGAGAGCCAAGGCACTCTGCCAGCACCCAAGGTACCACACATGCACCAATGATTCTTAGCAAAATATTTCAAGTGGGGTTTTTTTTCCAGTGTGAGCCAAACACCTAATATTTTTCTTAATCTCTTCTCTCAAAAGAGCTAGGTTTTACTGCAGATTTCACCGGAGGATTTGGCTGGAAGCAGATACAACTTTGATCAAAATGACTGAGGTCTGCTCTAGCACAGCCCAGAGCTCCTAACATAAAGGTTTTGCTGTCCTTGCCCCTGGGTAGTGCTGCCAACCATGGAGACAACTAGCAAGTCCAACATCTTCCTTTCAGACTTCAGAGCACAGTGAGTCTTACAGGGAGTGATATAGCCCATTTGCACACATGGAGGCACTGGGAAGCCAGCAAAACAGAGTAAACATGGGTTTTCCCTCTGTTTTGTGCATTGCTTTAAGCACAAACCTCCAAAAGGGACCATGAGGGGCTGGAATGCTTCTGTGACACTGGATTTATTCCAAGAAAAGGATTGCTCCCTACATTGTTCAGGGTTTGGGAATAATATCTGAGTCCACCTTGGGGCTTAGGAGTTGGGTAGGTGTTTTTCTGAGGTCTCACAGCCATATGGAACTGTGATTTTCCTTCTCCCTTCCTCTCCCAAGCCCACCTACAGCTGCCCCTGCTCACCCCTTCTTCCCATCCCACTCTTCCCTTTTGCAGCCAAAATTACAAAATCAGGTGGTAAAGATTAAAACCACTCCTGAAACTATCCTGTGCAAGAAAGGAGCATTTAGAAGGCTAAATCCTCCAATCTCCTTATTCCAATTAGGGTCCTTTCTCTTACAGACCTGGGAGTGGTGCAAGACAATTCCTCCAATCTGCTCTCAGTAGATAGCAGCGTCACAGTCAGCTCCTTGGCATGGGGAAGGTTCATCTGCAAACATACAAGAGAAAATCCTCACTACACACATGGACTCACACACATACATATTAAGAAAGAAAAAAAAGAATGGGGGAGGTAGAAGTTCCTGAACACCCTGTAAGCTGATTAAAGGGTATTTTACTTTTACGTAGGAAGGATTTAGCCATGCAGTTCCTAGTACCATCTGACCTCAATAAACTCCCATGCCATCGGCGGGTGCTGCCATTGGATGGGGTCACAGCCTGTGCCTGCGCTCCTCAAAGGTCAGCTGTACCTAGACAGCTTCATCAGAACTTGTGACAGCATTGCTGGACGTGTGTGTGGGATGAAATGGACCTGCCCCAACCTTCTCAGCCTGTCTCAACCCTTGTGCACTTAGCCATCCCAAAGCCATGGACCTCAAAGACAGCAGTGCAGAGGCTGTAGGAGCATTTCAGGATGCGCGTTTTGGCCAACCAAGGTGTCTCCATGAAGAACTGCCCCAGCAGATCCTAAGTTGCTGCATAACAAGCTGGGGTCTGGACAGTGGACAGGATAGCAAGGGATGCTACCTTGTAAGGGTTGCCCTGGATAAACAGCAACCCCAAAGGCTGGATGGGCTTTCCTGGTCCAAGGCAGGAGCAACAATGTCCACATGACACTGTAGGAGCATTTATCCAGCCTGTTCTTAAAGCTGACTGGAGATGGATTCTGAATGCATCCACACTGCTCCTCCAGCCAGAAGGTCTTTTCTGATCTCCTGTATCAATTTCTTTGAAGTGTGAATGGGAATTTTTCCCCTTCAAAACTCAGAATGACCCCCCTGAGCTTTGTACGCTGATTTTTGCGAGCCTGCCTGCATCCTTCTTGCGGTGCGGGGTCAGGATACCTAGCTTTGTGATGAAACCCTCTCTTTTTCAAAATGCAGGTTCTTGTGTCTTTTCTGCCATCATAGAAAAAGGCCGAGCTCATGCTCTTCTTAAATATAGCCACATTTGGGGCTAATAGATTTAACATAGTTACCAGATGCTGCATTTCACACTGCCGGTTTGGTGACCCCTCCCTCCCACTGTAAAGAGGAGAAAAAAGACACCACTTGCACTTGATGTCACTTGCAGCTTTGATGCATTTGGGATGGGTCAGCTTGTGCGCACTAGCTGTTAGGTACCCTTTAATGCAGAGCCTTGGTGTCGAAGTGGGGATGTTCCTCTGTTTAACCTTTCCTCGCTGCCACGCACGAGGGTGTCCCCAGCCAACAGCGCGGCTGCTGTGAATAGCCCTTGCACCCGTGGCAACCGGATTTACTTAATGCAGCTCACCACAGGTCTCTCCATGCTGTGCGTGTCAGTCAGTGTCAAGCCTAAGCACAAGTGACTGCACAAAGATCCTGGTGGCTTTACACCTGGCAATGTCCTCAGGGTGGCTCACCTCCTGCTCAGGGATGGCCCCAAGGCTTACAGACCTCTTTTCCCTCCTGCCCCGGGGTGTCTCTCCCTGCCCTTCTCAAGGAGCGTTGATGCATGGCCTCAGCACTCCTTAGTGTTACCTGTTTGTGGCAGTTTTCTACACATCCTGTAAACACAGTGTTGTGTCCCATAAACGGGTAAGTCACTGGCAGCTGGTGGCAAGGATCAGTTCAGCCCTGACTTCTTGCAGCTTCAGGTATGACAGCTGTGCAAGGAGCAGAGATCGGATGAGGGCAATAATTTCCTTTTCCTTTGTCATTCTTAGAGTCAGTGATGGGGAGCTTTTCTCTGCAATGATGCTGCACAGAGATGATGGGTTAGATTACAGTGATTAATGGATGATTTAATCATGCTTTGTGCCTGCTGGATGCAGCCAAGGGGAATCTCCACTCCCACTTTGAATGTTCACACAAATGGAGAATGGGAAAAGCAAGGTGCAAATTCACAAAGCTCCATTCAGCTGATCAGCAGCATTGTTTATCACTCCTGTTTCCGTAATGTCTCCTGGTGAGAGTTTAATGTTAATTCTGGTTAAAGGAGAATCAGATGTTGTTTCAGGACTGGGGATTTGGTTTGGGCTCCAGTTTATTCAGGTATGCATTTCAGCTTGCAAAAGCTTTTGAGTTTCCTTGCATGAATTTCCTCACCAGGGGCCTCAGGAGCTGCATTTAAGCTCAAGCCTGTGGTTGTCACCTGCATTATGTTGCAGCAGTGCTGGGCATGGCCACATTCTTTTCTACCCTGTCACCTTTTCACTCTCTGACACTGTTGCTGCAAGGCAAACCCCATTTTTTGTTGCAAAGTAGATAACTGATAGTTCAGGTTGCTTAGTTCACGTTCTTCCCGTCCCAGGAACCTTTTCCTCTCCTGTTAACTCACCCTCTGCTGCCATCATGGGGCCACCTCGTCATTGCAACCTCTTCCGTGTGCCTCTCATCTAGACCCGTTTAGATTCTCATAGCAAACCGAGTTTCCCCCAGAGCTTGGGGGCGTTTCAGACCCATCGAGGTTAATTGCAAAGTAAAGGAAATTACATTAGTAATTTTTAGCTCCCTATATGTTGTTTAGCAGTTTTTTTTATATAAAATTTTTCCTCTTTGCCTTGTTCCTATGTGGTCTTTCTCAGTTGTAGATGTTCGGCAACACCACAAGCCCAAGCTGAAACCAGCCACCACCAATGCAGACATAAAATATGAATACAGAAAATATGAAGATTTAAACGTAAAGAACAAAAATACAAGAATTGCAGATGTCACTAGTGTCACTGGGGGCTCTCAAAGCAGGGCTGGGTGCCCAGAAGAGCTTTCAGCTGCCATGGGAGAAGGACGTGACTCACAACGCATCCGCACCTCGTTGTATAGAGAGGAAATGCATTGAATGAGGCCGTAACACTACAGCAAGTTGTATCAGAGTGATGGTGGGAGGGCTGCAGGAGGAATGCCAGCACAAATGCAGCTGAAGAAAGCAGCATTACAGAAAGGAGAGCAAAATGGTTGGTAAATGGCTGGATATGTGCAGGACTGACCTGCACTGTCTCAAAGGAGGACATGGGCTCCCCTGTCCAAGCGGTGGCCATGGCACCTCTTAGTCCTCCAGTCCTGGAATGGTAACTGGAATGTCCCTGCTGTTTCTTCCCCTCCCTTTGCAGGGGTCCGGCTGCAGCTGGCAGTCACATCCAGTAGTACTGAGGCTTGCTGCTCGCTAGTGTGTTGGTTATTCTTCCAAGGGCAAGATGACAGGGAAAATCAGGACAGTCCCAGCCCTCTAGTCATGGGGATGCCCTCTGCTTTTCCAAAGAAAAAAGATACATAGACAAGAAAAAGTGTAATATAGCTCCTGTTTCTCCAGTTGGAAGATAAGAAGATTTATTTATAACGATTAATCCTTCCAAGCTACTTTATACAACATAAAGAAAGAGAGAAAGGACAAAATCCTATTTTCTTCCTCCATTTCCATGCCACCTTTAGTATCAGTATTCGAGAGCAACCAGCTCCAAACCCCAACAAAGGCAGGGAATATCTTCAGGATGTGTTCTGTGCATGTATAAGTATGCTTCTTTCTTTGAAGCTCTGATATAGTCTGTTCTCAGTGGACCCTTCCCAGACATGGCTGTGAAACCACAGCTCGAAAGGCATTGTCCCCTCATGCAAAAGTCAGCTCTCATCCTACTGATCAGACAGTGTTTGCCCTAAAAAAGTGACATGTTGTTTAGCCAAATCGCAGGTACACACATATGCTCACCGACAGTTCCTGGCAATTGCAAACAAAACCCAAGCCAGGATTAAAAAAGAAGAACAGAAGATTAAGCTCCTATCAAGAGGTAATTAAAGCCAGGAGGAGAGATAATGATGACAATCATAATGAATCAATCGGTACAGGGATGTTTGCCCAACAAATTACTGTCATTATAGACAGAAGCACGAATTATTACCCATCAGCAGAAATATAGTCCATCAAACTGCTGTGAATGACCTGATCAGGTTTAGAGTAATTAAAGGACATTCCAGCCTAGATGCATTATTTGCTGTTAATCATGATTACTCGTATTCATATCTTTACCCAAATAATTGCTTCTGATAAGGGCTGCAGATTTATAGGGGGCCATGGAGAGGAGTGGGCCAGTGGTGCATCGTAGCCAGCTGAGAGCCTGGAGTGACCACAGTTTGGTGAGTACCACTGTGCTGACATGATCAGGCTGCCTCCTTCCCTCTTTCAGTTTTTGGGTGGTGGATTTCAGGCTTCCGTGATGCTTTGCTGGGCCATTGCTGTGAAGCCATCCATATTCTGAACAGCAATGCTGGTAATGTGTGGGGTTTTCCTCCTCTGGAGCAACCAGAGGAAAGAATGGAGCCCAAACAGCCACTGGACCAGATGGCTTCCAGAAATACATGGTCTTTAGTTTTAGGTAGAGCACAATGGATGGGCCGGAGCAAGAAGGTGTGCAAACTGGCTGTGTATCGGCCTTTTTGGAAGCTCTCCTAGTGGTAGTGCTCCTGCAGGGTGATGAGAGCCTTGATTCAGCAAAGTCTTTCGGTGCAATCTGACATTTTAGCAGTAGGATTTGTCTGCTGGAGAGATCTGAGATGTGCCCAGCTCCTGGGCTGGCTTGGTGCACACTTCTTTCAGCTAAAGGTCCCAGCTAGCTACCTAAGGAGTTTGCATTTATTGAAAGCCAGCATAACTGGGAAGGGAAATAAAAAGCTCGTAAGTATCTTAAGAAGGTTAAACAGCTCCACTGTCATGACACTGAAGATCTACCTCCTTCCTGGGGTCTGACTGATTAAAAAAACCAATGCAATACATCATTATTGATACACAGGAGAAGTTCCCCACCAGCCATTACTGTTCCTAGCAACTTCAGCAAGCAAATATGATCTGCACAGGGAAGACAAAATTATGTCCAGAAAGGGAGAAAACAAGTTGATCCACTTGATTAGCAGCTAGAAAGGTTATGAAGAGAGGGGAAACTCTGGAGCTACCGATAGGGTTTAAAACGGGCTATTAAGTGTGGTGCTCCAAGACAAATGACAGCCCAGGTTTGGCACAAAGAAGGCCAAAATGCTATGGTGAGATCCTGGCTGGGGGTCAAGGCATTGCATGGCAGGTATTGTACAGTCTGAAGGACAGGCTCAGGATCCAGGTTTCCCTTCCCTGAAGGGTGGTGTGCTCTGGTTTTGGTGGCTGTTTTCAGCTCTTTCATGTCCCTCAGTTGGGAAGCAGTACTGTGGAGTCTGTTTTGTTTGGGCTCCAATAAGAAACTGATCTTTGAAATGTCCTTCTTGTTTTACTTATTCCATCCCCCTCAAAGCCCACTAAAGCACCAGAAGTGTGTGTGAGATGAAGCTTATGGCTCCTTAATCATGCAAAACCTCTCACCTGTCTGCGCTGCAACCCCCATTAAATATTTGTGCTGTGGCTTACAGTGAATAAATTTCTGTATAAATCCCCCACTCTTTTCCATCCTCCTCTTGCCTCTTCTCATCTTGCACCATCTCTAGAGTAGCAAACAGTCCCAGAAGGGTGGCTAGAAAGTGTTCAGGAAACTCTGACAGCCCTTTAATGCTCTTTGTACTGCCTAGATTTAGATTAAAATCAAACCAAAGTGGGAGGACTTTGATTTTGGGTTAGCACGTACTATCTGAGAGTTTCCAGGACAGCAACTAGGAAAGCAAGGTTTGCTTCTTTGCAGGAGGAAGGCAGCTATATTATAAATTACAGATATGGCTCCTGTGTAATCCCTGGGGAGATGTGAGCACCCTCTTATAAAGGCACAGATACATCTCTGCAGGCATAGGGCTGCAAAAAGAGCCTGGAGATAAAAGGGAAAAATGTGCAATGGCTTGTGATAAACAAAATATGCTTTTCTTTTCTTTTTATTTCAGTAACAAAACAAAATACAAGGTTCTGCTGCTACTGAAAATGTGTGTTATTTCTTTTTTTTTTTTCTTGGAAGATAGGCAGATATCGGCACACACAAGAGCCCTTCCCTTCCTCTGTGTGTAGATGAACTTTTATTTGGTTCATGCCATTTTTTTTGTCTGAAAAAAACCTGAACAGGTTTCTCCTGGGCATCCTCTAGGTACACTAATAACTGTCCATATGGGATGTTTTCATAGGTGCTTTAAATCCTCTCCCTGAAAGCTCAGCTCTCAGAGACTTACAGTACAATGGGGTTTATTCCATGGTGTTGTGCCACTGATGGATTAACTCACATGATACCTCCCTGTGTATTCAAGGCATATTATACTGACTCACAGCAAACTCCAGCACAAACATTTCACACAGCCAACCTCAGAGCCGTGCTCCGAGACTGCATGGTGATGGTGATGGGATAACAACTACAAAAACCTACCAACTAACTGGCAACATGACGGATTTGAATTGTTCATCGTTTGTATTTTAAAGAAATACTATCTTTGCTGGCAGGAATTCCTGCCTAATTTAGTTATAGTGGTGGTATTTATATAGCTATGTCTTCTGTGTGGCATGGGAACTGTACCAGACAAAGACCAAGGTCATTTGTTCTGCTGCTCATAAAACCTTGTGCTTTAATTCAGGAGAAAACATGGTTTCCCGGATGACTGGTCTGTGGCAACTAATTATTCCCATGATTGTCCTATCACACTTCTCAGCATCTCTTCCATCCCGGGAGAGGTAAGCATTTCTTGTGCCTCTGCTTCCTTTTTCTCTGTGGCTTTTTGTTCAAAGAGCCTGCTAGCTATAAAGTCAGCCTTTTATCTTCCAGAACTTGCATCTGCTTGGCTGTTGGATTTTTTTTTTCTTCCCTAAATTGATTTAGTTAAATGAGTGCAAATGTTGTAAACATTTTTCTTGCTTAAGAATGGAAACATTGATTTGACTTAATTCAGGAGAAAAATCAGGACACCAAACAGATCAAACTACAGTAAAAAAGACACTCTCGAGTCTGTTTTCCTGCTAGGTACTTGTACAGGCTGATAGAGGTACAAGTTTCTGTTTCAAATAGCCTGGTCCCATGAAAACATAACCAAAAATAGTCAGTCTTGTAAGTTCAGCAGTTCACAATCGTGCGTGTAAGACTTCAGCAGAGTTGTCTCTCCTCCCACTTGTGCAGGGGCAATTAAAGCACAGAGAGACTAAAGGACTTAGACTGGAAGAGGACAGAGCTGAGACTCCCGTGCAGACCTTCCACAGCCAGAACCAGTGCCCAGCCCGGCTTCCCTGGCACTGTGCTAGCATAGACACACATGCACATGCACACACAGTCTCTCTCCGGAAGTTGGACCCCAGACCTTTTATCCTACCCACTGGCTAGTCTGGTTTGAAGTTTAATAGCTCTGGTTGAACCTCACTGAGGCTTTGAGTGCTTCTTTTAATGGCTTGTCAATCAGTCACCTGCGAGTGCTGGTCTTTGGTACCACCACAGTTATCTACCTGGTCCTCCAGGTTTGTGTATCTGGGTGTTTATTACTTCTCCAGTCTCTTGTCCTACTCTTCTGTGCTGAATCAGTGATAAGCTCACATTCTCATATCCTTATGGTAACGTGATTATATTAGTAAGAAGCAAGTAAAGGTAGTTTTTCTGTGTGATGGTTAACAAAGATATTTCTTTTAAACTTCTACAAGATTTGCCCTTTTTTGTGAAACTTTGCCAAATTGGCACAAATTCTTGCCCATCTTTCTTTGAGACCCTCTTTCCTTGGGGGAGCGGCTTTAAATGCCCATTTTTCTCTGGTCTTAAAACCATGCCTTTTCACCTCTTTTCTCTTCTAACCTCCCAGGACTGAGAGACATGCTGATGGGCTCTTCCACAGTGAGCTTAGCAAGATGAATGGCAATGCCTATGTGCGGCAGCTAGTCAAACACCTGGTGGGCCTCAAGGAGAGGTAAGGATCAGCCAAAACCACCCTCCTGGCGCATGGAAGTCTCCAGCAGGAGATGGGACCCCAGCAATGAGGGGGATGCCTATGGGGCTGAGCTGTCTCCAGCTCCAGAGCCAACCATTGGTCTCATTCAGAAGATGTCCAAGATGAAAGGAGACAGAAGAGGAGAAGGGGAGGGATACAGGGCTCCTTGATGGTGGGAAGAGAGAAATTTCTGTGTCTTGTGATAAGTCCCACATCACATGGCTGGGAGGAGCAGCCATTGTACTGTATTTTCCCTGACGCAGGTCCCAGAGGCACTCAGATGGACTGTTTACCAGTGAATACAGCAAGATGAGAGGAAACGCTCAGGTTCAGAAATTCATTCAAAATCTCATGGGCCGCAAGCGCAGGTAAGAGCTCTGCTTCATGGGAAATGCAAAGGCAGCTTGGGCCATGCAGGCTGCAGAGAGGCAGGTCTCAGCTCCAAGGAAAGGCAGGTGGCATGACCAGTGGTTTGGAAAACTCAAGACAAGGGCAAACAGGCTGGGGCTTGGTCTCCTCCCACTAGGCTGTGCCTGGAGCTGCTCTGCAATAGCAGAGAAATCTCATCAGCCTGCCCTGCCTGTCACAGCAGGCAGAGCAGGACACAAACCTTCTCACTGAGGCCGTTTCTAAGCATAAAACAACATTATCTATTGCATATGCGTATCAAGCTTAATCCATAGGACACAAAACTTTACATCAGATCACAGTCTGGGATTTTTTGTTTGCATTTTGATTTAGCCTTTTGGGAAAAGTTGTAGGTGATCTCCCTACATCAAATAAAGCCCCAGAGAAAATGTTTGTAGATAAAGGGGCTCTGTAGCAGAACGAGGAAGGCTCATGGGTTTCATAGTCCCCACTCATGGCTCTGACTGCCAAACTGGGCAGGCTTTAGACATAATCACATATATGGCCAATATGAGGTCCTTCATCCAGCTAAAATATGGGGCCACTAGTTCCCACTGAAGCCACGTATATGAGCACATCATCAGTTATAATATGTGGCGCGCTGTGATACAACTCACAACTGCTGCTGCCCTTGCTGCTGCTACATTATGAAGGGACAACATTGCCTGGAGAGATTTCCTTCAAGCTTGGTCCTTTCTTCAAGGCAGAGACATGGCACATTGATTCCTTCCCATCTGTTCAGGGTGCTTTGATATTTTCTGGGCCATGCACCACTAACAAAATCCTGGCAGATGCAGTAGATTTTTAATTTCCAAATGCTGGAAAAAGGTACATATCCATGGGTGGAAGGACGTGCCGGTACTGCGTAAAGAGGCAGAGTGCAAGTGCATATTAAAACCTGTCCATTTGCCAGTTAGAAAGCATCTGAGCCTGATTTGAAGAAGATACTTCTTTTTCTTTTTGCACATCTACAGTGACAGTCAGCAAGTTAACAGAGCACGGACCATGGGGCAGGTCGGTGAGGGGGTGAACCTGCCTTCCAGACAGCAGTGCTGCTTTACAGCTCTGGTGGTTACACTATTTGTTGGTTTTTTTTAAATTATTATTATTATTTATCTAAACCAGCTCTCCAGGCCCAGTCAACACAGATTTGCAGGGAAGAGAGGAAGAAAACAGCCATGAGGAACTTTGCTTTATGTGGTTGTACCAGAGCTTTCTAAACGCCAGGTAGGTAGGACAGATTTGTCACCTCTATGGCCCTGATCACCACAGCACTGAAGCTGAAAGAGGACTTTTGGTAACTTGTAAATGCCCAGTTTTTGCCCCAAGCACAGAAGCCTGATGTAATGCAGCAGATCAGAAGGGCTCAGCTGATATCCTCAAAAAGGGAAGGGTGGAAGATTTATTAAATTGTTCATATTAAAATCCGTTCCCGACCAGCTTGTGAGGCACTGTCTCAGGGACTGTCATTGCTGAATTGCAGCCCTCCATCACACACTTTTGTACCTCCTGTCACTCTGCCAGCAACCACACTCCCAGGGCTGGTTTGCAGAGCTAGGAAAGCAAATGCTTTAGTCTAACTGCAAGGTGGCATGTGGCTGTGTGCAACCTCAATTGATTTCCATGCCTACATTCACGGTAATCTCTATTTCTACATGCCAAGCCCACCTGGCAGTCAGTTTTGCCTTACCTAAAGCAAAGCTGGCATTGAGATTTACAGCTAATAAGTGCCATATGAAAGCCAGTTATTAAAAATAATAAAAGCCAGGGAAATTAATATCTTTTTCTAATCATAGAGTTATCATCCCGGGCTGAAACAATTGTTCATCCCATTAGGAAACCTGATCTAACAGTTAAAATAGAAAGCCTTTGCTACGCTGGCTTGATTCAATTATTGATTCAAACACACCTCAGGATGGGCTGTCCCAGCATCTGGATATTGTCTCTTGCTAGTTACCATCCACTTTTAATTAGACATCTCACTGTTAAATAACTAAAATTAGGAGCAATAAGCTGGCCCTTAGTACCTGTTGTCCACATTGCCTAGAATAAATGGGGATGATAACACCAACAGGCTTGCCTGTGCATTTGTGGGGTGCCTGGCTGCAGGCAGCCATGATCTGCGTCCCTCTGTCATACATCTGCTCCTTGGAGTAATCTTTGAATTTTACAAGGTGGCCTTGTCACACTTCCTACAGTCCATGCTCCTAGGAAAAACAAACTATCACTCTTTTTTTTTTCCCTTCCAACAGCCACTCAGACAGTGATGCCAGGGAAGCTGCTGCAGTTACCAGCCAATACATTTGCCCCATCTCTAAGCAGCTGGTTGCAGACATGAAGGAATATACAGACAATTTTGACTGAAGGTGAAGGAAAAGAGACGACCAAAGAGATGGCTTTGCATGTATATAGCCTTGAAAATAAACAAGAAAGCTATTGAATTTGCTTACGAAAAACTCTTGAGATCAGCAAATAAAAAAAAAATCTGGAAAGCAGCCAAACCCAATAAAAGCTCTTAGATTATAAAGAGTGAAGTACATGTCAGTGTGAACTTGTGTCAGTAGATGGAGCCTGAATGAAACACATCACTTCCACTTTGTGTTAATATCTGGCTGCCTGCTTCTGAAGTCAAATAAAGATTTATCAGCTACGCCTGTGCTTTGGCTGTTTTGGGGGGAACATTAATAAGGGTGGTACCATTACTAGGTTTTGGACCATTAAGAATGCAGGGTGAGGGGGAGAATTATTTTGCCAGCTTCCCCCACCCGAGGGGATGTTTGCCAGACTTCCCCCACATGAGGCCTGTTGGGACTAGCTGGAGTCCATGGCCAAATCTTCTGTGGCTGTGACTCAGGACTGCTCACAATCCAACTGTACAAAGAGGCCAGCATCAGGGCTTCGATTTAGCAGAAACTTGGCCAAGTGCTAGATTTTATTGTGAAGAAATGTACTGGGAGCTATGCAACATAGATAGACACTGTAAATATTGTTTCCACTCCATTCTGCCCCTGTATTTACTGGCCCAGCTTTCTCACTGCCACTGAAGACAAAGCTCCACTAGGAGGAATTTGTTCCCACCATTTTAACAAGGTTTACATGTTATCCCTGCACCACACTACCTGGCAGATTCCCTCCTCTGATAGAACAGCAGCTCCACCTTTCCTGTAAAACCAAGAGATTTTGAAGAGGAGCTCTAAAATAAGGCATCCTTAGCTGCAATCATGTGTCCCTACTGCAAAACTGCTCAGTCCATCCTGCACCATCAGTTTTCACCGTTAATGAAGTACCTGGCACCTGCAAAGAAGCTAGCCCCTCTCCAATGTTCATCTAAGCACTCATTCCCTTACAGTGATGCTGAAATACTGTTCTTGCACACCTTGGTGTTTGTTTATTTTAGCCCATAGGAAAGTGAACTCTTGGGAGAACTTTTGGAAGGAGTGTTGAGGGTCTGTATTTTGTTAAGTCACTAATGGCCACCTGGCTAAAATGCAGCATCTGAGAGCTTTCTGAAATCAATTGGGATTTTAAAAGGAGAAGTCAGAGCAGCTGCCCCCTTTCTCCTGCTACACAATGGGCAAGTTGAAAACAACAGTGTTTCTTTGCACAAGGGGCCAAACACCTTGCCATGTGATATTTAGCTTGGAAAAATTTACACAGGCTCAGTAAAAGATAGGACATGACAGCAGAATAGCATGCTACTGAGGCTTCAGGAAGCTGCTGAGATGTAAATAATTGGAGCCTGGATGGAGATTCTGGGGAACACCCCTTACAAAGAACCACTGCTGGCAACTGGTAGAAAGGGACATGCATTGTTCCTACAAAGTTGCTGGGTAATCCCTGGGCTGCAGCTAAGCCCAGTTGCTGTGTCTGGATCCACTCTGCTCACCTTGTGAGGGTACTGTAGGGTGGCTGGGAATAACAAGATTGTCTCAGAAACATAACTGGTTATCTCAACACAAGGACTTACATAGAGCCGAGCTCCTTCCTTTACCATCCAAACAAAAGAGCAGCAAAGATGGCTTTGTCTTCACTGAAACCTTTGCCTTTTCCAGAAATAAAGATCAGACATTTGAAAGCTGGCTTTTTAATATTTTTTTTTAAATCTGTTTTTCAGGAACAACATGACAGACTGCACCTAGAAGACAGAAACTGTAAGTCATGGGCTGAAGAACAAAACCTGTTATAAAAGGGAATGTGAGTGTCATGTTTTCAGTTGGGATAGAGTTAACTTTCTTACTAGCAGCTGGTGTAGTACTGTGTTTTGGATTTGGGATGAAAGCAACGTTGATAGCACACTGATGTTTTTGGTTGTTGCCAAGCAGCCAAGGCCTCTTCTGCTCCTCACACCACCCCACCAGCAAGTAGGCTGGGCGTGCAAAAGAAGCTGGGAGGGGACACAGCCGGAACAGCTGACCCCAACTGACCAAAGGGATATTCCATGCCATATGACATCAGTATATAAAGCTGGGGGAAGAAGAAGGAAGGGGGGATGTTCAGAGTGATAGTGTTTGTCTTTCCAAGTAACCGGTACTTGTGATGGAGCCCTGCTTTCCTGGAGGTGGCTGAACACCTGCCAGCCAATGGGAAGCAGTGAATAAATTCCTTGTTTTTCTTTGCCTGCGTGTGCAGCTTTTGCTTTATTTATTAAACCCTCTTTATCTCAAGCCATGAGTTTTTTCTCACTTTTACTCTTCCAAGTCTCTCCCCCATTCCAACTGGGGGAGCGGGCAAGCACCTGCGTGGTCCTAGCTGCCAGCTGGGGTTAAACCACAACAGTGGGCCATGCAGAAAAAGACTGGCTAAAATAAATAAGATATAGGAGGTATAGTAGCATCGTGATGCCTTTTTCCAGGAAATGATCTGACCAAAACAGCTTCTGGCACATCAGAAACATAAATTTGCCCACTTCCTCCCCACTAGGAGAGGCTGGAGAATACAGACAGCTTCCCAAGTGTCAGCCCTTGTCCTCCTTCGTGCTCATGCTCATCTCAGGGGGCTTGGCTCTGAATTCTGAAATGCTTCAAACATATCCTTGTTGCTACAGAGAGTTTAGGATAGGAAAGACCCAAGAACAAAGTAGAAACAGGAATTTATGCGTTATCATGTTCCGTGAGTGGTAAGTACCTTTCAATAAGTCATCCAATGAGGCAAAGGTTGAACTGCAGTAATCCACTCCAGCCAACCAATGCTTTTTGCTTTCATGAAGCAGTGAATGCAGAAGACGGCGCTAGGAGAAACAAGGAGAGAAGAGGATCAGCTTAACAAGAAACAGGGATTTTTTCAACAACTGGCAGCTCACTATGGTGGTTTCTCACTGGCTCCTCACTTCTGTACTCTTTCTGATGCCCTTCATAATAGAGGTTTCAGCACAGCAACAAGGTAAGCTCTTGCAGGAGGACCATGACTACAGAGGAATAACCTCAGTGGCAGCAGGTTGCACCATTATAGGTGGGAGATTTTTACACTCCTACTCTGAGACAGCTTTGTTCAACGACCTTCTCTCCAAGGATAACCAGAGGGGTCTCAGGTCTCACCCAACTGTGTCACAATGTGAATGCCTGGGCAATTTTGTGTGTCATTTGTGTGTTTTTCCAGGATGTTCTGTCAATAATATCAGACCAAGTGTTTATGAAAATAACCCTCCTGGCTACGTGGTGACCACTATCCGTTTGGAACAAGACTTCACTGTAATGATTCAACCTAATTTCCTCGATGCCAGTTTTTTCACTATACAGGGGTTAGACCTGCAGCTGACCCAAAGTGTGGACTATGAGGTAAGCCTTTAGCTGACAAGCTATAAGGATGAGATGGATAATGCTGGGATGCAATGAGTTTCAGCCTGGGGTCTTGGACTTCTAGGGATTCAGAACCTGTTTCTAAAGGATCTAGGAAATAACTTTGAAAAATAAACCTATTTCAGTTGGGTTTGAGTTGGCTTGGGAGGTCAGCCTTCCACAAGCAGAGCATAGGGAGGAGGGGTATGCATGGTATGCCAGCTGTCACCTTTCTTCAACGAGTCTGTATGAATTAAAGCAAGGGAAAGTTTTAAAACCAAAACTGTGACAACTGTAGTGTTCAGAGCTCCCCAGGACCCACGTAAAATGATCCCTGTTTGCCTGTAGAAAACACAGCTCTGAGCAGTGAGGTGATCTTGTGTGAAGCATAAAGGCAGTATAAAAGGTCAGTGTGTTTAGTTACGTTGCTGCTAAATTATTTTACCTGGAGCGCTCTGTACACAACTACAGGCATCCTTAAGCTGCCTTTCCCCTACTGTAAAAATCCACATTTATTTGAGCGAAGAACAGCGGAGTTAAGACCCTGCAGGTGACACTGTACTTGCTGCATGGTACATTTCTGTTTCATTCAATTTAAAAAGAAATCTCTGTTTGAATTCACCTAAAGTGCAAGAAAATGGCCAATTAGCTCTGCTGACATGTTGGAGGAATCAGGGAGAGAAGCTGGAAGATTGGTCTGCTTTGACTCCATCATAAACAAGATCCCAGCACTGATGGATGGCTGTATAGGAATGAAAGGAAAAGTTAGATATGCCTGAAAACAAGATAAAGTCCAGCAGCATTTCTGATTCAGCAATGCGTGTATTTGTCTCATTTACTTTAGAAAGAGTTAGTATATTTTGGCTTGTTTCTACAATGGCTGGGTTTTTGTTTTTGCATACAGAAAAACACCTTGCTGATGGTGTCCCTAATTTGTCGGAACGCTGCTGGGCAGGTGAGTGCTCTTCCAAACACTCAGCCCTGTTACAAGGTACTGCAGGGCAGCACGTACTTCCCTCTGCTCTTCCTAGTCCACAGACCAGGGTGAGGAGATGTCCTTTTCTTTTCGGACATATACACTCCTCTCACAGCCAAAGAGAGTGCCCAAGGCTCTGTGAATGGGGAGGGGGTGGGAACAAACCCGCAAGTGCCACACACACTATGGGCTGGCTGCAAGCTGCAGCCCCATCCAGTCCCTATCCAGCTGTTCTCCTTACAACATCCCCTCTGGTAACTCTGCAACTCAGGATCAGTCCCTACCGATCTCATTTTTGTCTTTGAATCTCTCACTTTACCCTTTCTGCAGATCGATTCTTTGGAAATTCATGTGACCATTCTCAACATAAACGATAACATCCCAGTGTTTATGCAAACGCATCTCACCAAAGTTGTTCCTGAGGTAAGCATTTTATGGAAGTGAAAAGGGCACTGAGTCACCCAGTGCTGTGGGACTAAGGGTTAGCAGGGAGAAGTCTTCAGCCCATTTCACAGAGAGAATAACCACAACAACTTTGTTTCAGGATACAAAAGTGAATGCAACCATTTTAGCCCGTGAAAATTTAAGCGCTAGCGATGCTGACCTGGACATCATATTTTACGAACTCACAACAATAGTGCCGGTGAGCATCTTTGCTCTTTGGGGGGAAAAATGGTAGCTCTGGAGAAGTCTTTGTGTTTAATTCAGAAGAGCTCCAGCTAAGCCTAAGGTCACCGTATTGTATTTAGTTCTCTGACAGCTTCTGGAAGAGGTATGTCTTTCGCAAAAAACAAGCATTGGTTTGGTTAGCAAAACAGAGCGATCAACATTGCAGGTACTGCTCACACTTTTATTACACTGTACAGATTAAACTTTCATCTAGGCTATTCTGAGCCATATGATCCAGGGAATTCTTGTTGGGATGGTCTGTAAACATATCAGGAGAGACCTTTGTACCTCACAGTTCAGAATTGCACTGAGTCAGATAAGGAAAGGCAGAGTTATCGTCCTGTTTGCCAACAGCGTCCATGCAGAGTGGAGATAAGATGAGCTGCCCAAGATCACAAAGAGTCTTTGGCAAAGCCAAAGGCAGACTCCACTTTCCCCAGGTCCCAGTTTAGTGCCTTATTTTCTCTTAAGGAGTTTGCTTGATAACTTGGGAAGTGAATTGTATGCACAGTTAAATTGATGCCAGCCTTGAGTGCAAGGCCTAGAAACAAACAAACAAACAAAAAATAAATTCAAGAGAAAAAACAAAATGTATATTTACATTTTTAAAAAGCATTGTGGAGTGAGCAGGCAGTGTCTGACGTTCCATTACCTCTGTAATCCCAGGGATTTTAAGGGTTGTGAACAGAAACCACAAATTTTTGAATTTCAGCTATGGGACCAAACTTTGCACTCGCATTGGTGTAAATCCAGGGGGATTTAGAAATCCAGAGGAATTATAGTCAAGATTTAAGATTAAAGGAGAACCAAAGCAAATGCAGAGGGTTACAGAGTAAAATGCAACTTATGTTATTTCAATTTAGCTTCACAGTTACTTCCAAAGTTCAGCTATGCTAGGCTAAGGCAAGTCATCTTGCCAGCTCTCAGATGCCGAGACATCTTTGACCTGATTTGTGCATGGTTGTGAGATTGCTTGGCTGTCAGGGACCCAAAATCAAGGCTTGTTGGCAACCTGTTGAGTTTTACCTGTGAGGTAAAAGATTTCATCTGGTAAGTGCTGAGCAGGTAGGCAGGTGAAGCAAGGGATCTTGGAGAAGAAAACTCACAGGAACATGAACAAACCTTTCTGAGAAGGCAGGCAACTCCAGTGTGATACCAAAGATTAAATAGATCTGGCATTATCACACTGCGCCCCCCTCCAGGTCCCCAGGCTTAAAGGTCTGATGGGGATGACAAACACACCAATGAGCAGTATTTTGGACATGTCTATGATTGAATCTGCTAGTAGGGTTTTTCCTTTTTTCCCCCCCAGGGCACAGAGGGTTATTTTGCCATAAAAGGAGTTAATAACCCAGAAATTTATTTACAAAAACCATTGAACTATGAGAAATTTAATTCAACAACGTTGGTCTTGTATGCAAGGGTAAGTCCTTTAGGAGGAACAAAATGCCTCGTTTGCCTCAGTTTCTCTTAACTGAAGGGTAAGTGTGAATGGGAGATCTCTGGGATGGCAAGAGGGAGGGTGGATACTGGGGACGGTGATTTTGAAGCAGCCTTCCACCCTCCATAATTACACAGTGACTGTGTCCAGCCTTGCATTCAGTCCACCTTTGTCAGTAGAATGAGATAATTCACTGCTTTAGCTAATCTCACATAATCTGCTAAACCTTAGACAAAATCAAGTTACAACAGCTAAAAGCCCTTGCGCCAAAAGCTTTTGCAGATCGGTTCTTGTTTTGGCAGTGAAACTTGCTTCTCATGAGTATGCTTTGCCTTTGGGTACAGGACAGGCCTCTGGGCAGCATCGACACAACCAACACAGCTACCGCAACAATAAACATAGTTATTGAACAAGTTGACAACAGACCACCCTGGTTCCTACCCTGTAACTTCATTAACACAGACAAAAGCGTTTGCATCAGCAGCCCCTATATTGGGAGGGTCAATATCTCCGAGATGTCGGTAAGCAGGCATGATCAAACAGTAGTATCCTTGATGCTATTCTCAAACAATATCCAGATGCTATTCCCAGTGGGTAGTGCCTAATAATTTCCATGAGCTCATGCTGATCTCCAGTCATAAATGCAGATGATTCAGCATGACAGGGAGCCTTCATCATCCTGGAAAGTGGAGGTTCCCCGACCCCAAGCAGCACTGCTTGTTCTTGGTCCTGCAGCACAACAGAGGAGAGGCGAGAGCTGGAACACCCTCTGCTCTAGGCTGTCTCACCTCTGCCCTGTTACAGCCATGTCACAGTAATAAATGCCATTCTGCCCAGACAAAGCCACCAGAGTCACGCTGGGACCAGAGAATGCTGCAAATACTAATTTGGTGCTCTAGTGTGGTATGTAATGCTTTGCCTTGTTATTGCAGACAGAACCATTCATCCTGGAGCCGGGGCCTATCTATGCTATCGATCCTGACTACACTTTAAATGAAAAAATCGTGTACAGTATTGTTGATGGTGAGTAGATGTTATCACCTTCCACAAACTGCATTGCTCATATGTTCCCTACATTACCTGCCAAGAGGAGATACCCTCCATGGCACTTGAAAGCTGAGAGCCTGGGGATTTGTCCCTCTGTTTCTGCCACAGAAACATAACTAGATCCACAAAACATTGTGGATTAAGTAGGAGAAACAGACTGTACAGAGAGAAAGAAAATGGGAATTACAGTCGCACAAACCAATCTCCATTAAATCTGTTTCAAAAGGGCTTTTTTTTGGAAGGAGGTGAGAAATGTTTTATCTTTAAGCTTTTAGACTCGATTTTGCCAGTCTGGTCACACCACTTTCATTCAGTCTTTGAGCTGAAGCTAAAATTCCGACATCATCAGCATAATTTTCATTCATTGCCAAGAATTATGTTTTTATTCCCCAGCACACTGCCACTTTCTAATCTGCCCTATTTTAGTCTTGATTTCAAAAAGATTACTTGAATACAGTCAACTGATTACCCAGTTATTGACTGGGCTATTTATTTAATTCAAAGGCTTTTTTTTTTTTTTTTAAACAATAGGGGGAGTTTGAATAACTATCAAGGCAAAGGTAGATCATACTAGTCAGGTGCAGTGATCACTTGTTACCTATGCCAAATGGCACCACATCTATGAATATCCTCCTAATAATAAATACATTAAAGAACCTTAAATTCCACTGGCATTTTGGATGCAATGTGGCCTCCCTACCCCACAGTCAATAGGGAACCCCAGACTGGGGGTTCCTTGTCTAAATACAGCCCATGGTATCTCAGAGTGAGGAAGAGAATTAAAATTTTTGCTTGTATTTTAACATATATCCAACATAAATGTTTTTATGAGTCAAACACAGATTAGAGATGTAGGATGCTGATTTCTACCCCTACATCAGTACAGGAAGGTTTCTGTGTCTAGGCTCCTTTTGTAGTCAGTAGAGAGAAATAAGCATTTCCAGAGCAGAATGCAGCTCACATTGAGGCCAATGTTCACAGTAAGTTGGATAAATCATACACTGAGATGCCATTTTCTCTTCACAATATAGGTAACAAGGTCAGACAGAGATGTCTTCTCTTTAGATGCCTAGAGCTATTCAAGACAAATCCCCACCCAACTATTCTTTGTAGATTGGTTTCTTGCCTTTAAAATAGGAATAATCCTTCCCTTATCTCTCCTGAAGTGCAGTTTGGGTTCAGTTTAGGGTTACGGAACTGGAGACCTTCAGTCCTCAAATTGCAGCAGAGCCTCTAGGTTCTAGGCATTTAGCAGAATTTAAGATGGCTGTATCTGGGCCTAAGCACTGGACATGCAAAGCTTTGCTGTCCTGCCTCATCTAGTTGGTTTCACGCACATCTTCTCGATGCTTTTTGTCTGTTGAGTCCCTCTGAATCCCTGGCCAGCAGTCCCAGCCCTTGGAGCAACCAGGCAGGCAAGGAAAACAGCATTATGCCCTGGGGGTATTGTCATTAAGATGTGAAAAAATGAGTCAATGAGCTCCAGGTCACTTTATGAAGGTATCTGATGACTGAATAGTTTTTCCATTTTCTTTAGGGGATCCAGACCACATATTTTCAGTGGATGCAGACACAGGGAATCTAACTATGAACAAAGCAGCAACTTCCCTAGACTCGTACCTATTGCAAGTCATGGTAAGTCTGATGACATTGTAGACAGCAACCCAGCATAGCTGGCTTTCTAGGAAACGGCAGTCTTGATGTGACAGGAGTCAATTATGTGTATAATTAAACGTAACTTGGTTACACTGTTTCTTTTGGAAGGGCCTAGTATGTAACCAGTCTCTTACACCAGCTTCCTGCAAAGCTCCTGCAGAAGAGAGCATTTCCCTTATGTGTGGATTGCAACATCAAAGTTAACTGAAAGGGGACATCCTGCTGACTTGAAAGTATGGAGGAGCGTAACTGGAAGGCTTTCTTTAGGCATGACTGGAGCTTGTGTTACAGTAGTTAACTCAAACCTAGAGACAAGCTCCTCTTTTGGCTACAGCTCAGGAGGAAAGGAATGAGTTGAAAAGCACTCCCTGCACGTACATACCCAGGAAGATGTGGACTCTCAGGCAGTAACTGAACTGACTCAAACCGTCACGAAGATGAGCAGACTCTACCTGCTGGTGCTGGAATCTCACTGCTTTGTACTGAAGCATGGCAATTTGTCCAGACGTGGCCCTTACAGAGGGTCATATCTAGACTTCGGAGCTAGACCAAGACTGTGTGGAGGGCCAGCAGCAGAAGCAAGCTAAAACACAGGGACTCCAAAACAGAAGGCCACATGTGATGTACTTGGGACAAAGCTCACTGAAAATGATGGAAAGAACCCCATGTGTTGCAGTGGGCTTCAGATCAAGCCTGTCCTCTTACGTCTCATCACTAATAGGAAAAGCCTAACATTTCTCTCTCTCTCTCTTTCTCTCCAGGCAACCCAGGTCAACAACATACAGAAATACTCTATAGCCAGTGTACAGATTAAGGTCATCAAGAAAAGTAGCTATCCACCATACTTTGAGAGCAGCACCTACAATGGGACAGTATTTGTTGGTCTGGACCCAGGAAGCTTTGTCTTCCAAGCTGATGGTGGTCCTTCAACACCCCTGAGGATAACAGCAGCGGATGATGATTTCCCTAATGTAAGAAATTGAAAATGCACTGCATTCTTTCTCACTGCTTCAGGCTTAAAGCAGGATCAGAAACCATGAGGAAGGGGAGGTGGGGAGAGACAAACACGTGTTTTCTTCTAGTGTTCCATATTATATTTCCCTGGAAATTGCACTTAGATCAGAACTGCTTATGGTATGATGTAATGTGGAAAAGGTGTTGGACTCCTTTCTTCCAAAAGACAGTCCCACCTAGATCTATGTAGGTGAGCTGATCTGCTTCAAAACAGTGCGCTGAGTAAAGCGCAGGGTTAGCGAATACTGTGAATGGGGGCAGATCTGAATTAGGGCCGGGTGAAGTGTTTCCTTGATGAGTTCAGGGTGGCAGGATCCCAGGCAGAGGTGTCCTCTCTCTGCCAGGTCAAAGAGAGCTATTTGTGAACTGGCCTGGGAAGAGGAGCCAGTCTAAAGACAACAGATTAGCAAGAACCTGCAGTCCTGGACTGGAAATTGTTAACCTCCCTGTAAGGGCTCATTTTGAGAGCGCCACTCCTGAACGATGTACTGGGAGAAGGAAAGCCATTCCCATCCTGTCCTATTAAATAAAGAAAAAAGTGCTAGTTTTACTGATGCCAAGGCTTCCATAACAAGATTAGGTACCTGGTAGAGGAGTAACAGCCTAGACACAAAGGAAAAACTTGGACAGACCTCAGCAGAGGGATTATTCTCCATGTACATCCCCCTTTGGCGCTGTATGAAAGGCAAAACTGATCAAATTTACAAGGTCCTTTGCATAGATGTGTTTTGCTTGAGCAAATACTAAAGATACCAACACCAGCTGGGTAAGACTTGGGCTTTTTCTGGAGGCAATGCTTTTAGAATACATTCTTTAACTCTGAGCAACAGGGTTAACACACTTGAGTTCAACCCTTCTCACCTCCTCAGTCCAGATTTATTTATTGTACTATACACCTGCTCATACTTCAGGTGTATTTGACAAGTCCTGCCAATGGGTTGTTATGAAGATGCATGCAAAGCACAAACAGTGTAGTTTAATCATTCACTCTTCCGGCTTTTCAGAAAGTCAATCCATACATTAAGTACTACATAAAAAACAGCACCGATTTCATCGTAACCAGAGATGGGCTCATCTTGACAAACGTGATGCTGCAATCACCGAAAACTGTAACCATTCAGGTAGGACAACTTTCTTCATTATCTTGCCAGGGTCATGTAAGGAAGGGGTATTTTCTAGTAGAGAAGCACCAAGGGTGAATTCCATTAGGTAAGGGATATAATGAAAGGACAGTCCTTTCCCCAACCATCTGTATCATAAATGTATACGGATGGAGGGAGATGAAGTGATAGCAAATTTACTCTGTGTGATACAGGCTACATCTGGGGCTAGCTGTAAAATTGTTTCTCCAATCCTGTGGAAAACACCATTGGAGACAAGCAAAAAGTCATCTGGGGAGATTTTAGGAGCCCACCATGCACACTCTGATTCTGATTAACAAAAAAAGGAGGGTGAGCAAGTAGGTAGGAGATTGATGTGTAGGTAGGGATAGCGTATGATTGCTGGCATATATCCCAGCTCTAAAGGCTACAGCCCCAAACTTGGAAATCCTTTGGTAAATCCAGTAGGATTTTTTTGCTCTGGTCAAAGGAAGCAGTTAATAACTTTAGACTTTCTAAGAAGCTAGATGTTCACTTTGTCCATCTGCCTGCCAGTGACAACTGGCTCCCTAAGACTTGCCTAGCGCAATGCCATGCCCTATGGAGCTATCTGAACCAGCTTGACTATAGCATTGTTTTAGCTACAGAAGCAGGGCAGAGAGAGGTGCCAACACGTGCTGCTGCCTGCCCCACACTACCTCGTTATCTGCGTACTGCCCTGTGCTTCAAAGCTGTACACAAACAATGCACCTGGTTCTGGCCCAGGACAGGGACTCTTCAGACCTCTTCTTCCTCTGTGACTACACTGTACAGCTACAATGCAGTGATATTGTGAGGATGTGGTGAGGATATGGACAAGGTACTTTGTCTACAAAGGGCCCACCACATAGCCTGAGAGTGAGTTGGAGATCTAGGAAGTCCCTAAGCTATGTCTTTCCCATGTTCACATAGGCTATTGGAAAAGATACGGAGAGCCTGCAGGAGGCGAGCACTGTGATCGTGGTGGATGTCATCCTTGCCACAGGTAGGCTGGGTGTCTCTTTGTTTTCTGCTTTGGGGAGTCTTTTCGACTTCTTTCGGCAAACTGCCAATGACGGGTCACCCACTGAAGTCTGGGGACATGGGCTGAGGCCAACCCCATACCTACAGGAGGTTTTACAGTGGCTATAAGAGAGCAAACGCCTACAAGAGGTTTTACAGTGGCTATAAGAGAGCAAATGCTCAAATTACATTCTTATGATGTGGTCACAACATGCCTCAAACAGCCTCCTGGGAGTATCCATAAATGGATAAAAATGTATACGGATGGAGGGAGATGAAGTGATAGCAAATCTACTCTGTGTGATACAGCCTATATCTGGTGCTAGCTGTAAAATTGGTTTCTACATGATGATGCATGACTGAAGTTCCCAGTTGGGCTCTTCCATTACTTCGCCCTCTGAACCACAACCATTGTGGGGATTTCTGAAGGAAAAAAAAAAGTGGGCTCCTGGCCCTAAATTTGGATTCCCTGAAGGTAGTTCCACTTCACAGCTAAAAACATGGGCTGCGTAAAAACTACCTAAACCCAATTTAAGGGCACAGTCCAGCTCAGCAGAAAGCTAATTCAGGTGTCAGTACACAGAGCTGCAAACACTCCAAACAGATGTACCAACACTTCTATGCAACTTTTATTAAATGTTGCCCTTGGTATTTAAACCCCACAAAATAATGATGCTCGTAACTATGCAAAAAAGTGGACTGACACTTACACTGAATGACTCAGAACCTATGGGAGGAATTGTGCTTTATTCTATACTATAGCCAGCACCCAGGAACGGCCTAGAACAGAGCTGAAATTGCCATTTTCCTGGCCAATCTGCAGGGTATTTAACCCTCAACTCTAAAAGGTGGTGTTAAGGGATGTGCATGCAACAGGTTGGAGAGCGCTTTACTGAGCATTCCAACATCCAGGGAGAAACTAGAGTAGTTTTTAATATACTGTCCTTCTGGGAAGTTGTAACTGTACTTTGGCCTCTGGTTTCTGAGACACAAGTGCTGGAGCCAGCTCACATGGATCTCAAGGTGAGTCATTCCACTAAGCCGAGCTAGCTTTCACAGAGGCACTGTGTGCTGCACTGCACAGAAGGAGTTAAGGGTGGTGGAGTTCCACATCAGCTCTGTGGGCTGTGGCTCCCTAGGAGACATCATTAAGAAGCAACAATTCACTGACGTCCTAAACCCTCGCCAATGTATTAATGATAAACTGAGGACGCAATCAAATGCGGAGGGAATACTCAAAGTCCGTTGTCATAAACAGGTCAGCAGGAGAACAAAACTGTGTTTCATTAATCATTAAATTTTAAAGAGACTAATTTACACTACAAAATGAAGCTGGAAAACTTAAAAATAAAGAATCCCAACAGCAAGCAAAACTGCTTAACCTTGAGAAAGTTACTGTATTTCCACTGTAAAGTTGATCTCTATACAAATATGCTTACTGCAACCAGTGGTGAAAGCATAAGCCACTCCTGAGAAGGCTGGTGTATATTGCTACAGCTACAAAAGGGCAGGAAAGTGTTTCCTGTCCTAGGGACCTTCTAACGTTTTTCATATTTCCTAGTATACTTTTTTATTTCTTATTTTAATGTGCTTATCAGTATCAGAGGTGATGGCCCAGTTAACAGAAGCTTTGTATTTTCACACACACATGTACAAACATACCTCATTTTTGCATGCTGGTGTAAGTGGGTGAAGTGTGAAAGTAAAAGCTTTACTCCACCATGTAATATCTGATTGCCTAATACAGTCATGTATATATTAGCTTAGTTAAATCATGGGGTAAAAGTCATTGTCCTGTAAATGAATGCTATTTCCACTTCATGTAACTTATTTGAAGTTATAATATTCTGTGAATGATCACCTTAAAAAAAAAAAAACCAACAAAAAACCACCTCTGCTTTTAGGATAGCAAACAAACGGCTTTCAGTGACATTAAATATATCACTGTCACATTCTGCAGCACAGGATGCTTCTTTGCCCTTCAAAAATTGCTTGGAGCTTCTCCCATAATGAAGTGTTGTGTTAAAAGAGCTAGTTGCCATTTTTAGGCTTCATAACACTGGTTTGTTTTTCTTGTAGTTGTAACCCCCTCTGATAAGAGATACACTGCTCAGGATATGGCTATCTTAGGTGGTACATTAGCAGCACTGTTACTAATTGCCTTAGTCTTCCTTGGAGTGATGATATATAAACAGTACGGAAAACCAGTCAAATACCTAATAAGGAAAAAGGTAAGTGCCTATTTTGTACCTGAATTTCTTAGAGTTAGAAAGTGGGATCTGAGGAGGTTTTAAAGTATGGATGGGCAGTCCAAATAATACACACGTTTGGGTGAAGGCGATGAATCACTCCTGAGACAATGTTTGCAAAGGCAGCATCGCTTTGGTGGTGTTTGCTGCTGTTCTTTTCTGCCCCCTGAGGCTGGAGCTATATGGTAGATGATGAGCAGACATGGTAAGGAGGGGACTACAGCTCCATGGAGCACAAAGTCTGGGATGAACGTCACACATGTCACAGGTAGTCTCTGAAAAACGTGTCTGGAGTATAAACCACTGTTCATCCTCTCTCTATAGTCAATGGAGACAAAGGTCTCTTCATATCCTATGCTAAAGCCTGGGCTTAGACAGATTCCTGCGCTATTTGCCTTGGCTCTCTCAAGACCCTGGCAGTCTGGTTACTTTGAAGTTTATGGTGTAGTTCATCTGACCAGATGTTGGTCTCTGCCTTAGGATGGGACTGTCAGGAGCCTAGACTCCACTGACTACAACACGAGTCCAGAGCACATAGCTCAGGTGAATAACAGTCTTTCACCCTGAGTGAAGTAAATCCCACTCCAGAGTAATACCTCAAATGGATGGCTACAAATCAGTATACGTTGCTCGTGCTTAGCACTCCTTGAAAGCACGCCCATGCTTATCTGAAAACATCCAGAAAGAGAGTCAATAGAAAATAGCTGTTCTAAGGAGCCATATCTTTCCCAGGCTTCAAATAGGTCTAACTGCAAAACAAGCTGAACCTTTCCTGAGCAGGAGCTCAGTCACTTCAGCCACCCCTTCCTCTCCCCGCCCCCCACAGTTTCTTTTCCTTTCACTGCAATCACAAGGTGTCTCTCCTCCTGTAGTTCTCCAAGGAAATCCTTGTGGGTTACCAGAACCAATCTTATAAGCAAGATGAACACCAAAATGTGAGCACCAAGCAGCACAAGATGTCAGAAAATGGCAGTGTCCAGTCGCTGACACGTGTGCTAGACCAGCCAGCACTCTCCATGCCCTCTTCCAATACAGAAGAAATTGATAGCCTCCCAAAGGCTTCTGTAGCTTCCACCATCATCTTTGACCAGGAAGAGAAAGAGGAAGAAATGGAAGAAGAGACTGAGCATGAGAAAGAAGTGGAAGAAGAGACTGAGCATGAGAAAGAAGTGAAGTCTATCCTCAAGACAGACAGGAACGTGGCAGATGATGGCTACAAAGCTGTGTGGTTTAAGACTGATGTGGATCCAGATGCTGGAGAGAGGGTTGAAGTGATTGAGGACAATGCAGCAGACGGTGATGATGACAGTGACCAAGATCTGCAGAAGAACGAGGAGGAGGAAGAGGAGGAAGAGGAGGAAGATTATGACAAGGATGATCACCACAGGGGGCTGGGAGTGTCCTTTGCCCCAGAGCGCTCATCACTCCCAGCTGCAGAAGTGACAGTTGACTTGTCTCGCATAGATGCAGTGACAGAAGATGACAGTGACATATAATAGAAATAGGCCTGCATCTACCCCCCAGAAAATGAGGGGATTTCAGCTGCTTTGCTGACACGAAGCCCATCTTTCTGCTCAGGGGGGAAACTGGATTGCAGGAGGATGAGGTTTCCTGTCCTGCTTGTCTGAATGCAGAGATTAAAGCCAGAAGAGATTACAGCTAATTCAAATTTCTAGTGTGACCTTGAAATATCACTTAGGATTTTGAGTGGGGGGAGCACATGTCCCATCTCTCCACCTTCCTGCCTGTTTCCCCTGGGGTCCCTGACATCACATTTCCCAAAATGGCTGCAGGTACAGCAGAGATGTAGCTGAACTGACTTTGAAGCAGTTAGTCCAGCTCGTGGTAGCAATTTAGTTACAAAACCCAGTGTTCATCTCCTCTTGGTGGGTAAATAAGCCAGCACTGACTGCTTGGCTGTTCCCTTTAGGATGTTACAGTTTGATGCCAGCTGCAGGCATAAACCAGTGCAAATCACCCTGACCCTGCAGTTGCTCATAAGACTATCCAGGAGCTCACTTCAGGGTTTGGCTCTGCGCTCCGCTGTGCCAGACTCCGCTCCCAGCACAAGCAGCTGGCATGTGTCACTATGGTCCTCGTCCAGCCAGCAGCCAGGAGTGTACATGCTCAGGAGCTGCTGTTTCCTCTCTCACTGGTAAGCAAAGACTGATCATATGTTCTTTACTGAAGGACTTTGTCATCAATTTTTCTATGTCATAAAACTGCTAATTGTGCAGTACTTCTTTAGCTGTCTGTCTCATATCTGTCAGGGAAAAGAAGAGCTCCTGCCAGGACCTGCCCACAAAATGCCAGGGGTATTTCCAGCTCTCTGGGCTTTTGGCAGCAATGGGTCTCATTCCAGGGGTGCTGGATGTGGGGTCAGCATGTAGTTTCCCATTGTTTCCCTTGTCCAGCAGGGCTCAAGGTGTCCCTTTTATCATCACTGCGAAGGTGGAGGTCAGCATTGCCTCCAAGTGCCAGATGGCACCGCCATTTCTCTGCTCCTCTCGTCCCAGATGCCAACCCCTTTGCATACCACCTTTCTCTATTCATGAGGAGTCCAGCACTCTTTTGCTGGTAAAATACCATCTTTCAAGTTTCACCTAGAGCCAAGCTGCAGTCTGAGAGAGGAGGTGGTTCCTCAGTTCTGCTGTGCTTGGCTTGAGTCCAGGCTTGAGGTAGAAAGCCTGCTGACTTCTGAATTGACTTCATGGGGTGACAGCACCATAGCGTGTTGGACCCTTCCTCCCTCAATCCTGTCTCATCTTTCAGCAATATTGTCTTCAATTATGGTCCTGTCATAAAGCCCCCATTCAGCAAAATGAGCACATAATTTCCAGGTATCATGGGGAGTAAAGTGTTTGATGATCTGGTCTAGATCTACACCTCCCATCAACCAATCTCTTTGTCCAGCTGGCAACCGAAAGCTGTGGTGATTTCCACTGGCTGAGAATACGGCTGCGTGCAATTGCACCTTCTCATCTATCAGCACAAAATTTGTGCTGCTCCTGGTTTTCTCATTTTGGGGCTAGCTACAGAGCAGACATGGGATGTTGAGTGCTTAACTTCCAGTAAAAAGCTCAGGAGTGTCCGAGACAGGGATGCAGCAGAAGGACCTTGGGTCATTAATGTTTATCTCACATTCTCAGCTTAGCACAACAGCACAGGATTGCAACAAGATATGTCTCATGGTAGAGAAGCAAACCCAATAAATAATCCTGCCTTTTCCCTACAAGCCCATCTCCACATTGCTGCCATTACTCCAGATAAACCCTTGAGAGAGAGAAAACAAAGTATGGCTGCTGGAACCCACATGCACACCAAAGCACAAATGATTTCCAAGGATGCTTTTATCCTCTTGCTCCATACTTTATTTCTGTACATCTCCCTGTCCCAGTGTTGCCATCACTCAGTTCTGCTCTCCTTTATCTGTGGAGAGCTGCCCTTGCTGTGTGGACTTCAGGAGCTGCACTTTTGCTGAAAGTGGAGATTGAGATGTGGAAAGCTTTCCTCCTTACTGCAATTTGCCCACAAATTACAACTGTGGTTTGTCTGATAACAGAGGGTGGGGAGTGCGCCCTGTGTTTGCCATGTAAACATGGTTTCTCCAGTAGCTTAGGGTTATCTCCAGCAAACATTTCCCATGGGACTGTGAGAACTCTCCAGCAGCTGCTAATTGCTAGCCCAACACTTCCATCCACCAGCAAGGGTGAGGGTACAGCCCAGCCTGCCCTCCATGCTGATGCTACCCATAGAAGGATTGCTGATGGGTCGGTGAAGCTAGACTGTTTCTGCTCTGACCTTCTCCAGGCATTTGCTTTTCTGATCTCTGACTAAAGGTCCAAAAACGTGCTGCCAGCTTACTGTGAACCAAGAATCAGTGTTTACAATGGTTCAGGGGTGCTAAGTGCCCAGCTGATTAGGGATCGTTTTGGCAATACAGGACTGTGTCCCAGGTCAGTGGCTGACATAACCCAGCTTACATGCAACAAGGGGTGATCTCTGTGGAAGCAAAGCAGAAAGCTGAACTAAGAAGCAGACGTTGCACTAACGCGGCAGAGAGTGCTCCCCATCAGACGGGCAAAGGGAACAGACGCAGCACTGTGCTTTCTAACCCATATGGGTATGGGAGGAGACTGGAAAGGACAGAGGAGGTTTGAGAGAAGGAACAAAGTGCAGATAAAAGCAACCTGATGTTCACCAGACCCTCTGCCCCAGTTTTCTGCAATTGGGACCAGTGCTTATCAGAATCCTGTTATTGTTACCCACAGCTCTGTTACATAGGTTGCAATTGGCCATTCCTGCCTCAGGAGCTTTGAGTTATTTTAAAGCATAATGACCTGAAAAGTGACTGACTGGCATTGGGAAGAACTGCTGATTTCCAGGTCCCGTCTGCCTTTAATGAACCAGGAAAAATATTTCTGAGAGAAATGCTGACACAGACAGACCTGTTTACCGAAAGCAAGGGACAGGCTCAAACCAGTCCGGGTGTAGCTGGGATGTGTGCAGTCAGGTAGTGCTGGTCTGGTATCTATAGCAGCATGGTGAATTTGACCCCACCAGCTGTTATCAAAGATGATACCACCACAGTGATGAAGGGACACATACGCACGGACGTACGCACACACAACTCCCCTAGACCAGCTGCCCCCTACGTGTGCTGGAGCAGAAATACCTCCTCGTTCCCTGCAGCATTTTGCTAGCCTCAGGATTACTTGAGGCACAACTTTCCTCTCACTTTTACATTTGGAGACTGTTTTCCTGTGGACTAGCCTTCTCTAACTCTTCCTTTCTACATGCTTGGTGAAAGGAAAAATCCTTTTCTGTTTGTCCAGAAGACTGTTTCGTGATACCTATGACCAATGACTGAACTGAATGGTTTCTGGCAGAAGGCAGTTTGTGTGGGCTGACACAGAGTAGCTGCTCCATTTCCCTCCCGGCTGGGCCATATGTGATCTATTCCTGTTTGTTGGCACACTGTTGTCAGTCTGTCTTCCCTCTGCTGCTGTATTGTTTGGGCTTCTGAGCACATGCTTTGGCACACTGATTTATGAGCTCCCTCGATTTGCAATCTGTACTCATCTGTTGGTGCTTCACCTTCCCCTCTTTGATGTGCTTCTCATGCTTTTGGCCTTTTGTGTTGGCATGCTGTTTGAATCGAGGCACCCTCAGTTTGCAATTCGTTGGCTGTTGGTGCTCTGGCTCCCCTTTGCTGGCGTGCAATTGAAATCCCATCAACATGCCACTCACCTGCCAGGCTCCCTGTTGGCAGTTCGTTCCTCTACAGCCCCAGCTGCTCAGTCTGTCCCCCCGCAAGCTTTTATGTTCTTGTTCTTTTATCCTGCAAAATTCGTACTGGAAACACCCAGAAGTTTGTGCTTGTTAAGACAAAAGTTAAACTGCAGCACTCGGAAGGGAAAAAGTGTGTTCAAATAGTGCCATCACGTGGCCAGCAAAGGCATCTGTCTTTTGTTCTACACATCTTGAACAAGAAAGCAGAAAGCGAAGGCAGCTTTTACCAACTCCTTCCTGCACTCGACCCTTCCTTCAGAGCCTTGTGGTGAATTGGGGTGTCCTGTCAGCAGGAAGGTTTACTGACCCTTCTTCTCTTGGGATAACAGCCCCACATAAAGACAGCATGCATTTGCAGAACTTAATTATGATTTGTACAGTGAGTGTATGAATTACAGGGCTGGCTGCAGCCCTGGAATGAGGGTGTTGAGATGCCACCAGTGCTGTGACTTCATTGATGTGCCATATCAGAAGATCTCACTGGGCATGGCAGGGAGAGGTGACTGTGGCTGCTGGTCCTCTTTATGTCATCTTTGAGGTACTGAAGTCAGGGCTGCCAAGGCTAGGATGGTGCTGAGAGAGGGGGACAGCGGGACGCTGGGGGCTGTCTTCCTTTGTCTGCACCCGGATGGGCAGGACTGACCAAGGGAAAATGTTCTTGCGCCATCATTTATGATGCTGATCCTCACCATCACTTCCCTGACCCCACATCCTCTTTTCAAACTTGGGTCTCAAAAGAGGTTTTGAGTACCTCTTTCTTTTGTTCTCTCTGTTGTAATGATGTCCAAGGACCCCTATTTCATTCTGCAGCCTCTTCCCTGCAGGTACACTGTGAGCCATCAGTGCCATGCTCAGCTTGAGAGCCATCCCCACACCCTGCCACATGGTTTCTGTTGTTCCATACCTCCAGGAGACTGTGGGAGACCCTGCTGTTCAGATGGGGTACAGGCAGGGAATTAGAGTCTTATCCCCTCTTCCCTTCGATAAGTTCCAAGTCTATCTTTAAGATTCATCTTTCAAACGTAGAAATTGGACAGCTTCAATTAAATCAGTCTTTTCATTACGTTCTTCCATTTCTGACATCAGTACATACAGGCACAATATTTTGTATTTTTCAGGGTTATGGTTGTATCCGTTCAAAGGAGCTGATGTTTTGTAAATATTATGTCTAATGTAGTGGTTGTTGTTGTGAGGAGAGCTAATAGAACTTGGCAGCAGACAGAGCTCAGCTTCTTCAATCTATTGCCTGTTAAAGCCTCCAGATCCTCTGTTCTTGTCTCCTGTCTTGGGCCTGCCCTGACAGTATTTTTGGTTTAAGAAAATCATTGGAACTGGATGAAAAAATAGCAATGACTGTGGAAAATGGCAAACAAACTCTTTCATTTTTATCTTACTTCTAATTTGTTATGGCTATTTCTGATTTGTTTGGGTTTTTTTAAAATGGAAATAATATACAATAAAGAAAATTACTGATTTTAAAGAGGTAGAATCTTATTGCCCTTTTAATCTCACATTGTTTTTTGAAAGGAAGAAAAATGTGAAAGGAACAAGAAGAAAACATAATCTTTTAAGTTCAAACACATCTGAGATTACATTAAATCTGGTTGGATTTGTTTGTCTGTTTAGGCTGGGAAGGTTGACTAACTTTTTGCATTGTTGTACAACAATCGTTCATTTATAAACATTTGTATGAGAAAGAAAAATATACTAAGGGATAGAAATGTTTTTATAAAATTGTTTGGATCAGTCGGAAGACTTTTGATAAAGCAAAGTAACAACAAAGTGTTTCAGTAAGTAAAGTTTCATGAACTGATTTCTACATGGACCTGTCTCTGTGCAGGACTGAAAATCATATAAGTGCTTAAGCTGAAATGCTTTTTTGACGGCAAATAAGCATCTAAGTACCTTTCAAAGCTCATCCTTAAACTCCAAAGACATTCAAATGTTTTTGAAAGTTTAACTCCACAGGTAGATTTCAGAAATCTCTTTCACCTCATCCATAATCTTCTTTACCAGCTTAGAATAATATTTGTTTAATATCTGTAATGCAGATCTATAAAAAGCCAAATCTGGCCTTTGACTTGGGCTTTACAGATGACTGCCTTTCTCTACTGATTATTTTATCTGATTGTTTTAGTGATGCAAAGATCAACCAGGGCAGTCTCTCTGATAGATGCAAGCCACTAGGGAACAAATTACACAGAACTAAGAATCTTCAAATGCTTACTTGCTGGAGTTAAAAACTAAAAAAAACCAAAAAACAAAAAACCCCACCCCGACTTCTAATCATCATACTGCAATTTTTACTTCATAGGTTCAAAATATTGTCTCACAAACTCATGTTAATATTAGCTAAAAGATAGAGAAGCAGGAGTGAAAAACTGTCACATAGCTTGCATTATGAAACGAAGCATTAATTCAAGAATCTGGATTCTCTAAATGTGTGTCAGACTTAAAATATACTAACATACTGCATGTAATGTGGAAATCTGGTGCAGGTGAATTCTTGTTTTTCTTCTAATCCAATGCCAGTTCTAAGATCTTTGAAAAAATATGTTGCAATGTAAGATGTGCCGTTATTATCATATTTCTTTTCCCTGCAACAGCCTGGAGTAACACTTCGTGATCTAAGATGAATGACCATGCAGGGCACAATTCTAAGGAGTTTGGTCCACTATTAGCGTAACTCTGGCTTAACAGGGTCGGGAAATATGTTCACAGTTGTTAACAAATCTGCAGGGGGAAAAATAGCAGTTTCAGTGTGTCAGTGTAGGTCTGGATTTGAGATTACAGATGGAAGCTGAAGGGAGACTGAAATGCATTGCAGAGATGACACAGCTGCCAAGGGAGATGATGTCCATGATGTTTTGGAGCTTTGAGCACCCTCTTCTGGAGTAACGCACACCTAAGAAGTGGCCATTTCATTTTCATTCTTAGCCTCTACAGAGAAAAGCAACGTGTTTCTTGGCTGCCAGGGAAAATTGTAAAGCTGAATTGAGATCAGGAGGAAATCAGCAAGAAATTTGAAAAATCAAGTAAAATACAAGCATTTTACCTTCACAAAGTAACAAAAACAAACAAAAAAATCCCCGCGTCTGAAAATTAATTTCTGCTAGCCCCAATTCTGTCCTCATTTAGAACTGAATAACCTCACAGATTTCATCAAGTCTTCATTGGCATAGCTGACAGCAAGCACATCCTTTTGCCTTTTTTGCCTCCAAGAGAAAAATGGCTTTGGTACATGGCTAATTAAGAGTCCAGAGGACACTTCTTGGTTTAGTTTTGAAGGGATGGAAGATAACTGGAGACCTATTCTCTTTGTATGGTGGATATTCTCTTTGTATGTACAATCCAAAAGATGGTGGCGTCTACAGCAGCAAAGGCTGTGGCTGAAGCGGAGTGAAAACAAGCACAAAGATCTGGTGGGGGTAGGAAATCTGCTTTCCTCAATAGAAATTGTCTGTTCTCTCCATACGTACGAGAAGTTTTCCTCCTAAAGCCTCCTCCCAGTGCCTATTTCCCCTGCTTGTGGCTCAACACAGTCACATTTTACATTATAAAATCAGAAAGTCACACAAACTGTCACTCGCATTCAAGATTTCACAAAATTTCCTTCACTACCATCTGACTAGACAAAAATACTGTATTCTAAGACTTATGTGTATATATGATTAAAAAAAGAAAACTTTGATTCAACTCAAACTTGGAGGACTGTCCTCCAAGGCAGTCACTGTTGTAGAAAGTGAGGATTTTCATAAAATTTAAGCATTTGTTACTAGGTTTAGCTTTGGGTTATTGCTCTCATCTCTGTTAGCTGGACACGTTGCAAAACACACATCTTAGGCAGAATTCAATAATAGAATGAACAACAGCCCCAATTATAAAAAAAAAATCTTGTTCAGGGCAATATTCAACAAGTGATTCACCACATAATTCCATAGTTTTATAAACACATGCTGGCCACAACATCCTGATACAAACATTCTACTTACAACAACAATGGCAATACTCATCATATGAAAGTCCTATAGAAAAATGTAGATGGAAGGATTGAAATTCAGATTTAAATAACAACCTTAAAACAGGGACTTAACGTTCAGTCTGAACATGTTATATTTTAATGTGTTGTACCTTGTCCCCAAGAGCTGCTCAAGATCTCTGCTTTCATTTCTTATCTTTTCCTCTTCAAACAGCTTAGATAACAGATTGTTCTCAAGCTTGGAAACTGGTTATTGTAACATGGGTTAGTCCTCTCTGAAACTCCATGAGATGAAGGTCTTGGAGTGCTCCTGTAACACATCAAACAAAAGATGTGTTAGAGAAAAAGAAGTTGCACCCTCACAAAGACCTCAGCACTAAATGGATTTTCCTAGCTCCTGAATGTTGTGAAACACCCGTCTTAGGCTAAACCTCTGGTGGTCTCTTTTGCATCCAGCAGTGTCAGCTGTTACCGAGTCCTTGGATTACTGCATTGTGCCACATTTCTGAAGCACCCTATGTTGTCCCTTGTGTGTAGAATACTAATAAAGATGGATTAATAGTATTAGGCATGTTAAAATACTCCATATTTGTAGAAACAGAAAGGTCAAGAGATCACGTTATGTGTCATCCTCTATCTGTTTCTTCACAGGCTGTCAGAGGAGCCCAAAAAGAATGAGAAAGAGGCTTTTGTCATTACTCTGGGCACATCTGAGTTTTTGTTCATGGACAAGACCTCAGACATTGAAAGTTCAGTTGTGCTGTTATTGTAAGGGCACAAACAGTTCCATGACAACTTGGGTGCAAGCCATTCATTCCCACAATAGCACACAGCATCAAATTTATGTTAAATAAGGCACAGAGAGGTTGCTGTGATGAATGATAGAGTCTGCAGTTCTGTGTTTCACCTTGATATTGTGTAAATTGAGATAAACACTTGTACAGTAAGTCTTACTGGAATAGCTGAAAAATTTAAGAGACCATATTACGTCTGATGTTATGCTTGGATATATATATCTTTATGCATACATTATGTATTTTATTGTAGGTAAGTATGTTAACTGTCCAGGTATATAACTAACAGATTTATTAGGGGTATATAAGGCCATCTATCCCTTTTAGGTATGTCATGCATTGCTTGCGTGTGGAGTGAAGAAGCAATCACCCATCAATGACATGATCACAGTTTACCTTTAATATAGGCACCTTTTCTCAAAAAAAAACCACAAAAAACCAAAACAACATAAAACAAATATCAGGCTGTGATTATCCTACGTGCTTACTTTGCTTACTTGCAGTCACAAGAGGACTTATGACTTTTATTGATATTATACAAATGCAATGGAATATCTAAACAGTGAAAAGTGATTATTATATTTCTTCTGTGATTATGAAAGTTTCATAACTCACAGGCATCACTAATGCCTTCAGAGTCCGTGAGTTATTAAGGTTAGTTGTGAAGAAAAAAATTGCTTTTTACTCATGAAATATTCAATTTGCTTTATGAGAATTTTTTTTTTTATTGATCACCTTTCTGATAATAGCAAGCAGTTAATCTATATTATTTAGAGGAAAATTCTATGTCTAAGGCAATTTTTTTCTAGCTGTGTCACATTTCAATTTTTGCAGATATAGAAAGCAGAAGGGAGCAAGGCATCTGTACACTTAAGACCCTGAAGATATTGGATTTTGTTTAGATCTCAACTTTCACTTAAAGAGAGGTAAACAACTAGTCCTAACTCGTATTAGTTAGCCTACAGGAACACCAGCCAGTGCTGAAGAACAACTTGAAACTAGTGTGGGGAGCTGTAAAGCACTTCATAGAATCACAGAATTATAGAATTGTTTAGGTTAGAAGGGACCTTAAAGCTCATCTCGTTCCACCCCCTGCCCTGGGCAGGGACACCTCCCCCCAGCCCAGGTTGCTCCAAGCCCCGTCCAACCTGGCCTTGAACACCTCCAGGGATGGGGCAGCCACAGCTTCTCAGGGCAACCTGCCCCAGGGGCTCACCACCCTCAGAGTGAAAAATTTCTTCCTAATACCTCATCTAAGTCTTCCCTCTTCCAGTTTGAAACCGTTCCCCCTCATCCTGTCACTCCATGCCCTTGTAAAGTCCCTCCCCAGCTCTCCTGGAGCCCCATTAGGGACTGGACCGGGCTCTAAGGTCTCCCCAGAGCCTTCTCCTTCTCTCCCAACTCTCCCAGCCTGTCTTCAGCTATCTTGTTAGGTTGCTCTGGGGTAACTCTGAGGACATGCCTATGCCATGTAATTAAGGGCAGAGAAGAAGAATCTTGCTCCGGCACTGGAAGCGGTATAACAATATTACTGCAGCCTGTTGGGCTAATTCGTCCTCTCTTGCAAAGCTGCAGGAGAGAAGGCAACTGACCGGGCCGAGCACCACGTTAACACAGCAATACCGCCGGGGGGGGCTGAGCTGGTAACTCGGTAAAACGCCCTTTTGTTCGGACCAAAGTAGTTACTTGGAGCCAGCTTGGGGAGCTCAAACGCTGCATTGTATTTGACAGGGAGACCTGGAGAGAGAGGTTTCCCGGGATAACAAAGCCGAGCTAATGACTTGTTGCATGCCGAAAGGAGTGCTCCCCTCAAAGAAATCAACAGAATTATTTTCTCTTTTTTTCTGGCAGAGAAATAACCTGGAGAAATCAGCAGATTTCGGTCGTCAGCAGAGCCCGCGTCAGGTCAGACGAGCACCAGAGCTGGGCAAGCGAAACCGGCGGGAATGCATGCGAACAGGAAAGGGGGGACGCAGGGACGTTCCTTGTGGTGACAGCTGCCTGTCAGACGAGATCAATTACAAGCTCATTAATCATAAAATTAATCGTGCCATTTCTCCCGGCCGGCGCGCGCCCCCTCAGGGAAACCTTATTTCCCATGATGCACCGGTGCGGCAGGGCCGGCTGAGGGGCGGGGCCAATCGGGCAGGGCGTGGTGGCGGGGGCGGCCAATGGGGAGGCGGCTGGCGGCGGTTGGAGTTTAAATTTTTGAAGGGGGCTGAGGCGGCGCTGCCGTTGCGGCGCGGGGCTCGCGTGCGCACGCTCTCTTGCCACAGGACCGGCGGACCCCCTGCGCTTGGTGCGTGTGGCTGTGGGTTTTGGCGGGCGGCGCGACCTGAGGGGAGCTCTGCCCTCCGGCCGCAGCCGGGGGAGCGCGGGGCTCCGCAGCTCGGGGAGAGGGGCGGGGGCGCGTCCCGGGGACGAGCCGCCGTTCTGGAGCCGCGTAGCAAACGGCTTCTCCTCGCGCTCCGTGCTATGGCGGGGAGCCTGCTCGCTTGCAGGGGGTGAGGGAGAGCCTCCGCCGCACGCCTCGTCCCCTCCGGGCGTCGCCTCGCCTCAGGGAGGCAGGGGTCGGGGCTTGCCCGTGCTGCTCAGCCCGCTACAGCCGCGCGTGGGTGAGGAGGCTGAGGGGCCCGGCGCAGGTTGCGGGGCTGCCCAGGCTCCCCGCGGCCGGGGTTCGCCGCTCGCCAGCCTCGGAGAGGCGGTAACCTCACCGGAGAGGCGGTAACCTCGGGGGAAGGAAGGGAGCGCGCAGGTGGGGAGGGAAACATCTTCACCTCAGTAGCCTTTCCCGCTAATATCACCCGCCTGAGATTCTTGATTGTAGAGAAGCGCTTAGCTCTTGCTTCATATAATTCCCACGGAGGGGAGTTAAATGCCCAATTCCCTCTAAAAGTTAGGCATCTAAACGGTGTGCTTATGGCTATGCAGAAAGTGTGTGGTGGATCCGCAAGAGTCCAGAGGAGGTCATGAAGATGCTGCGAGGGCTGGAGCCTCTCTGCTGGGAGGACAGGCTGGGAGAGTTGGGGGGGTTCAGCCTGGAGAAGAGAAGGCTCCGGGGAGACCTCAGAGCCCCTTCCAGTGCCTAAAGGGGCTCCAGGAGAGCTGGGGAGGGACTCTGGATCAGGGAGGGGAGCCATGGGACGAGGGGGAATGACTTCAAAATGGAAGAGGGGAGATTTAGATGAGATATTAGGAGGAAATTCTTGACTGAGAGGGTGGTGAGGCACTGGCGCAGGTTGCCCCGAGAAGCTGTGGCTGCCCCATCCCTGGAGGTGTTCAAGGCCAGGTTGGACGGGGCTTGGAGCAAGCTGGGCTGGGGGGAGGTGTCCCTGCCCAGGGCAGGGGGGTGGAACAAGATGCGCTTTGAAGTCTTTTCCAATTCTAACCATTCTATGATCAGCTAATGACAGCCAGATCTGTCAGGTTTCAGGTTGTTATCCTACCTAATGCATCAACTCCTTATTGTTTTTGTTAACGCAGAATTTAAAGGAGAGGCTGTCATGTCGCAGGACTGCAATGATGAGTGGGAGCTGAGCAAGGAGAATGTGCAGCCCCTCCGGCAGGGCCGTGTCATGTCCACCTTGCAGGAAGCACTGGCTCAGCAGGAGACCTCTATCCACACTGCTGTTCAGCTCAAAAGACAGTGAGCAATGTTTTGATACCTTCTTTCCCCTTATTTTCCTGCCTTCTTGTCAGCTTTTCTATGTCTTATTTAATTGTACTAATCTTGTAGCTATTAAAAAAAGCATAAAAGAACAGAAGTTTAGTAACTGATGTCTGTGCTACTATCACAGTCCAGGAATTTAGGACTACTTGCTGTGGGTGCTGTATAGTATAGGCTACTATTTTTAGGTTTGCAATTGAGCATTTAAACAACAAACACAAGGGAGAGTTGGTTGTGCTTTTAAATGTACTCATTAAGAAAAATAAATAAAGGTCACAAGGAGGAGAGAGCTTTTTTTGTCTTTCCTATTATAATCTATTGAAGCAGAGTATTTCTTAGGAGATAAATACTTCCTACTGTTGTAAGGTAGGCACAATACAGGTGTCTCTGCCCTCTCAGGTGTCTGTGATCCAGATAACGCATACAAAGTCAGCTTGGGTTTGGTCTGTCTTGCATACGGTATTCCACAGGTATGACTGTAAGACTTCAAGGGGCATCTCGTGTCCCAAACCTATTCAGTTATATTTCTATTGCCTCATCCTCAACTTTGCATGCCCTGTTGTGGTTTAACCCCAGCTGGCAACTAAGCACCATGCAGCTGCTTGCTTATTCCTGCTGCAGCAGGGTGGTGGAGAGAATCAGAAAAGTGAGAAAACCTGTGGGTTGAGATAGAGGGCTTAATAGGTAAAGCAAAAGCCACACATGCAAGCAAAGCAAAACAAGGAATTCATTCACCACTTCCCATCAGCAGACAGGTGTTGAGCCACCCCTGGGAAGGCAGGGCTCCATCATGAGTAATGGTTACTTGAGAAGACAAACACCTTAACTCTGAATGTCCCCTCCCCTTCCTCCTTCTTCCTGCAGCTTTATATACTGAGCATGATGTCATATCATATGGACTGTCCCTTTGGTCAGCTGTCCTGGCTGTGTCCCCTCCCAACTCCCCCAGCCTATTTGCTGGTGGGACGGTGTGAGGAGCAGAAAAGGCCTTGACTCTGTAAGCGTTGCTCAACAATAACATTCTCTATATTTTCAACGCTGTTTTCAGCACAAATCCAAAACATAGCCCTATATTAGCTGCTATGAAGAAAATTAACTCTTAGCACAGCCAAAACCAGCACATCTGCCAAGGCCAAGCTGACTTTGTGAAGAGCCTTCATAGTTGTCTGTACTGCATTGTCAAAATTGGAAGTACTGGTGCTTGTCATGTTGAACCATCTTGGTGGTTTCATGTGAAGTCAGCAGAGTCTATGAACACCCACTCAGTACTTACTGAGCCAGTGCTTATCAGCTGGATCTGGATTTTTTTTCATGGAAAAGCATGGTATTGTTATTGTACTGGGGTCTGCAAGAGGGTTTGTCCAACTTGACTCATTATGTTTGAGGTGTTACACTTGAGCAGAGCCTTCCAAGAACAAGGGACTACCTGGGGAGCTTTACAGGGTCAAGCCACTGCTAAACACAAGCTAATGTTCCTGTCTAACTCAAGCTGCAAGGTGGTTTTCTTTCTTGATGTACTGCCTGAGGCTGAAGTCATCATGTTGTAGGGATGGAATGATGCATGGGAGCTGAAGAATGAGATGATGACAACTGTCAGTGTGGCCACTTAGATGTGTCTGGTGCAGTTCTGTAGTTGTCTGATTATCAGACTTTTCCATCATCCATCATCATTTCAACCTTCTCCTATACTTAATTTTTGCATGAAACATCCTGTATTTAAACTTCACAATATATCTGTCTGCTAATAACTGTTCATAACAGAACAGGCATTCTGTCAAGGGAGACCATATAAGCTTTGGGGTTGTAGAAATTCTTGGAAATATCCTTTGGAAAGATGCATATCTGCTCTTGGTAAATAATGATACATTTTCCAGCGCTTTCACTTTGAGGAATAGTGCAAAAGCTTACTTTTTTGATTATTCTGGTCTCAGTAAAAGCACAAGTCTAAATATATGCTAACAGCCATTTTTTTTATAGACCTACAAAATTATATGAGTGAGAGTGAAGGTCTTAGTTTATAGTGCAGAAATCATCTTTACAGTTCTACACATGTATTTATTGGTTGGATAATTTTTTTCTTTAGGGAGTTTGAATCTGAGATCCGATTCTACTCTGGAGATGATCCACTGGATGTCTGGGACCGGTAAGTTTCCTTCAATTTCAGAAGAAAGACTAGCAAGGTCAGATATCCTTTTAAAAGCTTGGGAAAAGAATATTCTAATTTAATAATAAACTCATGAAAGGATGAATTCCATAACAGGTTTTTTGAGTAATATGTTGTGTTTCAATAATATGCCTATTTTTTTTCTAAATCTCCTTACATTGTACAGAGACAGAAGCCTTGTATCTTATTCAGAACTGACTTCCTATGAATATATTCCATCTCTAGGTACATCAAGTGGACAGAGCAAACCTTCCCTCAAGGTGGAAAGGAGAGTAATCTTGCAGCAATATTGGAAAGGGCAGTGAAAGCGCTCAATGAACAGCGGCAATACTACAAAGATCCCCGCTATCTTAATCTCTGGCTCAAGTTTGTGAGTGTTTTGTGAATGTCTTTTGGGTGCTGCTTTTTCTTGGTACTTGTCATGTCATTTTCACACAGTTAAGCTGATTTTTGTAATAACAGAGTCAAAGTGTATGTTGCGCAACTGGTGCAATACTAGAAGTATTCCTCTGCAAATATGTTACCTACTCTTGAATCACACTTCTCATTTTCAGTAGGATCTTCAGACCTTTTTTAGGATCATTCAGTTTGGACAGCTACCAACTCCTTAAGTTTTGTTTTGGAAAAGCTAGTTTGAATAAGTAGAGCTTGATTATTTAAGGAGAAAAAGTGATTTAAACACATCTTAGGTGTTGTATCTGTCATGGCAGTTATTTTAACTTCTAACTGTCTTTTATCCCCATCCTGTGTTTAAGAAAAAAACAAGCTGCGTGTGTCCTGGTTGTGCTGTGTCTCTCCATTGCTATAGGTTTTTGTTGTTGTTCTTGTCGTCTCAAAACAGCTTTTCTCCAGGTTTAGCTTCCTGAGCTGATTTACTAGTTCTGAAACTGGCAAGAGATATGTTGTACTTTAGATAAAGGTAAAAAAATTATTCTTAGGAATACTAATGTGATGTAGTTCAATCACTTAATTATCTCAGATAAAAAAATCTAAGAAATGACTGAATACATAGGCTAGAATTAAGGCATTGGTAATAATATTGACAAATATATACATGCAGTCAGAGGTTTTTCTCGTTGTTGTTGTTCTCCTACTGATTTCCTTTCCGTTACCTGGTGCACTGTGACGTGAAACAATTGTATGTCCTGGCCTTACAACTGCTCCTGTAAGACTTGTGTTGAAATCAATGGGGTCTTGCAGGAGGCATCAAAATGCAGACGTCAACTTGGAATCCTTTGTAGTTCAATGCAATTACTGAAGTAATTTGATTGTTTCAGGGAGACCTGTGTAATGAGCCCCTGGACCTGTACAGTTATCTACACAGCCAGGAAATTGGCACAACACTGGCACTACTCTACATCACTTGGGCTGAAGTACTTGAGGCTAGGGGAAGTTTTAAGAAAGCAGATCTGGTATTCCAGGAAGGTCTTCAGCGCAAGGCTGAGCCTTTGGACAAACTCCAGTCCCATCACAGGTAAGCTTCCAGCTCAAGTGAAGACCTTAGAGTAGTCTTACGTGATTCAGTGCGTGCCTGGTACAGTGAAGTTTACGCTGACTTCTCCAATATTTTTCTCAGGCAGTTTCAGACCCGTGTTTCTCGGCAGACGCTACTGGGGCTTGAGGAAACTTGTGATGAAAGAGACACGGGTCTTCTGGGAGACGCAGAACCTCAGAGAAGCTCACTGGCGGATCTAAAAGGCAGGGGGAAGAAAAAAGTGAGAGCCCCAATTAGTCGTGTAGGAGATGCACTTAAAGGTACATCTGGTTGCTGAAACCACATATTATTATTGGAAGAGTTACATCTTTTTGTTGTGGAATTTGCACTTGAGTGTGCTCGTTAAATGTTAATTTGCATATATATTTTTGCTTATAGCCACAAACCAAACCAGAAGCTTCCAGACTCTAACTTCTCAGCAACTTTCAAATAATCCGGGTTTTGCTGTGTTTGATGAAAATTCAGCTTCTGGACCTGAGATTCCTGTACTTACACCACAGCCATGGACAGCACCTCCAGCTCCAAGGGCCAAGGAGAATGAACTAAGTGCAGGACCTTGGAACTCTGGCAGGGTAAGGAGTCTCAAAACAGACTGGCAAAAAAGAGGAAGTTGTGTGTAACCTGATGACTACTTCTGATGCCTGAGACAAAGGTCATACTACTTTTCCCTTGCCTGGGGTTAGTGTCTATTTGTAACTACAGATCTTCCTAGCTTCTTTCCAAAGAGTCTCTGGCTATGCATAACCTATTCCAGTTCAGCAAGTTGATCTTGCTAGAATAAGTTGAAAAACAGTCTCTAGAGTTCTTAATCAAGAAACTATAATTCTTGCTAACCAGAAAAATTGGTAGAGATGGCCTACCAAACTGTTGGGAGGGCAGAAAAGGAATATAGGCAGGAAAACTCTAGCCAAAGAAAGGGAGAGAAGCCAGGTATTAGTTAATAATGTAAGAAAGAAGAGAAAGAGTTAAATTGATATCTTACAATACCACCTGAGGGAAGAACTTGTTGCCTATCTCCTTATGAAAATAAGGCATGTACAGCATTCAGAAAGTCTGTTTTGAAGTGCTTGTGAGGAAGACAGAAGAGTGGAGATCAAAAGAACTGAAGAACTACTGTATCAATGGAATACTTATCCTGACAACAGGATGACAAAAAGTAGGCTGCAATGGTTTAAACTAGTGCTGGAGACAGAAAAAAAACCAGCCATGCTACAGGTGTTTAAGCTGTTCTAGAGAAACGATCCAAGGCACTATCTGAAGGAAACTAATCCTGTGAAATCAAGTTTGTTTCGTAGGTCCTTAGATAACCCCCAGTGTTCCCCCTGTTCTTTGTAGATAAGAGTGGAAGAATAGAAAGTAATCAGATGATAAAAATATTTTAGACTTCTCAATATAGAAGTCATTATAAGTGAAGCTTAGAAACAAAAACTAGGGGAGGAGGGAAGCAAATGGGCTGAAATTCATGGAAACTCCAGGAATAATCACTACCAGATACAAAGCAATTTTATTAAATGAACAGAAAATTTCAGTAAATCACAGGTTTAATTTGGCTGAGAAGAATGAGAAGGAGGAATTATTAATGTAAAACTTTTTTTATCAGTTGCCTTGCTTTAGGCTGCTTAACACATTCATTCTGGTCCCCAAAGGCTTCTGTATTCTTTTAATGTCTGTCCTTGGAGTTCTCTCTGTTCCCCCTTTAATGAAACTTGTTAGATTTAATTAAAAAAAAACTTAAAAACCTGCAACAAGCAGAAGAGCTGAGGATGTTTTTCCCCTTCACTGAAGTGTGATGCTCATTCTGGCTTGTATTGCAGTGAAAGAATAACCTGTTGTGAATGCTTTGAGATATTAAAAGCTACACAGAGGAAAGAGGCTTCTCTTTTATTGCCAGTGTGAAGACGGCTAAGTAAACAGTTTGAAAAACGGTGGAAAAGAGAAATTATTTTGTGAAATATACCCACCATCTAACTCCTTAAGAGTCTAGGGGAATTTCAAATAGGCAGATGAGAGTAGCATGTTGTCACACTAAATTCCATCTGTCTTCTCTTAAATAATGGACCCCAGAGGTAGTTAAGGGATTTTTGTGGTGTTGGAATGGCCTCTGACAGGAAAATTGAGAAGTCTGGAGGTTCTTGGTGGACAGCCGAAGGAATGCTATCATAGAATTGGATCAGTCTTGGTTGAAAAATGAGGACTATAGTATTTCTGGAAAACAAACAAAAAGGAGGAGCAACTGGAATACCCTGCTTGACCAGCATTCCCTCGGAATAACAGAAACTAGGTACTGATGAGGACGTGCAGGGGGAGTGTGTCTTGCTTTTTTTGGGTGCTAGTGGTCAGCTGATGGTCTGTAACTGTTTATGTATCAGACTGGTCTTGATTGTGTAAATTAATCTTGGAAAAGTCTATCAGGTTTAATTTTTTTAAATAACAAAAACTACACATGAGCGAAACTGGGAAAAGAGAGTAAGAATATAGAGGAATGTAGAGTCTAAAAATGAACGTTTAAGCTGTTAACATTGACTTTTCCTTTCTCAGCGTCCTCGCAGCAGTGCAAGTTCTGGTATAGAAGTGCCCTGCCCACTGCCCAGTTTCACCCCGTATGTGGAAGAGTCAGCTCAGCAACAAGTCATGTGAGTCTTCAGTTTGAAATGGGGATTCCATTTGAAATTATCAAAGCTGCTTCAAAAGATTCTGACTTGTTTTGCCCAATAGTCAAGCCTCTAGATCTACAAGAACTTAAAATCTGTCAAGCTGGAAGCTTTTTGTGCTTCAGCTTAATGGCTGAGGGTGCATAAGGACATGGGAAGTATTTGACTATCGCTGCTCATTACATGGGAGCCTATATCATATTTATATATGCTAATTAGTTTAATAGTTTAACTCCGTGTGTTTACACAAAAACAGTTACCTCTCTTAGGATGCTGTTTGCTGTGAAGCAGCCCTGAATTGAGACAGGCTTATTGCTGTTTTCCTCTATCTTGGGAACACTGTACTCGATCTATTTTTTTATTCTGAAACAAGCTATCAAAGTTTCCATGACGACAATGTTGCTTAGGTCATGGAGGAGTATGCTGTTTTGCCTGAAATTACCTTCTTGCCTGTACAGTGCTCGTTGAAATGCTGATAAATCCCAGGAGATGGGGTTGCTCTGTTTTGTAGAGCAGAAGAAAATGCATTATTTTGCAAAGCTGCTTACCTTTCTTTTTCTGTGGCTAATGGTGGCCATAGAATCCATAGGCTCTTCCTAAGAGAAGTGGAAAAGAATGTTTGATATTACAGACAGCTTCCATGGCTCTGAATTGTATATATCCAAAGAATGCTGAAAGGTGGCTAACAGCATGGCTTTTTTCCTGTGGGATTTGTATGTTGCATGTAGATTGCAGAATAGCTCTGATCAAGGACATGTCATAACTTAGTTTAAGAATACATAAAAAATTAAGTTTCTGTCTAAGCTATAAGACTATTTCTTGCTCCTGAATGTCAGTGATGCTATAGAATCAAATCTCTTGACATGCTGGTTTCTAGGATGAAGGCTTATTTACAGAAGGCAGCATCTTTTTGTACCAGGGAAAAGGAAGGAGTGGGTGGGAACTGAACATGCTAAATTTGCTGCAAGCAACTTGAGCAGGGAGTCTGTATGTAGTTCTATGCAATGTAGTTGAATGTTTAAAAGCAGATTTTTTTTCCTGCCTTTGAGTCCATTTCCTCATGATGCCATGGTCGTCAACCAAATCAAGTCTGAAAGTGTGTTGAAACTGTGTAAACAGGATGCAAATCATGCCATCAGTTGTCATCCAGACGTTTGGGTAGAAGGACCCTGTAGTGATCTTGGTAATAAGCCCTCACCCCCACAAAAAAGCTTAAAAAACCCCCCAACCATTAGGAGCACTTGTGTGCCTCATAATCTCCCAGATAGTTTCAGGGTTGTGAGTCCATTCACATGCAAAACAAAACAGAAGTCTTGGAACTGTGCACTGTGTTTTCTTTTGAACTATTTACCCAGACCACAGTTAACATATTTTTTTAAGGGCAGATGTTCAGATCGTCTTTTATTGAGGTACAGCTAATTGCTGGGGTCATCTGGATTACTGGTATCTGTAAAACTGTACAAATTCTGGTTCCTCTCTCCTGAAATTAGCATGTAGCACTTTCAGAAAGCACTTTCAAGCTACGAAATTGACTGCTACTGACTCCTTTCACTGCTCAGTGGGGGTGTTTTGTTTGTTTTTTTGTAATGGTGCACTTCATTTCTGTCACTGAGCATGCAAAACATTGTCTTGAAGCAAATTCCCCTCTTATTGCATCTTAAATCTTCCTTTTTTTTTTCTTGACTTAAAATGCCAGGCTTAATCTAGTCCAAGATCTTTCATTTTTAAGTCCTGCTCACTCTCTGCCCAGTGGTGCCAGCCCTGCCTTCCCCCGCCTTCCCCAGTCCTCCCCGATAAATTCTGTTTTGTAGAATGATTAAGGACTTGTCACTGGTGTGGTCACACAGATCAATGGAGATAAAGTAAACATAGATCCTGTTTCAGAATACACAGCAATTCAGAGTATCATTTATTTGCTCTTGACTGGGCCTTATTAACACTTAGGGGATTTTTTTTGATTACACAATTCTGAGTTGATAACACATAAGAGACAAGCATACCATTCCATTTTTCTTGTTTTTTATGTCAACATAACAGAATATTTTTACACTATTGTACAACTAGATTCTGAAATTAGCTATTTTCTCTCCCATGATTGCTTTTCCATGTTACCACAAAGTACATATAATCAAAGTAATAACTGTGTGTTTTTTTAGGACTCCCTGCAAAATTGAACCCAGCATAAACCATGTTTTAAGTGCTCGCAAACCTGAGAAAGAGGAGGACCCACTACAGCGAGTGCAAAATCATCAGCAGGATACTCAAGAAAAGAAAGAGGTGGTGATGTACTGTAAAGATAAAGTTTATGCTGGAGTTGAAGAATTTTCTTTGGAAGAGATCCGAGCTGAAATCTACAGAAAGAAAGCAAAAAAGAAAACTGAAGGTGTGCTTCAAAATGGGATGACATAAGACATTCTGAGATGGAATTGTAAAATTCTACTTACTTTTTATCAGCATACATTTGTCTGTTATTGCAGCTGCTTTTCTTTTTCTACTGTAATAGTTATTTAACTGCTCTGAGGTATAGAGAAAGTAACATATCTGACATCTTTACATGTAAGCCGTGAAACGGGGAAAGACAACCAGAGGTTTTAGCCCCTTTAAAAATAATTTAGGCTTTAGCCACAGATTGCATGTGAAATATGCATTGTGCCTTATAAGCTTTCTTCCTTAGAGGAGATGCAGGCCATAGCACAGAAGAAGGAAGAAATACAAAGGAAAATTGAGGAGCTGGAGAAGAAATTAAAGAAGAAGGAAGATGACAAACAGCAACAACCACGTGAACAAGTATTGTCCTCATTTAACTGTTCATTTACAAATAGCTACTATTTTAAGAAAAAGTACCAAAGGAGGAACAGTCTCTAATATGTTTCTTTCTAGCTAACACTTTTAAAACTTTTTTGAAAGAATGGTTCAGTCTATTGCACGCATACATCACTCAGTAAATGGATGCTCAGAGAAATATTTCTTCTCTTCTCCCCCACTTGTTTCTGAGCCATATCCTTTTGCTATAGGAGTCTAAATCAAAGACTTCCAAGTTTTGTAGTGTTACTTTACAAGTATTGTGAAGTTATTTAACAATAGGACAAGATACCCTATGGTAAGGTATAAACTTCTACATTTTCCTAAGTAAAGGTATGCCAAATGCTTATAGGAAAATTACTCTTTCCTAAGCTCTATTCATGTGTGGTTTCCTTTTATACAGAGGATTTGTAGTGCAAAAGAAGATGGGGAAGAAGCTGGAAATAAGGAGAGAAGTGAAGGGTTGAAAAGTGGTATAGGCCAATCCCAGTAGGCAACTAAGCACCACACACCTGCTTGCTCACTCCCCCTCAGTGGGATGGGGGAGAGAATCAGAAGGGTAAAAGTGAGAAAACTTATGGGTTGAGATAAGGACAATTCAATAGGTAAACCAAAAGCTGTGCATGCAAGCAAAGCAAAATAAGAAACTAATGCACTACTTCCCATTGGCAGCCAGATGTTTAGCCGTTTCCAGGAAAGCAGGCTGTCATGCATAATGGTTACTTGGGAAGACAAATGCCATAATTCTGAACCTCCCCTTTTCCTCCATATTTTTTTGCTAAGCATGATGTAATATGGTATGGAATATTCTTTTGGTCATTTTGGGTCAGCTGCAGAGCTGTGTCCCCTCCCAACTGGTGCGCCTCCAGCCTACTCACTGGGGTGACAGCATGAAGAACAGAAGACCTTGATGCCGTGTAAGCACTGTTCAGCAATAGCTGAAACCCCAGTGTGTTATCAACATTATTTGGGTCAAAAATCCAAAACATAGCACCATACCAGCTACTATGAAGAAAACTAACTCTATTCCAGCCTAGACCAGTACACAAAGCCATATCTGATTCATCTCCAAGTTTTATAGACAGTAGTATGCTCTACTACGTGTTAGATAATTTTTTCCCTTTTCTATGCAGACAAGTCTTGAGCAGAATATCTTTCAGGCAAGTATACTTTAGCCTGTCATTGATAGGTAGTGTTTAAACCCCAGTTTCCTTATAGTTTGCAAATAAGAAGTAAAAGTTAATTATTTTAAAGCTTTTCCTTTTCCCAACTTCATCCATTGGGCTAATAAAGTATGTTTTCTTTCTCTCTCTCTCTCCCCTCCTTCCCTGTTTCCTAAATAATGCCTTAATAGTAAATATTTTAAATAATGAAATACAAAGTGGTGTGAATTTGGTGTAAGCTATGTGACTGCTTACATATGTTTTTAATAGTTGCAGTATAACTAAAATCTCCTGTGACAGTTATGTACGGTTGCAAAGAATAAAATGATGTATTTTAACTACACTAAGCAAAAAATTGACTTTTTTCATGCAAGTAAACTAAGTATGAATAAAAATGGCTAAAGACAGCTATTAATCCCTCAGGGCTTTAACAACCTACACAGATTATCATAATGTTCTTGGAACCTTGTTGTATGGCTTGTGATTCCATCGCTGTAGAACCAAAATAGTTTTATTTCTACAGCCAACAGAGATAATAGAAGCTTCGCCACCTTTGGGACTGCAAGGGTTTGCTTTTTCCGGTGCAACAGAAGGTGGGGAGAAACAGCCTCAGTTGCAAAGGTAATACAGGATTTTCTTTGCTAGCAATGAGAAAATTTGTGGGGATAGTTAGTTATGAGTAACATGGATCACTAACAGTCTGTTACCGCAGGCAGAATGGAATATACCCCTAGGCATCAGCCTCTAACCACGATCTGTAATTTGTCTTTATTTATTTTCAATTATTTGTCTGAGGGATCTTAACTTCTTACAAGTAGCATATGTCAGCTTGGCTTACCTTTTTACAAAGTTCACTTGTGTTTTGTGAGGGTGTGTAAAATATAAGAAACAAGTTTGTATCTTCTTCACAGTGAATTCCGGGCCTCTGAAGATACTCAGCTACATAAACCGTCTTGTTCTGAGGGTAAGTATTTGAATTTTTTACCATTAAGGAGAAGGCTGTGTTAAAGGGAAGTGTTATTTTATATGAATGGCAAGACTGCAACAAACTAAAAAAAAAAGTCGAGGTGGATTAGAAGAATGAAAATGAGAACATGCTAGTAGTGCCTTTAGCCATATTCAGCAAAAGACCAAGCATCTGAGGTCTGAGAACTGTCACTGTTTGAAAGGACTTCCAAGCAGAAGAGCATTTTCCTTTTAATAGCTCAAGAGCTTTCTTGACACTTTCATATGTGCGGTCTTACTGAAAACTGTAAGAGTTTAACATTAAGATTGATACTATTTTAAGTCCTTCTTTTTCCTCAGAGGATTTGGTAGAGGAATGCAATCAGATACTATATATTCAGTTTTGTTGTTGGGAAGGGTGTGTGGTGAAGAAATTTACTTTTGACCTGAATTGACTACTGTTATTGTTGACAGAGTTTATGCAGTCTCTTGATGTATGCCCAGATACACAAAGGGGAAATGTGTTTTCAGACTCTGAGGATGAACAGGAGAAACAGAGAGATGAAGCCAGCCTTGCAAAAAAAGGTACAGATTGTGAAGCACATTCGAAAAAGAATGAGCTAGCTAACATAATATGGTGGTAAAAGTGTGGTTCATTAACATGACAAAACCAAGCCTTTTTTAATACATTTCTTTAAATGTCAGTTTTGTAACTTCCTGCTATGACTGGTATTTTTAAGACTGTGTATTAAATGTTTTAAGTAGCATTGGATACACTGATATAATAGAGCCTCTTGGTTTTAATTTACAGTTGTGGGTCTCACCCAACCAGATTCTGCTACGTCTTTCTCCGTATTTGATGAATCCTCTACTTTGGCAAATCAGAATATAAGGTAGAATTATTCAAGACCTAGATTTCAGAGGGAGGGAAAACTGAAGCATCAAACCACTCCCTGTAGCAGCTGAAATACAGTACTGTTTCTTGTATGGATGTAGAGTGTTTTTTTTGTTTTGTTTATATTTGTATTTTTTGTTTTATTTCTTTACTCTACTTGGGAAGTCCATGATGATGAAATAGTCTCCTGTTGTTCCTCGTCAATCTACAACTATTTAAGCTGCTTTATGAAGTTTCTTTGTTCTGGAGAGCTGTATATATTGCAGTTTACTGGTAGTTCTGTAGTAGGAAGTGGTAGATTGAAATTGTCATAGGCTTAAACTCTTGAGAGGAATCTCTGCTGAAGATCGGAAGCAACTCTAACAAATATTTAATGGAATGTAACTTTATCTTAGTTGTTCTGCAGATCGTACACAGAGAAGTGCACGGCGCCCTCTTGCTGTTCGGAAACCTTCAGATTCTCTAACTGCAAAGGAAAACATACCACCAGAAGCCTGTGTAAGGAAACAATTTACCCTAGAGTAGACTTTCTGTCAAGGAGAAACCAACATAGAATGTCTTGCTGTTGAACTGAGTGAGAACGGCTGGACTGACATGATGTGTGATAAGCAGGGATTCTAAACTTCTGTCTGGCATGGCAATACTTGAATTGGGTGATGTTAAGATTACAGTGGAAATTTCATGTGTTGATTAGGCTTTAAGGTGGCCAACAAGGATGTGGTGGTAAGGAGTCTTCCAAATTTTAAGCAGCTGATTAGCGGCCAGGATTGTTCACACTGAAACTCTGTGATGAAGAGTTGCACTCTTCAACACAGCCTCCTGTTTCATCTACTTTCTTGCTATGCATCTAAACAAGCATTTCAGCTCCTGTGTTCCTCACCCAGAGTACCATGTGCTTGACTCCCTTAAACCTTTGTATCTTGTTTCCCAGGCTGTGTGTCTTTATGTGGCAGTTTTGTGGGTGTTTGTAAAGCTTTCAGTAGAGGTGGTAGTTGCTGTCGCACTAAAGGACTTGGTCTATTGCAGGATGCAGTAACTTTTAGATTGGTTGAGTTGAGAGGATTTTATTCTGGGCTGAGAAGGATTTTATGTACAGTTACAATATGAAATACTAATCAGTATTAAGCACGGTAAGCATCTTGCTGGTTTTGGTTCTAGAGTCAGTCTGGATAACTGCATAGTTCTGCTTTACATGTTCTATGTGTCTTTAGTGCCAAACATTTTAGTAAACACTTTAATAATGTGCTTATAACTGAACTGAAATGCACTTCTGGGGTGGTAGATAATAAGTAGCCTTTAACAGTTCATGGCAGCTCTGCAGCACTCTAGAGGGTAACAAAGCTACCCTTTCTAGTTGGAAAAAAAAATGCAACTATATTACAGTTAGGGTTCAATTACTCAATTTGAATGTGCAAAATAAGTAGAGTACATGAAGACTGAGTGTCAGAGTCATGTTGGAATGTGGTGGGGTAGAAGAAAGGGGAGAGAGAAACATTTGGCTTTTAAACACACTAAAAGAAAATTTGACATAAAATCTACAGGCTTTTCACTGCCTCTTCCTACTTTTTTTCAGGATGAGCTGAATGGAATTGAACCTCTGACTGAAGATGCAATTGTGACAGGCTCCTACAAGCACAAAACCCTTTGTGCCAATCCAGAAGACACGTGTGACTTTGTTAGGGCTGCCCATCTGGCCTCAACACCTTTTCATGGGGTGGTAGCTCAGAGAATCCCAGATCCTGCTTTTTCACAGAGTGTCCTGAAGGAAGACTGTCCAGAACCTAAGAGTGCACCTCTGAATCAGGAAACGCTGGTTTGTGAGGGAGTGTACAATGAAGCTCTCTGTGTAAAAAAACTGAGGTAATTAACAGCGAAGCATCTGAAGCCCCTTTTCCTCTGTGTCTTTCGTTGCTTGTGGTTTTACTATTCTGTTGCTGAAGAAACAATTTTCTGAAGAGATTGGAATATACTGAAGACAGCAGTTTCTCTAGCTTGGGGTCCATTTTGCCTTGGGCAGATTTCAGAGGTAATAGCAAGCCCACTTGGCTTTTCAGCATTACTGCTGCGGGGCTTAACCCCTTTTTTTTCTACCAAATAACTTGCATATAAATTAATAAACACATTTGGTCTTTGTAACCAGAGATTAAAAGTAGAATCATCAGTTCCTTTTATACTTGTGTGCTTCTGTAGTTATTTTAGCATAAGCAACGTATCTGTGATCATGGCTTAGATTTGTTCTACAGAGGAGAAAAGCTAGAGAGAAGAAAACTGGCAAACCACCTCCTGTTTCTTATCATTGTAAAAAAAAAAAGCATCTGTTGTATGGTGTTTTCTTAATTTAGAACTGAGTTTGGTTTGCTAGCTGTTAGTATGTAAACATGTATACCATGCTGAAGGTGTTTGTTTACTTGGCAAGTTCCCTGGGAAACCATGCTGATTACGATTAGGAAGGAAGAGCAAGAGTTACTTCCTACCCAACCCTCCAACTGCTTTAAAAGCACTGTTGGTCTGGATTTTGGTAGCTAATGAAGTAATAAACGTTTAGTATGTCTTCTGTTGTAGCAGTCATAGTTAATGGAAGAGAAGATAAAATTAAACTGTAGACTAAGATTCTGAGTATAAACAGTCATTGAAGCTAAAATGAAGCTCTGACATTGGTTCTCCACTAAGGATGGGAAAGGATTTCTTTAACATGAAGAAGTCTGGGAGTGCACAGTATCCTTCTGTAGTTACTAGGCTGGCATTATCTAGGCACTGTATCTTCTGAAAGTCTAAACAGTTGATGACTTTATTTACAGCCCGATCATGGAAGCAAGCGTTGAAGATACTCGCTCGTCAGGTTCTTCTGTCTCCTCAGGATCTTCTCTTTCCTCTGTTACACAAATATCTACTATTAAATACCTGCATATCCCTGAGAAATTGGAACTTGCTCAGAGCTTGCCTGCTGAAACGGTTACTGATTCTGGAGGTATCAGTGAAAACATTACTGGTTAGTACTAAACTGAGTTTCACTCACAGCAAATAACTTGCAGCTGACACTAAACCATGGTGCTTTTTCTGTACTTCCTATATTCTACTCTGCTTTCTGTGTATTTCCCATTACTTTGACTTGTGACTAAACTTGTCTCCCTTGTCAGAAGTAGTAGTGAGGTATACAGTATAGCATGCTTGTCAGCATCCAAAAGATGTAAATGTTAAGGTGATGGAGAAGTTTTATTTAAGGTATTAGAGCAGGGAGTGCGTAGGAGTAATGAGGTCAAATTCTGAAATGAAAAATTCCATGGATGGAAGTGAGAACTAAGCTTTGTTTTGTTTTGACTTTCTTTTTCTCTCTGTAATCATACTGTGTTCTCCTGATGTGCTGATAAGTGCTATGTTGAAAAAGGTGAATATGAATTTGAAAACCAGTGAAAGTTGCATAATTTTGGTTTTAAATTTGTACTCTTAACTTAGCAGCACAATAGTTTACAGAATTGCAGTATGTTTCTTTTTCCTATTGATGGAAAACAATACTGGTACTTGAATAGTTAATTTCTTTTTTTGCTTCTAGCCAAAGACCTATGTTTTTCTGTTATAGATCTTTATAGTGCAGTTAGAACAGGAACGGCCACAAAAAGCCTTCAAAATCTGGTCTGTAGAATTAGGTTTGTGTTGAATGACCGTTTTCAAAGTGTTTAACCTGCTTTAACTCTGATTTCGGTTTATGGTATTGTAGTTAAAATTGTATATCTGAAAATTCTCAATGTATCTACTCTAGAGAAGAATATGTTATTGTCTGCCTGCAGACTATTTTATGATGAAGCCTGCTTGGGACCTGAAATGAAAATACAATTAGGAGAAGACTGTTGTCACTGAAAGAGCTGAAATATTTTTGATAGATCTTACACTTGGTTTTTATCATGTACACTAATCTTTACGGATCCTTTTCAGAAAAAAGGCACTTGTTCAGATATTTTAGTGGTCCTTTCTTTAAACTTTTGATCATTCCTGTTGCTTTTTTTCTTGCTTTCTGCACATCCTCCTTGAACTGCAGTTCTCAGCCTGGCTGCGGTAATTCTGCTGAAGACTCCTTAATGCTGCATAGAGCAGAAAAATTACTTCAGATGTCTGTCAGTATTCCTGTAAAATATGCCAGTAAATTTCTTAGGTTTGTGATATAAAATACTGGAACAGCTATGTAGCTTTCATCCTAAATGTTTCCTGGATCTACTTTCATGGAACTACTTCCTGAGCAATATCTCACTGCAATGCTTTTGAAATAAATATAACAGTAGGTAACGATACTCTGATTCTTACCTTTGTTCTGTGAAAGCTTAAAATGTTGTCACCCTTACTAGTCTTAGTCTTTGGGAGAGGAAATCAGTAGAAGCCATCTAGTTCTGCTGTGTTTTACTCTGATCATTTGAGATCAACACTTCTCAGGCTGCCTTGGTTTTGTACAGATAAACTCATCTGTTGAATGATTTTCTCTCTGTCCTATTATGCAGGAAAATAAACCCAAACCTGCATGTAACTATCTTGTGTCTCTTCAGGAGGTAAAAGCCATTAAATTCTTAATATTGCAATGAGCAGCAGAGTTGGAGTCCAACTTTGTTTTTGTTTTCTTACTTAAAACCCCTGCTGTATTCAAAGGAGTGAACTTCAATAAACCCCTTCATTTAAAAATCACAAACAGATCACGTACACTCCTTTTTTTAAATATATGTCCACAGTTAATTTGCAGAATGAGTTTGAATTTGGCTGTGGCTGAGCAGACGTACCTACTCTAATTCAGAGTGTTGTCTTCTGTGAAAGATACGTTTACGTGACACAACAGTAGAATTATTGAGACCTCATGATGAGATAGTCTGTAAGGTAGTTTCAAAGATGAGTGTTATGTTCACAGAACGAGAAACTATTGGAAAGAGACAATTGACTTGCTGAAAGCTGATGCAGTAAATCAGGATGCAGATAGAAAACTTCTAATATCCAGGTTACTTTTTCTTGACAGATATAATCAAGTCACAGACACTCAACATGTAGTTTCAGCTCATCTGTTTCTATTACTTGTCTTCCTAGGTGATGATGTAACTCAGTTCTTGTGGAGCGCTGAACAGCGTAAAAAGCTTTTAGATCCTATGCCAGAATCACTGACTGCTTCGCCAGACTTTCATTTGGAGACTGGCGCTCTGCCTATCATGGAGCTTGAGAAAGACATCGAGCTAGGTAGGTATGCCAGACACTCTTCAGTGCAAGGGATCTATTTATGTTCTAATTGGTTTGAAATATGCTTTGTATTCACCCTCGTTTTATATGGTGTAGATGGGGAATAACTTGAACAGCCTGGGTATGTATGTTTGCTGTCACAGCTCATGAATGTAAACTTTCATACCAGGAAATGAGACTTACTCTATCAAATGGGAATATTGGACCAATGAAGAATACCAGATGTTTTTTGCCATTCCCGCTAACTTTCCCCAGTTGGATGCGAAGGGATTTGCAATAAAGGTAACACATATGATGGTTGTTATACAAGAAGTGTGAAATGTTAAAATCTCCTCATCCAATATAAAGTAAAATGTAGTAAGTTTGGTCTTAATTTCTGAATTCTCTGCATGAAGTTTGCTACTTCAAGTCCTCTCTCTAATTGTTGATATAGATTAAAAAGTTTCTGACTGTGGAAAATATCTTCCTTGGTAAAGTGGGGAGGAAAGAAAGAGGATGAGAAGAATATAAAGAGGAGCAATTTTTGCTTTATTCCAAAAATAAATGTTCTTCTTATGTACCTTCTTGTAGGTGTATTCTCAGCCTGTGCCTTGGGATTTTTATATTACACTTCAGTTACAGGAGCGTTTGAATACTGACTTTGACCAAAGCTTCAGTGAGAATTGCAGCTGTTATATGTATCAAGACGGCTGTGTTATTTTGCACAGGGATATAAATCACTTCACGCTTGCGGTCAGTACTGATAATCCAAGTACTGTTGTAGAAGACATGAACTCTTGCATAGGTACCATTAGTGAGTTCTGTTTGGCATAATGCTACTGCTGAAGATAGTTTCACATGTTTAATCCTGCAATCTGGATCCTCTGGTTTTTGTTTTTTCTATATAAAAATTAGGACTGTGTTATAGCCTTAGTTAGAGCTGCTTTCTCATTCATAGATGACGTGCTTCTCAGACAAAGTTGAACCAATCTTTCACGTTTTCTTTATTCATGAGTAATAAATGACCTGAGCCAAGAACCACATGTTATTCCACAACAAGGTTTGCATCTAAAACTCTTGTTTAATTTAACATCTTTCATGAGTTTCAGTCTTCCAGTCTGCTATAGCAAGGTCATAGCATTTAGTGTCTTGCTGAAGGATTTACGTTTTAAATACAGTCTTGTAAGTGCATTTTGAATTGGTGCATATAAAAAGGATACAAATTAAATAGTGATTTCAGTCTTTAGTTCAATTTCTTCCTCCTGGTCTTTTGTCCACTACTGAATAATAGGGTCTCCTAAGAGCTCATGGTTCTTTTAATTCTGGCTGGGCTGATCATGGGCAAAATCTGATTATGCTGAATTTGGTGTAAGACTGTTATCTCTGTACAGATGAGTAAGGGAAAAAAAAGTGAGCTATAAATATTTTGCTTAATCTAAGGTAGGATGTCATATAGATACACATTTGTTCCCTGTTTTCAGGATGTCATTCGTGACTGTAAGTCCATCACAGAGGAAGTTATCCTACTGGTTGTTTATAATCTTCTGGGTGTGGTAGAGAAGCTCCACAAAGCAGAGATTGTCCATGGAGATCTGAGTCCAGAGGTGTTCTTTCTGGGAGACAGGTTCGTCTCTTTGTATGAATATGGGAGGATATATAATACTCAGTTCCAGCTACAGCGGTCATGCTTTTGTAATTTCTCCTCTTTAGTTGGGGTACTTATATTGCAGTCCCATTTTTTTTTTTAGGCTACAGTGTGTTCTGAAAATAGTGAAAACACTTTGTTTAAGAATAAACCTTTCTTTTCTTTATTTCTATAGAAATAGTGTACAATGATGTAAAACTTAGCAAAAACATTTTGTTTAGTATATTGCCTGTGTTCTCAAGTTTCTACTTTACCAATGTACTGGACAGCTAACTGGATATTGGTAAATAACTTGCCTTCCAGTCTTACGTATCTGAAAGACTGGAAATTAAAAGACAAAGGACAGGTGGGACTGGAATATCCAGCCTCTGCTACAGTCCAGCTTGTAACTTGATGCGCAGATCTAGCTTTCTTCTTCAAGCGCTTTCCCATATTATGTTAACAAAGTCACATATGACTTGGAATGTGATCTGTGAACTAAGTGTGGGAAGATAGTAACTTTGGAATGTCTAATGATTCAGATACAATTCCATTAGAATAAATTCACTGAGGCTGTTCTTAGTCTTCACTGATGTTAAAAATAGCTATTAACTTTAAATTTATTTTGAACATACGATCATCTAACATGCCACACCCCAATATATTTTATTTATAATTTCTTTATATTTTATTTATAACTTGTTGATATTATTTATTTATAAAGTACATACATTTACTACTGAAGTTCTAATATCTTCTTCACACACCCCCAATGGATTGTCTTGCACATCCCTTAGGGTGCACACATCCTATTTTGGAAATTGCTGATCTAACAGTGGCTTGATGGACTTGGATATCTCCTGCTGTATTTCTCTGTGGCAATTACAAACCAAACTAAACTGCCAAAAAGTTAGGATAACATTCTTGGGGCTTTTTTTAGATACCAAAAGCTACCCTAGGATAAGTGCATAGTATAAATCACAAAATATGTGCATAGCATACAAGTGTGTAAGAACACTACTAATGAGAAGTGTGATCTGTTTATATTGGCTTGGCAGTACAGCATCATCTATACAGATACTCCCGACTGCCCTTTCTGTTTGTCCTCCCTAGTGTGTAGACTAGGAAAGGTTTATTTAAGTATTATGAAACGTAATTCTTTCTTGTGTAAGTATTCTGAGATCTTGAAGGAGAGGGAGAAGTGCTAAACATTACGCTATTCTCCCGTTCCACCAACAGTGTTTCAGATAACTATGACAAATATCAAAACACTGTCATCCTTAACCCTTTAGTGTTTCCCATTGCTTACTGTGGACATACCAGTATCATCTCTAAGTTCAGGCTGTCCGCTGGTCCCCCATCCAGGGGCAGTCCTTTCAGCAGTAGTTCTTAAGCTAACCATCAGAGGGGAGCATTGACATAGCTAAGACTCACCTTCAGTATGCTGTTAAATCTCATTTTAAAAAAAAGTTTCTTGGATTGTCTTATACTTCATTTGCTTCCTCTGCTCAGGATCTGTGATCCCTTTGCTAACGATGAGATGACAAGAGCTCTGAAGATAGTGGACTTCTCTCATAGTCTAGATTTGAGATTACAGTCTCAAGTAAGTTTGCCCAACAGCTTTCCAATATCTCAGACCCCTCATGGACAACAGCTTCTGGCGAAAAGTTCTCTTCCTTATCAGGTGAGTATCTATTTAGCAGAATATCTTAGTTTCTGTGTTTCCTTTACAAAATCTCTATTTTCTGAAGTTGTATTTTTGCAAACTCTGTGGAAAGCTTGATGAATAAATACTGAATAAAGACTTTTTCATCTGATTAAATCGCTGGCATTAAATTAAGGGACTAGCAGTGCTGTTGAGTGGCTGTGACTACTGTATTTGTTTAGGAACCTACAATAAAACCAGAATTTTACTTTTTGACATTTTCTTGCTTAGCAGGTCTCTGGAAGATTCTGATACAAAGACCAATGCAGACTTAACAAAAAAATCTTTCAAACTTTTCTGCTACAGTAGAAATCTGCAGTGGATTGCAGAAGTTGAATTTTCTGATGTTTGTTGTGATTGCAGGTAGACTTGGTTGGCATTGCAGATATCGTCCACTTGATGCTGTTTGGGGATCATGTCCAGGTCTATCAAGAGAACTCCATCTGGAAAATCAGCCAAAATATATCAAAGTAAGTCCTTTTGCAGAGGAGGCTGCTGGGAAAGAACAGACTTCTTCTCACTTCTTCACTTTCTTCACAGTGGTACCATCTTCAAAGCTTAGAACACAGAACTAAGTGCTGCTGTCACCAAAAGCATTTGTTCTGTGGGGACATAAATTTTGAAGCTACTGGACTTGTTCATTGTGTAGTAGCCTTAGTGCTGTGTAGGAGACAATTTTAAGCTCAATATGAGCCTAACAGTCCAGTTAAGATGATTTTGCTTTTTCTGTCCTTTCAGACCAGACTGCTTTAGTCTCTCTTTTTATTTGATAGAGCAAGCGTGGAGAAGTTTATAAGCGGCTGGGTGGTCAGGGAAAAAAGATTCCATGAGCACGTTGCTTTAGAAATGGAGATTATCTGGGTTTTCTGCCTTTTTCATTATAGGCTCTGTTGAAGGGCTACTAAGACTTTGATGCCAGGGTTCTGTCTGTAACAGTTGCAGAAACAGTATACATGCACAAGAAGGAAAATAATTTAAAATTATAATTTAAGACTCATTGTCCTCAGCTATTAATTTCTACTGCTCTCTTTTAGCTACATGTTTTGGCTATAGGACTATTTGGCTTTCATCTACCCTTTGTTAGTTCTTAGACTAAACACTTGTTCACTTTGTTAGTCACATCCTGCAGAATTTTATGCCTTAGCATTCTGCTCATGACAGAAATTACTTGAGATATCTGCATTCAAGATTGTGGTATATTAGCTACACTCGCTGTGTGGATATACTTCTATAACCCTTGCTTTAAGAAAAACTACTACCAGGCTGGGAGTTGCCCAGTTCCCTAGCAACCTGCATCGCTTATACCTCCCAGTTTGTTGTATTCAACCTTTGAAAAAAAAACGCATCATCTTAAGCTGTGTACAGGGGAAAAATGTGTTTTTCTTTACGTGGCATATATCTGTTTTTCTGTATTGTTTTAGACTGATATCAGTAGTTACAAGGCTGTAGCAGGCTTCTGCTGAGTACTCGCTATGCATGACATACTGTGCCCAGTAGCTTTTGGTTTTTCTTCAGAGGATCAACATACAGGACTAGGCTGTGAAGAACAAAATCACCAAGGGTGATTGTTCTCTGAAGAGATGAATGTCAATGATTTATAGGTTGGCAGTAAATACATACTGCCTTTGTTTCAGAAATACTAAAAAAAAAAAAGGGGGCAACTAAATCGTTGATGGAGATTGGCTTTTGCTCTCTGCTGACAGATGTTCTAACACTGCATATCTTTGAGCTAAGTAAACCTGACCTGCTCTGAAAAATAGGGCTCCTGTAGATTAATTTCTATCAGAACATGATATGTTTTTTACAATATTCTGTTGGGATAGAGGGACAGATTTCTGATAAGTGCTGTCTTTTTTAAATTTAATTTTTTATTATTTATTTAATTCTACAAGAGATTAAATTGAGCTACTGCAGGTGAAGCCACACAGGGCCTGAGTTGAGAAGGTGGGAAGAGGGTGTTGGGGACCTGATCAGGATGTGGGTATGAGGAAAATAGCAATAACTCTCAGCTCCTCCTGCTCCAGTTAACTGGAGTAGTAGGTATAGTAAGTCTGAGTTTGGAAGGATGGGGCTCGCTGTTATGGGGAGGGGTCAATTGCAAAGGAATTCCTGTTAAGGCTGGCTGTTATGGGGAGGGATCAATTGGAAAGGAATTTCTGTCAAGGCTGAGGACACTGGATTGAAAGAAGGAGGATTCTGGGCAGAGGTAGAACTTGGAGGGAGACTTGGGTAGAAGGGGAGTGAGACCTGTGAAGGGCTAGAGGAGACAAAGGAGGCAAAAGGTAAAGCCTGGGTGTGAGTTCTGTGCAGCTGGAATCAGGCTGTAATGGCTCATCACTTGCTTGGATACATCAGTTTATAACTTTGCTTCAGAGTTGGGAATACAGATAAGGAATTTCCGTTTTCCATCCTGTCTTCTGCTTTGCTTCTGAAAGTGTTATAGACTTGTTGTTCATCTATACTTATTTTTCAATATCACAAATTCCAAGAAATGTTTGGATAGGTGCTTTAGTTACATGTTACACTGCAGTCTTACCAACACTGTAAACAGGGCATTTCATTATGCAGGAATAAGGAATCTGCATTGAATCTTTTTTTTTCCCCATTCACACATAGATCTTTTAGTGTGTCTCACTCTTATTAATTGATGACACTACCTGCAGTCAATCTGAAGCTTTCAATAAATTCTCAGGTAATCTCTGACAAGCAAGTTTACTGCTGCAGGGAATCTTCATCCACCAAAAGAGGCTGCACAATTAAGCACTTCCCTGTGAGAAGAGTCAGCTGATGGATATTAATCTTGTGCTTTATCCTTTGAATACAGCTGTGCATGGCAATGACGCTTGCAACACCCATGACACAGGATTCTTTTTCCTGTTGCTTTCAGTAATTCTATCTTTCATTTGTAAAGATCATGTTACTTCTGCCCTTTCTGCTAGAAGTTCTGTAAGTGACTTGGAAAGTGTGTGGTTGTTTTTTTTTTCCTTCTCTTTGGGAGTTGTTTTTGTGGTTTGGTTGGTGGTTTTTGTTTTGTGGTGGTTTTTTTTGGGGGGGGTGGTGTTGTATTGACAGGATAACTTTCCTCAAAGTATGTTCTGAGGACTTAGGCAGTAAGAAATAGAAAGAAGGCTTCTTACTAGAAGGCTGACCCCCTTATCTTAGGAAAGCTTTTTAAAAAGGACTTAATTATTTTTAAGTATTAAACAAACTTAAAGATAGTGGAATGACTGATAGAGCCACTAATTTTACTACCAGTTCAACAAAATACCAAAGCAGTGGGGAATTGCAAGGCAAAACACAAAATGGTTCTTCTAAGGCCAATGGCACTCAATAAAGCAGAACCCACTTAAAAGCTGAGAGAATGAATGCAAAGCACTTAAGTCAGTGTTGCAGTAGAGACTTCTGGAAAGGTAGAATGTGAATTCTGATCAAGTTGGGGTTTTTTTCCATCTTTGAGCATTACTATTAAGTTTGACAACCTGTTTTTCAGGGGAGGGGGGTTTAGCATGTTACCATTATTAAAGAATGGATTTGAAGATTTTTCACTTCCAGGAGTGTTTTTAGTTTTTCTGTTTTCACTGTACTATTTTAGGGAACTTCATCTGTGCAGGCTTGTGTGAGGTAGTATATAGAAGCTGTGTTTGATAATTTTTAGGACTATTTTTATCACTCATAACTCTAGACATTTTTAACAACATGTAGCCTCCTCCACTATGCCTCTTACTTGTCTAAGTCCAGGAAGGAAATGGCCTCAAGTCTTTTTTTTTTTTTTGTTAGGTTCTGTATGACTTAATTATTTTAGAAAATGTAAGAGTTACTAGTGTAATAGTACAGGCCAGATTCCTTCTGAGACTATGGCTGCTGCTGCTGTTCTGAGTCACTTGCACAAAGCAGAGGCAGACAACTTCTTCAAAAGCCAATGTAACTCCTAGCTTGAGGGAGAAAAGCGCTGCAGTAGTCAGAAGCAGTGCAGTCTATGGACTCCAGTGAAAGACAACAGAACAAAGAGTTAGCTCTATCAGTTTTCTGAGACTTTAATGAGTCAGTTAACCTTTTTATTCATGTTGTGAGGGTATATCTGTGAGAGCAGGGATTTACTACTATTAATTGTCTTTGAAATCTTATGTATAAGACAACTCTGGCAGTTGGAAAGCAAGGAAAAAGGAAAGTAAAACTGGCTGTAAACCACTATTTTTTTTTATTTCTCTTGCAGCTTTCCTTTAATATTGACTTGTGAACTTAACTTGCAAATGGGGGAATAAGAATTGCCTCTACCCTTTATTCATTAAAGAAATCTGCCAACTTTGGCTCAAAGAATACTCTTTAATTCCTTTAAATTAAAAGTGCTGTGGCTCAATGTGAATGGTGATAGTGGTAAGGTACACTAGAAGAGGCAACTGTAAAAATAGCATTTTTGGTAGACCCGTGAAGCAGCCTGTCTAGTTACTATCCAGAAGCCTACTGGAGAAAGACAAAGGGGCCCACACATATAAACTCAACAAAACATTCTTAGTTTTCCTTTACATTTACTCATGTGAGTGAAATTATTATTTCAGGCTTGGTTTTCCCAGGGCATTTAGTGCTGACTATAAATGGAAATCTTGACAGACATGTCATGTATGCATACTGTTTCACTGAAAACTGCTCTATTTGTTTTAGGACTGTTGACAGTGATTTCTGGAGTAAACTTTTTGGAAGAATTCTGAATGCAGATGGTAAGTCCACAGTGCCTCTTCTGAGGGAGTTAAGAGAGGAAATAAGTGACATGTTTGACAGCTGTTTCCAAGAACGTCTTTGTGAATCCTTAGCTGCACTGGGAGAAACTTTTCTCTTGGAGAACTTCCTGTGATTTCATAGAGGACGCGTACACTTTGTATTATAGAGAGGAATTTGTTGTTCACTTTTTATTTAATTTTTTTCCTCAAACATAAGCATGAACTGTGATTGTAGGCATTTCTGCAATACTTCACATGGGACTTGCTAAAGAATGTTGATATTCCGTCCAGTGCATGGGTAACTCCTAAGCCTGCTATATGAACGAATCTGTGTCTGAGCAGTTTGTCAGAGAAAACTGGTTGTCATAACTGCCCCCTCTCCTTTTTGTATAGCTCCTTAAAGATGTTTCATACCAAGTTCACACTGCGGTCTCCCAAATGTCTTTGTCCTGCGTTCAGTTGGTTGTTTAATCAGTGTTTCATCAATAAAGTTGTATTTTGATAGCAACTGTCATATTAAACATTACTGTCAGATGGCTTCAAAAGGCTTGATTTAGTATCCACGCTGGAGCGCTTCTGCCTGACTAGGAATTGTTTGTGACCGCTAGATACAAAAGCCCCTCATTTGGTGGCAGCTTTCATAACCACACAGGACTTCCTGGACACTTGAACTCAACTTGAATGATTCTACTTGGAATGTGGATGACTCATAAGAAAAAGTAGATGAAGTCATGAGTGAAAAAGACGCTTCTCAATGTGAGTGTTCTATTTACTTTTGCAAGGGCTAGAGTTCCTGACTGGATTGAGCATCTTTCAGAAATCTCACTGAAGTCTAAATTTGCCACATGTTCTGAAGTGTTTGCAGGTTTTTGTGGGAGGTTTTGTGGATATATACTTGTCTTAAACTTTTATGCACTGTATTATTGAAACCAATACAAAGACTTTATTTTATTCAAGAGATCAGAATTTACAGGATCCAAACCTAAGATGCTACATACCTTCAGTGTAGATGAACTTGTCAGACTCCTTGGGATTTACTTCCTCACAGCTTCTCCCATGTATGAAAGTGAGAGTAGAAGACTGCATCACTAGTAATTTCTTCTCCCTATAAAACCAAATTGGCTTTAAGTGGTTTGGTGGTTTTTTTTTTTCATTTGGTCAAATCCTCCTGCCATGGTTCTGTTTGATTCTCCCCTGTTTGTCTGCTCGGTCATACTAAGGACTTCTCAGGAAAGACATGTTTCCAGGCAACATGGAACTTCACTGTCGCTTCACCTATTTCATAAACCTTATTCAGACAAAGCTTTTTGAAAACAGTCTGAACACACAGAATCACAGAACACACAGATATGAGCTCTCAGCAGAAATTCAGTAAAGGAAATTTGTTCCTTGGGTCTTTAAAATCTGCAAGTGAATATATTTGTCTTTACTCTAATGAAGCCTACTTTAAAGCTGAAACACTTCCTTATTACTCTTACGTTGACTTGGCATGTTTTCTTTCTGAGCAAAATGTGTGCTGATCCTTCTCCATCTAGTAAGATCACCCTTGCTCAGTTGCAGGAGACCCTGTCTCGTTAGTCTTTGTGTATGTCCCAGACAACACAAGCGCACCGTAGTATAACTAGAAAATTACTGAAACTCCCCTCTACCCCAATATTGTAAAATAAGAAACACTTAGCAATGGCATTACAGACTTCTCCGTAAGAAACAAACAAAAATAATGAGGAGGAACTAGCAGCTATAAAAAGAAAGCGCAGACATCTCCCTCCTGCTGCTTGTTCCCAGTTCTACTCCGCTGGAACTCTGCATCTCTTCCACACAGGTCAGTCTCTGCCTACCCTAGGAGTTGATTGCACCAACATGTAAAGCTCAGGGAGGTCTTTCAGACATCCCTGTGTATCTGTTCAAGTTTTGTTCTCCAAGCAACTGGGTTCAACTGTGTTTCATTACATTCCTTGGACTTATTTTCATATATATGCTTTCATATAATAAACAGTGTATTAAAATTTGTAATAGCTCAGATTCCATCACCACATTTTTTAGCAATAACGTCATCAGGACTTCTAGACCTGGACATAAGACATTATTTCATCATACCCTCTACCCCTTGTGGCACTTCTTGGCATCTGTAGATGCGTCTTTCCCTCTGAAGGTGTTAGAAGAATTTTGATCTCTAAGCATCTTGTGGGCAAGGCTGGTCTCTCTTCTATTTCATGACTGGAGAATTACAATCCCAGCCTGTGGCGACTCGGAGCGTGTCTCGCTTTTACACAATGATTCAAAAGGTGACGCTTAGGAAAAATGTGTCTAAGGCTAGAGGCAGACAGTTACTTTAAAAGAAAAAAAAGCCCACAACATGGCTTTTTGCTTACTAATGTGTGTTTAATAATAGAGGGTAAATAGGTCTGATCATGTTCAGTTACAGGAAGTAACGCCATTGGCATCTGGAGAGGAAGGTGCCAGGTTGACTAATGTGTCCTGGGGGAAATGCTACGTGCTTGAAATCTTACACATCTATTCTACTTGTCTTTGGTTCTTCTGCCTGTGATGTGAAAACATCAAACTCTTCTTAAAATAAAATAAAGGTTAACTTGCCGATGTAAACTGCTCTAGAAGTTTTCAGCAGCATGACATTTCCTTAATCATATAGTTGGTGGATATTACACAAGCTGTGTGATGTTTGTCAATATGAATCTTAGTCAAAGTCCCTTACTGAATTTGGCAAATCTCTGGTTAAATTTCAGAGTTGCAAGAGCTCTATTGTAAATGTAGATGACAGAATTGTAGAAAATACGCTCTTTCAATGTCCTAGAAAATCAATTATTATTCTAAAAAAAAAAAAAAAGAGAGGGGACACCTTCTAATATATTTTTTAAATTGCAAAATGGAATAAATTTCATGTAGCCGAGAGAAGAAAAAAATATCCCTATGATGTCTGAGATGTTGCCATTCTTCCTTAGCCTGCTTTCCATTTGAACACAAAGTTGGTTTTGCATGTATATTAACTGGAGATACAGTAACATCCTGCTCCTTGGCTACTGTGTCAGGAGTAAATTTTCTTCACTGAAATTACTAATGAGGTGCAATTAAAGTACAGCATAAATGCTATGCGTGATACTACACTTGGGATAATATTATCATCCAGATAACGCTTTTTCTCATACCTGGGTAACCTGCAGTAGGAAAGTGGATTTATTTTTTTTTTATGCACAGCTTATTTCCCTGCTTCTAAAATGTTTCAGCAGTATCACAGGTGTTCGACAAGAAAGGTCAGAAGAATGGAAGTGATTTGTAATGTTGGACACTACTGGAAAGCACATATGGATCCTGCTTCCGAAAGCCTAAGAATCTGGGGTTTTGCCATTTTTCTTATAATCTGTGTGCCAGCAGCAGCACTCTGAGTTCTAGATCTGTCCCTAGAGCTCTGACCGGCCAGAGAGTGGGAGGAGAACAGGAGACAGGGCCTGCCCCTATTTCTTTCTTATTCCTTGTTAGGATAGTGCTACAGTGAAAGGTTCTTCAAAGGCTACAGAAAAGGGTAAGGGTACAGAAAAGCTGAGCTTTTAACTTTTTCAGAAATTAAGAGCAATTTGACTGATGCTCTGGATGCCTCGAATGCGCACGTCACAGAATAGCCCTGCATGTAGTAACCCACCTGAACCCCAGATAATACTTTTACTTGAGACCAGGGAATACTTGGTCTGCTTGTCTGCTGCTAAGCCTCTGGAATGTTTGTTCTTTGAAACAATTTGTTGGTATTCATAGGGACCCCCCTGTCCTCTGCATCCATATAAGCTGTCTGCTTTGATTCAGGAACAGTAAAATAGTTAAGGCAATAAATCCATTCTGTTATATGAAGTGGAAAGGGACCTAGAAATAATGGCAGAAAGTTATTGAGCCCCAACAAATGCTATAGATAAAAAAATCTAGGCTGATCAAATGCACATGAGATGTACATATAGTGTGAGTGGGGCAATGGGGCAAAACCCACAGGTGTGAGCCGTTTTGTGCTCATTAAGCTCTGGTAGCTGCATCTGGATTCGAAGGAGTTGCTTCAGCTGTTTCTAGGGCTCATCAAGATCACATTTTACACCTGTGACATACACATGGTACCAGTTATCTCGTTAGCATTGGTGTGTTGTAATGACCAGCAACGTTACATAACCTTGTTAATTCTGCTTGACTGTGTCAGTGCAAATAATAAGAAAAAGCAGATCTTGATAGCAAAGAACAGAAAAGTGATTAAAAGAAGCTGCAGAAGCCAACAATAAGAATCAGAGTTCTGAAACAACTACTAAAACAGAACTTACTTTTTAAAGCATATCTACAGATATTTACAAAAAGTCTATTGCAAGCTCTGAAACTAACTTGCTAATACTTTACATCTTAACAGATCATTTTAAGGAAATGTGTCGGCTAGTAGTACTCATCACTTGCTGTCCTAAAAAGGTATTTAATTTGTAGGACATTCAAAATCCTAAAACTGGGATAACGGTTAACAGTATTTATCAGCTCAGATAGATATATCCCAAATGCATTCATATCTGAGGCTTCTCCTAGCCTAGGGTCTGGGTTAAATAGAAAGAGAATGAAAACTACGTAGTAGTAGTAAGCCCCTGTTGACTCATCCATCATCACAGGTGTAAGCTGCTACTTGTGCAAGCAGGTGACGTCACTTAGCAGAAGATTTCCAGAATGATCTAGAAACAGCAGCTTGCACTCTACTTTAAAGTGTTTCCCCTGTAATACTTAAATTAGGTGTTTCTGTGTAAATTCAACTGATTACTAAGGAGAATGCGTTTCATGTGGTTGGTGCATGAAATCCCACACTTGTATTTACAGCTTTTAATATAAAATCATACAATTACATAATATTTGGATTATAGTCTGTGTTATAGATTCATATAAATTCAGAAATTCTTAAAATAACAAAAATTTGGCAATTTGGCAAAAAAAAAAAAGGTAATTATGTTGGATTACATCAGCAGCCTTAATTTTACATGGGACAATAGTTGCACAGTTTCAAGACTAAGCAAAACTGTTATGATTATGACTCTCATCAGGCTTTCATTCCGCAAAATATTTAAGAACTTGCCAAGTTTTAGACACATATAGAACCCGAATTGTGAGGGCTACACCGCGCCTGTACAGCGGTATTTGTCCCCTAGTCTTCCAGACTAGTGAATCCCAGAGCTCTTCTTCCATCTGACAGAGAACAAGGCATGAAGATGGGCACAAGGCCCTTCTCCCCGCAGCCAGGACAGGGACAGAGCGTGCCCCCAGTAAGCAGGAATGCTCCCTTGGCCCACGGGGTGGACGCAGCCAAGGCACTTTTGGTTTTATGGCTCTCCTAAGCGTAGGGTTCATCTTGTTCTCTGAAAATTGCGTTCTGGATACTGTGAACAACTGACGTGATTTGAATCTGAGTGTTTGGAAGGTTTTGAACTATTTCAATAAGCTGAATTATTCCAGTTTCTAATATCTTTATATTAATTAGGAAATTGATTTCCATTATTTCCTACCTATTGGATGTGTCACTTTCATCACTACAGTATAATATGGCCTCACATAAGAAAATAAACCGTAGGTTCATCAACCTCAGTGAAGTTTTGCAGAGTGAAGAACAGACAGTACGATCATGTTTTAAAAGAAAATTTTAAAAAGCCTTTGGCAAGCCATTTCTCCTATATTTAGTCTAAAATCGAAAGAATTTACAAGAAAAAGTGCTAATTATTTCTTATGCAGAACATTGTCACTTCACATTTTGTGTCATTCTGACTGACCTACCAGATTGGGGATTCCATACGTGAACTAATTCTGCTTTGGTTCTACCAAACCTACTATAAATCAGATCCAACTGTTTTTTAGTTCCTAAAATTTATGAATACTTTTAAAAGTAGACAAATTATACCTCCTGCATGTGCATCAGCAAATAATTCTAAATCTTTCCTCTGTGCTGCTGCTGATTTCCCAAATAATAAATATTCCAAAATGGCTTTGGGCTAAACTGTAGCTTCTGAGGTGTTGTGCTCCATGCTGTGCACTAGTGATTTCCCCAGCGATGCTTGGGTGTACAAAAGCTTAGTGTTCTTATTCTAAGTGAGTTATTTGACTGTGGTCTTGAGAATTGGTGGTTAGAGTCTCTCATTTAGCCTTGGGCTATGGGCACTGCAGTTACATCAACGTGCATGTGCTTAAAAAGATTGCCCTTAAAGATTGCTGAAGGAAGACTGAAGCTCCTTTAACAGTTTCATTCTCTCGGTTCTTATTATTTTACACTCATTGCCCCTCTGCTTAGTTAATCGCGCAGAATGCCATGTTTAGAAACTTAGAAATAAGGAGGTTTCATTTCCATTCATTCCTTATCTGATAGAAGGATTTTAAATTATTAAACAAACATGTGAACATTGAGGTCAGTCAGTAAGACCAGGTAAAAATTTTGTTCCTTTTGTCAGTTCTAGAAATATTTGTTCCCTGCTCTCCTTTTGTAGTAAGTACCATCCACAGCTATTTAATTATTGATCCCGTGGCTCTAGCTGGTATGGAAGTGGGATTTACAAAGCAGGATCAGCAGCTAAGGGACCCAGTGCTGGTGTGCCTGAGCTGATGTTTGTTCTTCCAGTGCTTTGGATCCTCTGGATGCACAGTTCTTCAGTATCTCTTGAATTGTATAGTTCCTTTCTTGGAGATAAACTAGTAAGGTATTTTGATGTAGTGTAATACTTTAAATAATCATTCACTCAGGAATCATTTTGTAGGGGAAAAAAGTGTTGGGAGTATTGCAAAATTCAGAGTCGGTACATTTCCTCGGCATCCAGTCAGAACAGATGCAGGAAAGGCATTCTGGACCATCCTGCCACACCATTAGATCTGCATTTACTCCTGGATTAGTGCTGTACCTCTACTGTGAACTGAACTGCCTACAACCTGTCTTTTCATTACTCTGCTCCCGTGCCTTCACAGTCCAGATCTGCTGATAGCCTCTTGGACCAGACAAGTACGTTGGGGATTAAACCCAAGTGTCTGTGGGCATCTGTTGTTTAGTGGCACATCGCCTGCTCCTGCTGTGTTCGTAGGGGAACCATGGAAGACTTTTCTTCATATAGCTTTAGTGGAGTGTGCTGTATTCTTCTATCCTGGAAGCTATTGCTTAGATCCTGTGCAACTAAAAGCAGCAGTTTTTATATCAAGATGTAAAAACATGGGTGTCAGCTGAAACTAGTCTTGCCTAGCCTGAAACAGACAACATTACTGGCAACTGGTGTGGGCAGCTGTAAAGATAGTCTCTCATTTGCTTAACATATGGGGAATGTGTAACAGGAAGAGTCCATTTTTATGCAATTAAAAAAGTTATTATTTCTGCTCATCTCCTGGGATAGCATATTTTTCACTTGGTGAGCTAGACAACAATGGGAAACTCGCTGTGATCCTGTTCTTAGTCCTGTCAACAGATAATTCCCGCACAATTGAACATTGGAGCCATCTTTGTTGCTGCTTGTTTATGAGCATTCATTTCTGCTGCACATGTGCTCCATGCACCACGATCAAAATTGTTTTTTGCTTCCTGTCAGCTAAACTGAGGAGATTTTTTATCAAAGTGAGAGTATATTTCTATACTTTTAGACTGTCCGCAAATCGCTTCATAACTTTCTCAATTACAAGCTTAAGTTTCTGTGGTCTTTGGCTATTCATTAGCTTCTTCATTTTCTTAAACTTTATTGTGGTTGCCACAGTGATCTTTCCTGATGTATCAATATCCCTTCCAGAAACAGGCGCGTAGCAATAGAGGTAGAGGGGCAAAGACAGAACAACTGGCATGTGATTGCGAACACCGTTGCATTGGATGAGGCTCACGGGGAAGAGTTACAGCTTTCCCTGCTTCCCCAGTAAATTCACGCTGGTTCTCTTAAAATGGGAGACAGCAAATTTGGAAACGGCGTTTGAGTAGTGGGACTTGCTGTAAAGGAGAGGTAAGAAAACTACGCTTCTCCTGCGTCTTCTTGCCTATTTCATAATTTCCTATTTTACTAAATCCAAGCTGTTGAGTACTGTGCTGCAGAAGCCGTGGATGTTTCGGCAAAGCCCTGTTAACGTTTCTGGCATTTGTGGTTTTGTTAAACTTTTACTACTGAGACAGAGTTCCAGACTGAAGACCTACCTTCCACTGTCAGCATTGCTCCTGGCTTTGCCTGTGATACTGCACAAATCATTTAAGTCCTGGGGTTTTCTTGCTTATAAAACTGGTATTATACTTTTATGTATATTTTCATATCTAAATATATATATTTATAAATGTTTCACTTCTGTGGAGGTTCATAAAAACGAGGTAAGACTTTGATATATTTAGTTGCTGGTTTCCTAACCTGCGTTTGGATTAGTAATTTCTGTTGCTCCATCACTGTACTGCTTCTGGGCAGTTGAAATGCACCATGCAACCAGTAACATTTCACCAAAACTGGTTTTGGCTTTGATGTTAGTATCCAGGGAGTGAAATAGGGGAACTGTTGCTCTGACGGATGCTGTTGTTTAAGCTGGAGCGTAGTTGTTCTACCAGCTGTTGAGATCCAAGCTGTTTTCTTTGAAAACAAAGCTATTTTTTTAACTCAAAACTGAATTTTTGGACCTTGACCTATATCTTGGTGAAATAATTCTTCTTAGCATGCAGCTTTTAGTAATGTCACTGTCCTGTCAGATTTCAGTGTGATAGATAGTTGCATGTTTGGTTTAGGTGCCATACACATAAATAATACTCTTTTGACACCTACAATAGCTTCCCTGTCATGTTCTTAAACCACCCTCTATTCCTCCCAATTTATTCCAAATACATCTTAAATTTTTTTTTTGTTCATGTCTAAGTTTATCATCTTCCCTTTTCTATCTCTTCTGTTTTGCAACGTTTACGTGCACTAATGTTTCATTATATGAGGGCTGCGTTAATGTGCAATGGCACCCCACATAGTCAGGGCAAAACCAAGTCACAGTTATTATTCAAAGTGATTATGAAGCCTTTACATAAAAGAAGGTACCTGTCCCCTCTCTTTTTGTGACATGCTATTGTCTTTCCTCTCAGAAGCAGCTGCATTTCAGTAATGCTGCATAGATTTTTTGGGATAGAAGTTACTATACAGTGTTATATGACCTCAAAAATAGCTCTAAGCTGGAAAGCTAAATCCAGCTCTAATGAATGAAGTCCGAAAGCTGACAGCATTCAGCAATTTCACGGGCTCAGGATATTTTCTAACAAGAAAATTCATTTCTGAGACTTGTTGGCAGAAACATCAAGAATGGAACTGCTGCCTTTGCCTCCACCCACCCCAGCAAAGAGTGGGGGGAGAAAAGCAGCTCTTTATAAATAGCTCTGTTCCTGTCGTATTTGTAAATTCAGTGCTTTTTGTGTCAATGACATCACTCTCTTCTCCATGGCAACTCCCTACGATGTCAAAACTGCAGGGCACCATCAGAGAAACTTAAACCAGCAAATGAACAGGTTGATTCAAGATGATTTAATTGAGAAATAGCGCAGGGGGTGAGAGGAGGGGGTGGGAAACATGAGCAAACAGGCTACTGTCAGCTTTGGAGAGCTTGCATCTGCAACCTTTGTCTCCTTAAACTCTGCCCTGTCTCTGCTTTTTGTAAGCCCTTGTCAGGAGGAGGAGGAGGTGGGTGGAAGGCAGGCAGGCAGCTCATTCTCCATCTCCGGTGTGTCTGGAGAGAAGCACCACAGGTGACTAAGCAGGAGGAGCATGACTGACTCACTCCTCAGTTATTTTCTCACTCCCCTTCTCTCCCCCCTCCCATCTTTTCTGTTTGTTTTTTAGCTTTCACCCAACAGCTTGTATTTTTCCCCAGGCCCTGATGAGAAAGAATTAGCAGCAGGCTTTCTTGTTACCTAATGTTCACAAAAATGTGCTTGTGGTTATCCAGGTGAGGAAATAAAAGCCAACTCTAAAAGCAAGAAGAATGATTTGTCTCTTGGATACAACGCCTTTATCTTAAAAAAAAGAAAAAAAAAAGAAAAAATCCTTTTCCTTTCTGAATGTTGTCCAGGAAATCCTAAAGTAACTGACATGCCAGGAAACCGTAAATAACTGGCTTCTTTATCAGACTACCTATGGAAAATACCTAATTGCTTCATTGGCAGCCCTGCTGGTTTTGACTTGATTTCTAAACGGACTGCAGTGGGGGGAAGCTATTTCACTTGCTGTCTTGATTACAGAATTGGATTCTGCTGGGTTCCATTTGGGACTCCAGTAGTAGGAACATAATGGTCACATCTGCAGAGTTTCAGCCAGTGTAAACTGTCACTGCTTCCATCAGCTTAATAAATCTGTCCTTATTTACATCCCTATGAAGTCTGAAGCCTTAGAACAGTTTACCTTCCTCCTTCTGCAGGGTGCCATGAGATCTGTTGCTGAAATTTAGCCTGCAGAAGTGTCAACTTGATATTATATTTTGCATTTTTGAAATTGCCTGACAGGGACGCAGGCAAGTTATGCGAGATCAGCACAACGCCCACAGAGTTCTTGTATCCAGCAAGGGACACAGGAACGCTTCCCAGATTGATAAGTAGCACTTTGGTTTGCCTCAGCGATGGAATAACACTGTATATAACACTCAGGGTCTGCGGTTTACACCTCTGCAGGGCACAGGAGTCTTTAATGACAGAGTCTCAAAGTGTGAGGCTTCGCTACGCCTGTTAACTGCCTCCCCGCCCCGGAGTGCAGCCCGGCCAGGCAGCCTGTGGTTTCAAGGCTTAGCTGGGGGGAAATGCATGTATAGTCCTTATACGCTGGAGTCTTGGTTAGCATCTTGCCGTTTGTGCAAAATGTCACTCAGCGCACAGTCCCATCCTCTTTGCTGAGATCACAGCATCAGCCCACGGTAAAAAAGGTCCCGGAAAACATCGATTCGCCGCGTTACAGACTCTTGCGAGTGGCGTGTGTCTGCAGTGAGACCTCATCGGGTGTAACCCCAACCTTTTAATGCCATTTATGCACCCTCGTGGTCTTCCCTGCCCTCCAGCCCTGCCGCCGTTGCACCGCCGGCGAAGTCCCGCACCCGCCGCCGCCCGCCCGAGGGAGGGGGCGTGAGGCGCCCGCCCCCCGCAGCGCCGGCTCGGAGGGGCTGGGGCTGCCCGGTGGGGCTGTTCCGAGGGGCTGGGGCTGCCCGCTCTGCCCGGTGTGCTGGGCTCGACCGGGACCTGCCCGAAGAAGCTCTAAGACGCAATCGCTGAGGATTTTTGCCTGAAGCGAGGGATGTTTCCCGTGTCTGAGACAAGCAGCGACCTGCAGTCAGGAGGAAGAAGGGACTGAATTCGCTCCAGAAGTATTTCTCGGAGAGCTTTTTTTCAAGGTAAGGCTGCTGTTGTGGGAGGTGGAATGGGGCAGCGGGGTCCAGCGTTCTGAAGACTAAAACTGGGATGACTTCTAAGATTTTTTTACCTTCCCAAGCTGTAGAAGTGAGATGAATCTCTGATGTCTCTGGCACTGCCTTTCTAGGCTGGAAATTTAAATCAGCCAATAAGAACTAATTTTCTGAGGTCTGAAGCCATAAGAAAGGGGTGAGGGGGAATGCTTTGAACACTGCCTTTTGCCTGCCTGTGTTCTGGTGGTGAATAAATGCCATTGACTGTGCTTCTAAACCGAGTATTTAAATAGTGGAATGATGGGCGTTGTAGGAACAGTGGGTGAATAAAAGTGAAATTTAGTAAATAGGTATGAGCTTATGGTTTATTAATTTTGTTTAGTGCTTTTAAACATTGATAGTGTATTTGTTGTTCTGTAGGAGGCAAAATGAAGATGGTTCCCGCCTTGGGAACTTGTACTCAAAGGTTTTTAATAGGCTTGGCTTGAAGAAATGCTATTGAAACAAGAGCAAGGAGATTGGATAATTTTTTAAGCATCTATTGGAATTACACCTGAACAAGCAGATATCACCGTTGAAAACTATTTGTGGAGAGGCCAGAAAGTAGTAGAGAGCTCCTTGTCCCAGCTGCAGGCAATTTGTTTGAAAAGCCGTATTTCAGGTAGGAAAAAACCCCTTGAATATACAGAGATGGCTCTGGAAACACCTGGTGAGTAACATCTAAAAAATCTTTTATCATCAGTATCCCCTCCTCCCCAGTATAAACCAAAACCTGAAACTCCTCCTAGTAGGGAACCCTCCAGACTGTGAATTGTGTGCTTAGGTTGTGGTGTATAAATTATGGTCCTTGATTAAAGTACAGCTGAGCATGAATCTTATAAAGGTGCTGGAGCCATTAAGGAATGCACTTGCTGAGCCTGGAAGTGCGGGGGAGAGTGTAGGCGCGAGTCTACGCTTTCTCTTTGCACGGTAATTGATCTAATACTTGTATGCAGTTCCACTTTGCTCTCAGAAAAGGAGTAAAATGTGCTCATAAAAGCAAAACCATCTTGTGTTTAGGGAAATAAGTGTAGCTAGTAAACTTTTGCACCTAAAGCTGAGGAGGAAAAAGCCTTGTCATGTCTGGGAGATGTGAAATCAAAATGATCTCTGACTTGTTGCCTCCTCTCCCCTTCCCTGTGCCAGGTGAGGAGTGGTGCGGTGCCTAGCGAGGAGGCTCTGCTCTGCGAAGGCTGCAGAGCAGTTAGGTGAGGCTGCCTGGGGAAGGGTACCTGTGCCCGCTGTTTGGGCAGGGGACAATGGCCAGGAGGGTGCTTGGTGCCAGCAGTCACTGCGTAACTTTGTGCTGTCTCCACAGCGGGCTTTGCCAGGCGCTGGAGCAGTTAATGCAGTTGGATGCTGTTGCTGCAGTTTGATTCCACTTTGCAGAAATAGTTGAGATGAGGAAACTCCTGCCAACTTCACAGTCAGGAGTCATCAGTTCTGCCTCTGACACTTGGGGAACATGAATGAATAACTCTTAAAACATTAATCTAGGGCAGCTTCCAAGAATCCTGTGTACTAGAGTCTAGAATACATTGTGATCTGATTCATTATCCCGGGACGGCAAAGGCTTTGAAGAGGTGTTTGCCCAGTGTGCAGACAGACTGAACTGCAAACTCTACAAGAAAACCTGCCTTGGCAACTTTCAGTAGTGTATTTGGAGAGGACAGATGCCACATCAGAGGGTAGGGGAGCAATGGACATGCAAGCAAGGCTCCAGAGGAGCCGGGAAACCAAAGAGGGACAGCAGGAGCGCCGTGTTGTGGGCTGGTGCGCAGGACAGAGCGGCAGGCAGTAGGTCTTTCGGGGGGATGGAAGATGCTGCTGCTTTTGGCAGTGTCACTTGACATCAGTTTAAACTGGAATTCTGCATAACCAGTGTTAAGCACCATATTATCTTCCACGTGATGGTTCTTTAGTGGTCTTGTATTTTTGCTGAGAGGGTTTGGTGGGAGAGGGGGCTTTTGCAGTTCCTGAGGGAACTGTGGAGGGAGGCATAAATGGGAGGAAACAAGTGATACTGCTGGAGAATACAAAGCATAGCGAGCTAGATAAAGGTGATCCTAATTGAGGAGGAGGATTGGTATTTAATTAAAACTGCAGCTAAAATCCAGGCTCTTAGTAGTAAAATAAATAATAGCAGGACATGAGTAATTCCTCTTGGGGGAATGTCAGAGACAAAATTACACTAATGTAATAATAAAAGGGGCGTGTGTGCAATTGCTCAGAGGAATAGTAACAGGATAGAATGATTTTTCACTGCTCAGAAGTTCAAATGTGGTTCAAGTCAAAAGGGACTGAAACCTGTTAAAGCACACGCTCCTCGGGGCTCTCGGGCCGTTTCAGAAGGCAGAGTTGTCTGAGTTACTGAACCCGCCGTTGATGCTTTACTTGGCAATCCCAGCAGAGAGGCGGGAGACTGAGCTCCTTCTCTGCTTTAGCAAATGATGGGGAGTTAAGTGTGTCGCTTGCACTCCTGCTGCTCAGGCAGTGTGTTTTCAGTGAATTAAAAATAAGTATTTCAGGCCCAGACTTAGGATAACTGAGCCATGTGTCATGCATCTGGAGGCAAGAAAGGACATTAAACTATCTTTTGCTTCCTTATTTCCCTCCCACCCCTCATTTCTAATCTTGAAATCATTTCAGAGCTCTGTCTGCATTCCTCAAGCTGTGATGCCCATTCTGGTAAGGTGGTTAAATAGCGTACGCTCATTAACCATTCTCAACTGAGTAATGTACAGTGACATAATTTCTTTTCCATAGCTGGCTTGCATAATGCTGCACTTCAGCTTTTGTTATTCTGTCCATTTCATCCTTTTCATTTCTATGGTGTCCATCTGTTTACCAGACAAGGTTTAGAAAAAAATGGAAAAAAAAAAATCCCAGAATACAAAAAGAAAAAAACACACAAGTGAGTGTGAAGGGGATTTAACAAAGAACAGAGGTATTGGGACACTGGAATGAGAACTGCTGTTGCCCCAGGCAGAAAAGTGAGAGAAGATCCTGGATACTTGAGGACCAGAAAAGCAGGTAGAAGAACAGTTTTCTTTTTGTTTTCTTCCTCCTTGCACCAAACTGGAAAAAGAACCCAACCAATTCCCCCCACCCCGAAAAAAAAAAACCAAAAAACCCAAACCCAGCCACCCAGAATGGCTGTCGGAAAGCTGTGTTGGTTACAAAGACTGGCATGCATTGCTGTAGGTGGTTATTGTCACAAGATTTCCTAAAAAAAATAATTCTCTAACAAGAATTCATTTTCCTCTGGACTTGCTTAAAGTCTAACAAGGAATCAGACTGCTTCAACCAAAGAGCGCTTTGGAAACGGTTGAGTGATGTATTTTTCCTCCCGCAGGTTGCCAAGGGGAAGGGAGAAGGCCTTGGGAATCTCTGAGATGCTCAGGTTGCCATTTGCAACAGCAGTGCTTTGCAGGAAACACGCACAGCCCAAAAAAGGGCGCTTTAGTCGAAGGAAAGAGTAAGGTAATAGCGGTTTGTGGTAGATACGGAGGGTAATTTGTAGTCTGCTCTGAAGAATTGGGGTGTAGCCAAACTACAGCTCTGAGCAGCGTCCTTTCTAGTGGAGACCCAGCTGAGGTCCTGCAGGCAGGGGCCGGCGCAGGTATCCTGCCAATATGATGTGGAGATACTGGAAACAAGATGGTTTAGTTCTTAAAATGAAACGTACCGTTTCAAACTAGAAAGCAAACATACTCGGCAGTTTCTGCAGAGACAAGTGACTCTATGAACTGATAATGTCAACTCAACGGCTCTGAGCTCAATTGTTTTTTCCCAGAGAATCTGGTTGAATTGGCCTGTCTGTAGTGTCAGTGTTATCTTACTGATGGCCTTCTAGTTTCCTGACTTTCCTCTCTGCAGTGCCTTATAAATGGCTATATTTCATTTTGTTTTTCTTATACTCTTGCCTTTTTCATTGGGATGAAAACGTTCATAGATCTCACTTGCTAGTCTCTTCTAAATGTGATCGTATTCCTGTTATTGTGTCCAGAAGACGGCAGTAAATAGGCTGCAGAGCCTTGGTTGTGTGGTTGTGTTACTGAAAAAACTATGGATCAGGCCGCTGCCCTCCCTGATGTGTTGCGGGTACGTTTTTTTCTTACCGGTGTCAACCTTTGAGTCTTCTTTCAAAGCTGCGACTTCTCAAGGCAGAGCAGGGGCTGAGGGTCTTTCCCAGCCGAGCTGAAGAGCTGTGTTCAGATGGGGAGAACTGGTATGAAAGTCTTCCCTTAATCTGGACCAGGAACAGAGGGGTTAATGTGTGCAGTGGCCAGAAGGCACTACACAGTGCTTAAAATAACCAAGATCAGGATAATTTGGCTTTAAAAACCATCTGGGGTTTGATTCAGTGCTCATTAAAATTCATAGTAGCCTTATGATTGGCTTTTGGAAGAATTAAGCAGGGTGTTACGCTTTATAATGAGTACTTTGGGCCTTGGCCAAGAAAGTACATAAATGCATACAATAATCTCAGAAATTAACTTCTTTCCTGTAACATCCAGCTTAGAGTAAGAATCTTTCTCGCACTTGTGGAAGTCAGTGAAAAAACTCTGGTTTCCAAGGGACTTTGGATTGGATCTGAAGAACAGATGTTACAGCTGACTCTGGAAAGAAGTCTCTCCAGGCAAGTCGTCTTTGAGCTGTTCATGCTACAGCAAGCTGTCCAGTTTGGGTACATGCATAATTAATTTGCAGAAATCAGAGCTCCTGAGTGTGCAGTGAGAGGTGTGGAAAATCAGATTGCAGGCCTAGGTGCTGTTACGGAATATTTGGGCCATGAAATGAAAATGCATGCTGTGTTTATTCCATTAGAAACCTCAATGTGTAAAGTAATGTCACAAGTAGTTTAGATCTGGTACCACCTCATCAACCGTAGGTGATGTTGGTAAACAAGGTGCTCCTGTTCGTGACTGCTACAAGGAAACTTCCTGATTTCTGACACTTTATTATAAAATACGCACTGTTTGGTGTTAACAGAGAAGAAAATACTAATTCTGCTGCTTGCTCCCAAATCAGGAATTTGCAGAGCTCTTTGAGCTTTTGTGTTCTCTTCCAAGTTCTAAATATGTTCTCCCTAAGCTGCTGCAAAATAGCAGCCTGAGTGACGTAAAGCTGAGCCAATAACTTATTTAAAGAGCATTGCCATTTATTTCTGTGTCTTTTAAAGGCATGTTATTAAAACAATCTCTTAGAACTCAGGGTCACCTAAATTATCTGGCTACTTCTAATTTGTGGTCAGTGATCACCTTCATAATGGGTTGTGGCTGTTCTTGAGCTGAGATGCTGTTTGTTGAAGGAAGGAAATGAAAGAATTTTCCAGATAACTACCCAAGTGCTTTCTGTAGGGAATCTTTGCTTAAGTGCTTGGGCACAACTGTTAGCCAGGCTTTCAGTTTTCATCAAAGTTCTGAACAACAAAACAAGAAAATGCTCGTTTTGAGTCTTAACGAGCATTTGTTTTTAAAGGTCGCATGTGGAAATGAACTAAGTTAATACTTTTTTAATTTGAACACATTTCTCTGAATTCATTTATTTATAGAATTTATTTGGCACTCCAGAGAGCACACGAACAAGAAATGTGGTTTTGAATTAGTAGTTTGATGAATGATGATTAAGTAGAAGTGTAACAGAATTTTTTCACTTATTTTTACGATGCCATCTTCGCAACGTCTAGATCTGCAGGATGGGAGACATACAGTTTAAATGGCTATGTTTTGTGTTGCTCCTTACTTAACTTCTTTAATTATTATTATTATTCAGAATCTGGATATTTCCTTTAATTAAATAGATATGTGCGTGTGTGTGTGTGTGTATATATCTCTCAGTGGATTAGTTTCTGGTGTTACCTTGGAGAGGATTCTGGTTCAGCTGTTCCCCTGTGGTTTCACTCCTCGGAGCAGGCAGCAGGACCTAGGCTTGTTCCAAAGGCAGGACATTTGTCACGATTGCAGCCAAATGCCCGCAGGGCCATGTGGCCAGGTAGACTGCGTGACTGTGCTCCAGTTGGACTCTGGTAATCAGGCAGTAGGGTTTTGGTGTAAAAATGTTCTTACGGTACCAGAAACAGCCAGCATGTTTCAGTCCTTTGTAATGCACATTGCCTGACTGTGTGCACGTTTTAGTTTCTTATTGTGGAATCTGACAGCATTAATAGTTGCGCAAATGTTTTGGGTAGTTTTGAGGGTTTTTTTAATGGAGAAAGTGGTGATTGGAAGCTTTATCGTGTGCCCACCAGCCTGTGTTCTGCTGAAAGAGCGTGCCCCAGAGCAAACAGCATCTTATTCTGTCTTACTGTGCTAGTATTTAGGCTATTATAGATTGCAGCTTGAATGAAGACTGGAGGAGAGAGCTGAGGATAAACAGAGTAAAAGGCCTCTCTGCTGTCAGGAAAGACCAAAAATCACTCTTAGGGGAGGTAGCAATTAACAACTTTTTCTCTTTCCTCTGTTGTAGCAGTTAGTGCACAAGACAAGGATGTCACAGCTAATGTATTTTTCTACACTATATAAATAAATCTCTTAAGTGGTGATTATAACCATTTAATCCTTTGCACCCCATCCTGTGGACTCCAGTGCATTCCCAGCTCGTGGAGATCAGGGAAACTGAGGGTACAGTGTTATGATGGGCTTGTTTCAGTGGCAAAACAAGAAGACCCAGTTCCTGCCTTGCAGGTTGCTGTCTTCTGGGTTGCGGTGGCATGACGGCATGGCTGAGCGGTGTGCCAGGCTGCTGAAACAGTCTGAGTTTAAAAATAAATCAAATAGTAATTTAAAAAAATGAAATAACCAGGTTTAACCGTTCATCTACCTCCTATTCCCATTAAAATCCATTTTTGATGCAAGTAGTTGTATTGATAGCTGCGTGGTAATGTCTGTGGGCAGCTGTACGGTTACACCAGCACAACTGAGGGAAATGAGCTGCAGGATAAAGTATGAACGAATGGTGTGCAGCCGTGCTACACACTGAGAGGAGAGAAAATGCTCGGTCCAGCCTCAGCAGCTGGTGGGGGTTGAGGTAGATTCTGGATACTCATTCCCATTGCAATGGTCAACCCTTCCCCTCTTCTCTTCCTCGGACTCCATTCAAACAGCCACTCCCTGCCTCTCCCAGCCTTCCCCCAAAATAAGCTATCCATCCGCCACCCTCCTGTGCTCGCTGTGGGGTGACATGCTGCTGGGAGGGTGACCGTGACGCCTGTTCCCTGGCAGGGGACAAACAGTGCCGCTCTGGGAGCGGGGCTGTGTGCATGCCGCCCCGTGGGGCGGTGGGGTCTGCCAGGGCCGTTGTTCCCAACCTCCGCAAGGCAGCGAGTGGGATGGAGCCTCCTCTGCCGCACAGAGCCACGTGGCTGCAGTTTGACAAGCATAAACTCCAGCCCTCAAATTATTCTGGGCTCTTGAGAGTTGGGTTTGAACGTACCCAGAGGTAGAGAGTGACTAATAACAGCAAATGGTGTTAGACTTTTGCTACCGTTATTTTAGCCACTAGGAATTCTCTGGATTCTGGTTAATGCTTTTGCGATAGCTGACTGACCTAGTTATTCTGAACAGAAGCTGTAGTCTGTATTCCTCTGTTGTCAGCCGGGGATTTCAATCTGCATTTCTATAGCATCTTTAAGGATCGCAGCATGCTTGAAAAAACAACAGATTAAGCCGCCTCTGTTCTGTGGGAGTTAAGCATTGTCACAGTCATTTTCCCAGCCTGCAGAATGACTTTCCCAAGGTGACCTGGCGAAGCTGTGGAAAAGGTGGGCTCCCCTGACCTTCTGCTGCAGTGCTGCCATCACAGCACCCATTGCCACGACTCTTGTGGGAAGCAGCAGATAACACCTTTCATAGGGGATGGCACAGACTTGTCTGGTGGAGCATGACGTTACTTCTATTATAACCTAATATGTCTGTGAATTTTTGCAAGTAGAAGATCTGGAAGAAGTGCGAGATGGCTGTGATCCAAGCTGTATTGATATTATCTGCGCGGAATGCCTACCAAGCCACAGGAATTTAACCAGTAGCAAAACAGCGTGTGCTGCGTTCAGGTGATCCTCTTGAGCTCTGGTTTCAACTTCTCATCAGAGTGGGAGTTAAAATTTTTGAAGAGAGTCTGTTGTTTTCTTGCTCTCTTTAAGCTTAATCTGCCCTCTCACCTGTACGCTCAGCTCTTGCTGCTCCAGCCTGGTGATCTTACTCTGGCAGAACTCGCAGGTCCTGGTGCTGCTCCGCAGCTGGCTCTGCTTCACTGCACTGTTGGCGTTGCCCAGCCCAGGAGAGCCTGGCTGTGATCCTGCCCTAGTGCTGATCAGAGCCTGAAGCAGAACAAATTTTCTTCTTTCACGCGACCCAGCATGCACGGTGTTTGGTGGTGTGCGTGTGGTGAAGAGGGACCCCGAGCACCGTGCTGCCCTGCCGGCGTTGAGCACGGGGATGCGTCCCGATCTATAGCAGCATGCGGTGCTCTGGCAGAGGTGATGAACTCAGTAAACCAACTTCCAGTTCTTCAGCTCTGGTGCGTTCGTTTTTTGTTTTGAATTGGGCCAAAAAAATGTAATCTGGATTAGACTGTAAACCTTGGAGACGCTTACAAGCACGCTCGTGCAGTGGGAGTGCAGATAAGGCTTTGTCCTGCTGGGATCTCCAGGGCACTACCTTGATAACGTCAGCAATGCAGAGCAGGAGGATAACCCTGACATTAGAGCAAGCAATCCAAATAGTGCTCTCCTGAAATTTTCTGCCCACCTCTGAATGCAATAGCCCTGGGGAAAAGTAGCTAAACTGCAAGCGCTTATTTAAAGCGAAACTGCCTCTGGATTGCTCCCTCCTTATCTCCAGTCCTGGCTAATGTCATGTGTTGATTATGAGACTTGCAGACTTGATTCCTATCTTGTGCTTCCTCCCACCAGTTGATGCTGATGCTTTGTGAATTTGCAACACGCCCTTTCTCCTGGTGACCCCTTTGTCCCAATTGTTGGTGTATTTTTTCACTTTCCTGGCCAGCTTACTCTGGATTTCAAGATCCACAAAAGAGAAGACAGACCATGCTTCTTTGATGGAAGTGCATTTGTGCCACCTAGCAAATCCCAGAGCTCAGAGGAGCCCTGCTAAGAAGGTCTAGCTCTGAACCACAGCCTAACTCCGTGCGTGTGGAACAGATTTAGTTCTTACTGGGATTTCCTGAATGCATCAGATTTACCATGCCTTGGTATTGGGCTTCTCCTGGAAGCTTTGTTGAAGCAGGATAAATTTTTCTTAACAACTTGCCTAGTTCCCACAAACTCCAAACAAATCCCAAGTACGTTTCGCCTGGCTGAGGCAGAAGAAAGATGTTGTATATGGTAGAGTTGGCCTTGGGGTCTCTAACATTATTATTTTTTTTAAATTTAGAAGGGCCCAGTCTTGCGTGTTGGCATGGTAAAACATTGAAAACATTCTTCTCTCTCAACATTGTGCTCCAGTAGGGATGAAGTGGGCTTAAATGGAATCTATTGCAGCAGCAGCTCAGGACGTGAGGTACTGGTGCTTTCCTGATGCGGTGACGTGGATGGGCAGGGTGAGAGAAGAGGCAAGATCAGCAGTTTTGATCTAAAGTTTGCTACGCTTTGTGTCTGGGGAGCGGACATGGAGGATGGGATGGCCTTTGCTGTGCAGCAGATAAATTGGGCAGTCTGCGATGCAAGCGTTTAGTTGACGTACCCTGCGGCACTTCTGGCTTGTCAGCTATGGCTGCCACAGCGAAGGCAGACGGCCTGAATGAGCAACGTAGAGTATAGCAACTGTAGGAGGAGTGGGGTGTGGATGCGTGTGTTTATATAAATGTGTGAGTATAATTATTTATATTATCTTGTGCAATTCTCTAGGTGAGAAGGGAGCAGTGGGCAGGGAAGCAGCAGTGAAATGTTTAATAAAGGGACAATTGCTAAAGGGGAAAATTAAGAGATGCATCACTTCTACTGGGAATTTTTTCTTCAAAGTGTGTAGGACTGCTGGACCAAACTTGTGAATAGAAAGACTGGAAAGTGTCCTAATTTTTCATTAAGGTTGTAGGCAGCAGAAGTTCACACCAACTCAAAGCTGCCTTGGTTTCATCTAAGCTTGTGTCTTGACAAGTAAAATCAGGCTCTTCCGTTTATAAAGAACTTGTGTCTTGTTCTAGAAGACTGTCTTAGCATGTAAGCCCATGAAATATAATACTTATGCAAATCTGAAGCCAGTTCCAAGCCTGGGTGACTCCTTGTAGCATATAAATGACATTTCTGTGTGACGCTCCCAAAGCTATCGTTGTGTAGATGACTCCTCGCTGACTGGCACATCAGCAAAGCAGAAACAACAGATGACAGTGACGGTTTGCACTCACCGTCGCGTTTCCTCCACACCTAGCAGGGTTATGCTCTATTTCCTCATCTCTGATCCTCCGCCACACTGCTTTCGCCTCTCATGTTCCAGTCTTTTGGAGAAAGAATGATGTCCCCCTCTCGTGATTGTAGTTTGTTGTTCGCTACTATTAACGTGAACTTTCCTTTTTTTAATTACATCTGTGTATGGGGCCTGTCCTGTAGGAGGAGACAAGCTAATCCCCAGAGAGAAAGGAACGTGGCTATCTTTATTTCCTATACCCTAGGGATGCTGCTGAGAGGTAACAGGCAGGAAACGTCTGTCTCTTTGCAGGCTCCGGCAGGCAGGGACCTGCCGTGCGATGGAGGAGCGGTGACTGCGCTTTCGGGAAGCAGCCTGCCACAACTTAGCTAGCAGGTCTGGAAATGATGATTATGAACCTCAGACCACCAGCTAAAATGCCAGGGTGTCCTTAATGTTCTCTATATGGGCCCCAGTTCTGTTCCTTCTCCATAATATTATTGTCTGTCTTGTGCATTCCAGCTAGATCTGCAGCTCTGGGTGTTGTACAAAGATACCGCAGCCTAGTTTGGCAGGATGAATAGGTAGGAAGGAAAATGGGAATGGGGGAACGTGGCTAAAAGGTCACTGGGCTGGCCCAGCTCTGCTGGACAAGCCACTCCTGGCAGAAATGATGACAGCCTAATGATTATTTGTAGCATCTCATTCGCTTATTTATTTTAAGGGCAGTTCAACAAAACCAATGTTAAAAAAAAAATTTTAAAAAATCACAGGAGTGGATTTTTAAGGCTTTTATCTCTGCTCTTTAGACCTGACAATACCTCTGGGTTAAGCCAGCATTGTAAGTGGTGGGGAGAGGCCTCTTTATTTGCAGTGGAGAGAGAGCAGCTGATGGGTTTGCTGACCTGGACTCTGACCTGTCCTGGGCTGTAATCCCCGAAGTGTCCACTAATTATGCCCCCTTCCACCTCTGCCAGCCACTCCTGCTGAGCAGTGGTGGAGCCGGTGTCCTGCTGAACACAAGTCGCTTGTGGAACCGTCTGCTTCCAGGAGTCGGGGAAGCCCGAGGCACGGCACAGGCAGCGCAACAGGATTGTGGGGTGATGCTGGGCTTCCCACCTCGCAGCACTGACTCATGCCCAGCGACAGGCGAAGAGTGAAAGCGCCAGGTCATGTGCTGCTCATCTGCAATGCAAATAAATAGGTGAATTCTTCTACAGCCAGCCATAGAGCAAGCCATCAAAGCTTTCCTGCCGGGAATGGCAAGGAATTGGTGGCAGGTCCTGAAATCTGCAGCCAGGCGGCACAGGCGGAGATGTCGGGATGCGTTAGAAACTGCAGCAGCTCCAGGCCCCGAGGCTGTGGAGCCGAGAGAGAAGAGCTAACGAGCAAGTCGGAGCTTTAATAGGTCAGCAGTGAAGTGGGGGGGTAAAAAGGGTGGAGGGGAATGGGAGGTAATCTCCACAAGGTTCTTTCCTGAGACCCAGCAAACCTCGGTGCCCAGGTGTGACTCTGAGCTTGTTCTCTCTCTCATCCCCTCTAGGGACCAAAAGGAGACAGCGGTTGGAGAAGGCAAGATGGTCCCAAGAGGCTCTGCTGCCGGCGTGTGTCGTTTTCCCTGGAACAAGAACCTGAGGCTTCTTCGTGCTGAGTGCTTCTGTGTCCCATCTACCACCACACCCTGAAATCAAACTCGGCAGCTTGGGTGAACCAGGCACTGTACAAACATGTCAGACTTGCCTCCACCCCTTTCTCTTCTCCCGCTTTCTCCTGCCGTCTTTCTCTCGCAAGTTTACCGGCGTGCCAGCGGGTTCCAGTGGCCAAGCGTTCCCACCTCACCTCTGGTTACGGAGCAATGAGGAGTCAGGGGTAAGCTCCCTCCCGCAGGTTTGGGGATCCGCGTTGGCTTGCTTGCTTGCTTTAAAGCGATAACAGCGCTGTCCTAATGGCTGCTGTTTCATGCCATTTGTTTTCTCTGTTTACAGAGGACTAGGTTTGTCAGCTTAAACTAACATCTCCGCTCCCCAGTGGCTGGGCTGCCACGGCTTAACCCCTTCCCTTCGGAGCTAAGCCTTGCCACAGCCAAGAATTAGCGTAATCATCACACACGTGTTGGCAGTGCCAGCCTAGGGCAAAGTGGGAGGGGAACGGTTTGGGGGGTCATACACTTTTTTCTGTCAAGGGCTGGTTCTGGAAGGGAAGAAAAACCGGGAGCTGGATTCCTTTGGGAAGGAGTTTACTTCCATCTTTACTCCTATAGCCCAGCAACACCGTCCTCCAATCGGCTTTGCTGTGTGACAGCGGGAGAGTTTCCCTCCAGACCCTTCTTTCTCCTCTCACTTGGAATTGTCCTTTACCGGCATTGTTTCAGCAGGACTGCCGGTAAGATCTGGCGTTTTTTGCTGTCCGATGTCTTTTAGGTGGGCCAGCGTATGGGTCTGGGGGTCTGGGGTCTGGCGGTTTAGCCGATTGACACTCGAGGTGATGGGGAATGCGGAGAGGAAAATGCATGGTTGAATCTTGCAGGGTGATGCTCTTAAAACACTGGGGTGAAGAAGGGGTTAAAAGTTACTCTGGATGATGCTTGAGAAAGCAGACAGCATGTCAGGAACGTGCATGCTCATTGCCTTTATGGGAGACAGAGCAATATCTCCTCCTAAGTCTCTTGTATCCGCAAGGACCCTCACCGTATTGGATGAAGAGGTCTAATGGACTTGCCAGTTAAACCCCCTGGTGTCTGTGTTCCCAACCTTCTGGCTGCTGTGCTCACCAGGGTCCTTTCAGCACACCTGCCGAATCTACCTTGTAGTACTCGTGTGCATATGGGTGTGGGAGTGTATTTTGGCCATCTGAAAACTGGCTAATCTCCTCCTATTTAAGTTGCAACCTACAATTCTATCGGGCATTTGTACTTAATTATTTTTGCCAGGTGGTAACCAATATATATAGCCAGGTATTTACAGCTACAGAAAACAGTCCTGTCCATTAATGTTTGCTGATGTGTTTGCTTTCTTCTTTACCAGGACATTAATGCCTTAATGTATTTTGGGACAGAGTACTGAAAAAACCGAAGAGAAGTTTGTGGCTGGTGAGTGTGGGCTCTCAGGTGAGGCTGGGGGATGTATGTAGAGCAAGAGATATTTGCTGAGTCTGCCTCTGCTTTTCTGAATTTTGTGCTTGGGTAAAACCTAAGTCAGCTGAGCCCCTACACATCTGCTGGGGAAAGAAACACTGCTGCGTGGCACGCTCTCAGGCCCTGTCCCACTGAAAAGTCTCTTTCTTGATGGTGTGATGAAGCTATATATTGATTTTAATATTCTACACTGCCTTGGTATGTACATCCTGTGTGCTAAGTGTGAGCAATGGTTTATGTATCTAGTAGCAAAGCTGATCAAATAGTGGAAAGAGCCATCAGCAAATAGTTTGCTGGATTAGTAACTGTGCTTCCAGATGGACAGTCTGTTCCCTGTGCGGGGTTTGTTTCTGTGTAGATGGGTGTGAGTCTGTATGTACCTGGAAAGAATATCTTGGGTGCTGCTGCCGAGGCTTGCAAAAGTGAGAAACGTAGCTCTTGCTCAGTCACAAAATGGTTTTCGTTCACAAGGAGAAGCACTATAAAAGTTTGGCTGTCCTACCCCCAATCAGGAAAAAGAGAGTACTTTTTTACTTCTCTAACATGCTTAGGAAAATTCACAAGCAGAGAAAAGAGCTAAATATTTTGTGCAGTTTGCTCAAAACAGCTTGGACGAGCCTACTGCAGCTGCAAGTAATAACTCGGCCAGGTTCTGAGTTCTGCATTGCACGTGGTGTTTTCTTGAGGGTACCGATAGAGGTACCATGCCGAAGTTCCACCCCATTTGGAGCTGCACATCAGTTCTGTTTGTGTGCAGGACATCGGCTCTGAAGGCAGACAGAGCAGCCGAAGGCGAACCAGTACGTTGTGCTGCACAGCTGGAGGGACTATGGCAAACCTTCAGAGCTTGCCAAGGGAGGCTCTGGACTAGCGGACCAGTTTTCTTGTCTGTTATACTAACCCTGCTCCTGCACCAGTCTCGTTGGCTTCTAGGTTACAGTAGTACAGACTCGAGGCAATGGGGTACAGAATCAGGACTTGGCTGATACAGGTCTTGTTTATAAGGAATTCCTCAGTATGGTTACTTAAGTTGCAGGAGGATTACCATGTGCCTTGAGGACTAACTGAGATTTGGTCATTAGCGGTGATACTGTTTTGAGGCTGATCTTCCATTTGCTGGACGTAAGAGAGCAATATGAATGTAGGGTTACAGTAGATTAAAAGTTCAAGTCTATTTCCCTCAAAAAAAAAAAATCTCAGGAAATTCTATTCACCCTAGGGCTGAGCCATTTTAACTTGTAGTGTTAGTAATTAAGTTATTTTGTAATTAATTGATGAACAGAGTGTTGCTGTAGACAATAACAGGTATTTATCTTTACTTGGGTTATGAGTGCACTTCAGGTTTTAATGTATGGAGCGCTGTGGGAACATTCATACTCGTGGCATGTGTTTTCCCTTTCCAAAGAGAGCAGAATAACTGATACTCCCTAGGAGAAGACTTGTCTGTTATGATTTAAAGTTCTGTATCGGTGTTGGCAGTAGTGAGTAGGAAGGCACTGAGAGTCAGCCAGGTTGTGGGGTTTAAGCTCGTCTGTCTCCTCCGTGTTTTGGGGCACGCTGCCTAGGCTGCAGTTTTCCCATCAGTTACCCCATGGGGATGACACAAGGGAGCTGCCTTGCAGGCTGTTGACTGCAATTAAATGATCGTAAACAGGGACAAAGATTGTTTAGTGTTGTTTGGAAGGAAGTTTAACACTTGCATCTTTATACCAGCGGGTGGTGCGGGGAATCACGGCGGTGTCTCTGCCAGCCCTTTGCCATGCCGCTGGGGTGAGGAGCGTGATCTCGGACGTGTGGGATCGCCAGCACCTCCGCTGCGCCAGGTCTGCGTGCAAGCAATCAGCTGCACTTGCGGAGTGTGTGACTCTTGCTTGGCTCCTGCCTTGTAAAGTCCGTATCATGCGCGTTGGCAGCGCAGAGCTGCAGCTTCCCTCTCGTAACCCCGTGTGCCCGAGGCAGCTGGGTCTGCCATCCATGATATGGCGTGGAGGAGCGCAGCGAGGTTACTGGGCTCAGGCGGATCCGCAGGACGTGGCACCCAGTGTTTCCAAGCGCTGTGTTTGAAGTAGCATGTTTGTTCCCCAGATGCAGCCCAGTGCCTTGGCTCCTTCGTCTGCCATGTGGCCCGGCATGCCAGATGTGGCCCCTTGCACTTGTCCCGACATAACCTCCTGTCTGATATGTAAGATGTCGCTATTCATGTGAATTTTTGGAGACAGAACCTTAAATGTTCTTTTTCTAATCTCGGTAGTATTTTTATGCTCACTTTGAATGGATCTGTCGCGTGAGGCGGAGGTGGGTAAAGCCTCATATCCTACCCTGTCTTGAAGCTCTTTGGTATTCTGGATTAACAGCAAAATACGGCCGCTTGTTTTTAACCCTGATGCATCCTTTGTGGCAAAATAATGTCAGTAAACTCATGTGAAACAGTACAGTTACTCTTTGGACGTGGAGCAGTGAAGTGTGCCTGTGTAAGGCAGGAGTCAGAGATGCAGTGCTGCGGGAGTTTGTATGTGCAGAACAGGACACAGCTACATCGAGTGCTTAAAAGGTGGGGAAAAAGGGTCATGGTTGTTATAGTGGCTTACGTCTTAGCCTTACGAGCTGCAGCATGCGTCTCGTTCTTGGTGCCGCAGTGGTATTTGCGAGCTGTAGCCCTCTCGCAAACCAAACACCAATGGGAGAAGGCTAATCTTATAATGAAGGCATTGGATTGCAATTGAGGTTTGGGTGTGATTTCTGTCTGCGCAGCTGGTTTCTGTCATGCTGCCTAGACCTACCTGCTGGTGTCAAGATCAAACATGTGGTCAGAGCGTGTCTTGGCTCCCACCAGTGCTGTGCACCCGTGTCTTCTCTCCATGGAAGCCAGGGTGTGTTGGGCCTTGATATGAAGTTAAAAAGCAGCCAGGAGACACACCTGGAAGCTCTTTTAGGTTTGCTAATCTAGACATAGCTGGGAAGAAACCGAGCTAGTAATTTTTTTTCTGTCTCGTCTGCAAATGAGGATAATAATTCATTTTCCTTACCTTTCGCCAGTTTAGATGAAACCCCTGGAGGGTGGAGCCTGACTTCAGAGACTGGCACAATGGGACAGTGACTTCAGCTGGGATATCTAGGGGACTGTAAATAGTGGAAGACTTCATTATTTGTCAAGGGAAAAAGCCCATTAGCATTTGGGACGTGCCTGTACTGGTTTCAGAAAGTTCAAGAGGTCTTTTCTTTGCAAGTGCTTTTATATGTCCGAGAATGAGTTTGGTCTAGTATAGCTAAAACACACCTAAAAGTATGTCACTGCAGCGTCCAAAACAAGCTTAGAAAATAGGCGTTCACTGTGGTTCAGGTTTTAATCCTAATTTATGAGCAAGGAAATGGAGCGGGGGAGAAAGAGGCAGCACCATAGCCTTTAGACCCTGTTCAGTGGAGTCATGGCAAAAACCATCAAGCAGTTGTGGTCTTTTTCTCATTTGTCAAAAATAAACCCACCAACATAACAAATATGCCTTTCCCTAAGCTTATTTCTAATGTAATATTAATCTGTGCGCTCATGTGTGTGTTTGGGCAGGATTTAGAGCATTACATCAGTTTGCTGTGCTGCTAGTTCGCTCCGACACATCGCTTTGCTGTTGGGGGCTGGTGAGGGGGAGAGAGGAGTGGAAGGAAAGGACTTGAAATAGGGGAAGTGATAGCACCGCAAGCGAATAGGCAGTCTTCCTTCAGGAGGAAAAAAAAAGTACCTAAACCAGAATTTCTAAAACTGGAATTATAGACAAGTGTGGAAGGTGTCAATGTGACACGGCTCTGTGCTCTTAGATCCCATTTCAGATTTCAGAGCATTTTCCTCTTCTTTCTCCCTTTCACTCACCCTTTGTTGTCATTTCTTGCTGTGTGGAGTCACAGTTAGATTTGTAAGCTCCTCAGGGAAGTAACCTGTCATTTTTCTTTGTCTGCAAAATGCTATGAACGTTTATGGCTTGTTATAAATAACAATCATGTCAGAAACCTCAGGAGGGCAAACGTTAGGATTTTAAAAGGTATGGAATACAGTGAAATACCATGTGTGCATATTGAGTCATGCATATGGTCGAACACGTGCATATATACATACAACATGCATCAATAATGGCCTATTTAACTTGTGCTGCGTTTGAAATGTGTTATGTGACAGTGACCGGCACAGCAGAGGACGGATATATGTTTTTCCTTTTAATTGGTGGGTTTTCCAGGTTCTTCTCCATCTTCCTTATCCAAACTCAATCTGCGTGTGGCAGTTTGAAGAGTTCTCCTACTTCCCCCTCCTCTTGTAGCTGGCCAGAGTAGTTTGGCATATCAGCTGAGGGAGGGCTTAGAAATCATGGGAATTGCTGCCTCCAGCCCAGGGACCAAGCGTTATCTCCTGTCGGGATGGGAGGAATGTAGGGAGCTGCGTCCAGGTCTGTGATAGCCGTGCAATACGCACCCAGGAAGCGGGTTCGGGTGCTGCAGCGAGGAGGGGGGAGGGAAGGCTTATTTTTAACTGGAAACTATACAAGTCAGATTGAAGTAGCTCTCTGCTGTCTTGCTATTGTCAAGTGTGTGTGTGAGTGGATGAGCATATGAGCGCAGTTAAGTACAGTGCGTATATCCTAATGGAGTATGTAATTGCGTGTGTGAGGGGTGGCGGCGAGTGGGATGAAACGACAGTGCACGCTAGCTGCTTTGTCAGAGTGCTCGAACTCCTGTGTTGCAACGAGCAATTCCCGATAACGTTTATCTACTTCTTTTCAGTGGGCTTGATTCTTGTCTGTGCCCTGCTCCTCGGTTGCCCGTCTCCCGGCCATTCCTCTTTCCCTTCCCAACTCTCACTCCATCCTTCATCTTCCCACCCCTTCCTCTCATCCCAGCCTGACCCTGCTCCTCTTGCTCCTCCTTCCTGGCCCTTCCCTCCCCTGCTCCGACCCGCTGGCGGGGGATTTTTTGCTCCTGCTCCCTGGCAGATGTGACAGCTTTTGGAACTGTATCATCTAGCAGCAGCTATATCTGGAGTTGAAAAAATCTAACGTGGTTTCCCAGGCAGCAGGAATGGATCGCTGAGAGAATTTCAATCTCCGACTGCTTTTGTCTTGTGGTAGTGACTTTTATTATTTATGTTTGTGACATTTCTTACAGTACAGTTGTCAGCAGTGAATGAGAGACTAAAGTCTAGTAGATTATTATAAAATCAGTGTCACAGTATTTGTATTATTATATTAAAGGGATGCTGTCTATGTTTGAATACAGGTTTGGCTTGATTTACAAAATCTTATATGCATAAAATATTCTTATGAATTTCTTACTGAATTAGAAAAGGCTTGTTTTATGTTTTTTATTTAAACGTCCTTTAGCTGGGTGTTGGAAATACAAATAAATAGCTCTTGCATGAAAACCACAAAGCGAAAGGAGACTGGTTAAATACAGACCTTCTCAATGAAATGCAAAACCTACACTGATTATTACAATCCATTGGATTTCAAATAACTATTTTTAGTGTATGAATTTCATTTGATGTTAATGCAGTATACCTTTAAACCACCTGTCTGATATGGCAATGTCTTTATAATCAAAGATTGATGCTGACTGTGTAAAGCAAATGTCATTGGATGCCTGGGGTTATGTTGTATTTAGAGTTGATTACATTCTGTGGTTTTTAAGATGTCTATTGTAAACCGATAAGGTAGATGCAGGCCGTGTCAGCTAGTCACCCTAAAATTGACCATGAACTTAGTAGATGCTTCTTTCTGGGTTAGGAAGTGTGCTTTTGTGTATAGGATCTAAGCGTAGTCCAGGTGTGGATTGATGGGCATAGTGATCGAATGTAAATATACAAATGTAGTGTTTATGCTTACGCAAACTGATGTGCTGGCATAGAGCCACTGTTCTGTTTGGGGCCAAAATATCACCCAGGCTTTAAAATTTTGCATTTTGAAGTAGTTTTGCTAGAATCGTTCTCCTTATGAGGAAATGATTGAAATGTTCAGAAAACAATTGCTACTGCAAGTGCTAATGGTTGTAGCATTTGTAACACCGCGTTTTTACAGGACCCCTGAAGCAGTTAAAGAGCAAACTTGAAAGAGACTGTGTGCTATGCCCTGAGTATCTTCTCATTATGAAGATGAGGTGAGGAATGAAGCTGTGAGAGTAGGAGCAGGAGAAGGAAAGATACTGGTTAAAACAGGAACATTGCTCTGGAAATGCCCGTTCTGGTGGATCAAGTAGCTGTCATGACTGACATGTAGTCAAGGATTCAGAACTGAAGCACTTGCTATAATTCTACAGATATACTTCTGCTTTCCTTGGAGGCTGTGAAAGCTTCTCAGTAGCACCAGCTCTTGGTTTGAATAGCACTAACACCAGGAGCTATTAGAATATCTTTCTTTTCCAGCATTGTCTGTACCTTTTTTTTTCCTTAAAGAATTGCCCTATGACTTTAGTCTTGATTACTGGGTAACATGCAGCCCCTGAGGGGCCGTAGTGATGAATCACTGTGTCTGAGTAGTTGCAATACAGACCTGGAGCACGGATGCTCTCCATTAAGATGTATTTGGGTTTTCATTGGAACACATTCTAAGCAAAGATTATTCTGGCTGCTCTTCTAGGCAGAGCAGTTGCTTCCAGCCTCTTTTGTAAGTGTTTTTTTTNTTTTTTTTTTTTTTTTTTTAGTTGCCTAGCCTTTTGCTTTCTTTTTCAACTGTAAGGTATCTTTAGTCGGCTGCTGGACACAGGCAGTATTGTGATGGGTGTTGTCAGAGTGTGAAGTCTGTATTTCATCCAGGATGGATTGCATGATTGGGGCTTTAGATGGTGTAAAGGTCCTTCTGTGACATACAAACAGTCCCATCCCAGTGACTACAGGATCATAGTAACCAGATTTTAAGGGTGTGTGTATGCATTTTCAGGATCTCAGTCTAGCACTAGGAAGCAAAGTTGTTGTTCACCTGGAGCACTTTGCTCCCAAAACAAGTTTTAAGTGGAGCAGCCTGGAAAATGTTTGACATATATTTCACTGTGGGGAAAAATGCATGAGGTGTGCTGAATTTTCAAGATCAATGTCCTCTAGAAGTGTGTTCATGTCTACACCACAACAGGTTATCTCTGTATGTGTTCTGTGTCTCTGACCCTTGTAAATATTTATTCAGCACAAATAGTTGGAAGCTGAGGTCCTGTACAGGGGAAGAATAATTGCTGCAAAGTTGAAGATTAAGTGGGAAAAATCCTCTACCTGATGTCAAGGAAGAGGTAGCGTTCATCACTTTAAGCAATGTTAGTGAGAGGCAAACGCTAATATTAAAGTTGTCAGTAGAAAGGGAAAAGCATATAAGCATTTTTTTTTTCTACTGGTGGATATTAATTGCTTTAAATAAACCTGTGAATCTTTTTCCTGAGCTAGAGAGCTTTAGGACTGAACTACCTAAAACGTTTTGTGACTGGGTCTGTGCTTTGTCTCATCTCTCTTATGGCTCTTATGGCACAGTTCATCCTGTGCGTTGACAGAAGGCATCTTGGAGAGGAAATGATGAGCTCTGGAGCACACCAGTTCCATTGCATCCACACAACAGTAATCTGCCCGTTCAACTTGTTTCTCCAACAGCAAATAGGAAAATGTAACTTGGAATACTTGTAACTTTCAAGCCATCAAACCAGTCAATAGAATCATAGAACAATCCAGGGGAGAAGGGACCTCAAGAGATCGGTAGTCCCACCCCCTGCTCAAGGCAGGGTCTGCTCCGAGGGTCAGGCCAGGTTGCTCGGGGCTTTGTCTTTAACAGCAAACTTGCTCTTGAAAACCTCTGAGGATGGAGACTGCACAGCCTGTCTGGGCAACCTGCTTCAATGCTGGACTCTCCTGGCCATGAAAAGGTTTTTCCTTCTTTCCAGTTGGGACCTCTCTTGTTTTGATGTTTGCGTGTTGTCTCTCAGGCTCCCACCGCTCTCCACTGTGAAAAGCCTGTCTCTCCGTAGAAAATCTCTGTACCTCTGAGCTGTTTCTGCATGGAAAGAGTAACTTCCCCCTCACACCATCTTCCCTGTCTGTCTTTTGTGGAGAGATTGTGTCCATCCATCGCAGTCCTGCAGTTATTCAGGTTTTCCCACCTCTGTGACTGCGTGCGGAGCTCTGGTTCTTCCTTTTCCTTCCTATCTTCCCAATTTCAAAAAGGCCTAAAACTTTTTTGTTTTCTATCTATCTACATCTTTTTTTTTTTTTTTCTGTGGGGGGAGCATATGAAGTCTAAATTTAGATTTTGAACATCTCTCGTGTTTGGGTGTATTTAAGTGTTAGGTGGTTTTGGCTTGTTGCAATTGTAATGGCTGTTCACACAAACTGTCTCTCTCAGCCCTCAAGGGAAAGGAATCTTGGGTTTTAATTTTAGCTTCTTCAGCTACCTGCTGACAGTTTGATTTCCACCTACCACCTCCTCTCTCTCTCCCAAGCCCTGTCTAAGCTAGAAAAACTGAGATCCAAAATCAGTTTTGGGCAGCTCTTCCTTTGGCAACAGCTCTGTTGTCTTTAGACGGGAATCAAATGTAAATTACTTACTTGGGGTAACCAGTGAGAAGACAGCCTGAGCCCTCTTCATAACCACCCTGCATTCCAGGCGGGTAGTGGAATCAACACTGTCGAACTGGCTGGACTCCACAGCCATTTAACCTAGGCACAAGCCTGTAAAATATAAATATACACTGTTTATATGTATTTAAAACGTTTATATCAGGCACTATGAATTTGCAGGAATAAAGGAAGCCAAGTGGTAGGAGTTCAGCTGTAGATGTAGCAGGTGCCTGTTTCTTTTCTGAAATAGAAACGCAGTGGGCAGAGCACTAAAAAGGTCACTGGAAATCCCAGCTCAGCCACTGGCCTGCTAGGTGGTCCTGAGCAAGTCATTGCTTTCTTGTTCCCTCCATTTCCTCATCTTTAATAGCTGACGATCAAGTCTGTTACTGAAGTTTTTGTTAGTGGAGAATGTTCTTAATAAATGTAATTAACTACTATAATTGGTCCATGATATTACCAATTGGGCATATCGGACCTAGACGTGTAAGAACACTGACGTCATTGCCTTCTCTGGTTCAGGCATCATGTTCCGCAAAAAGAAGAAGAAACGCCCGGAGATCTCGGCTCCGCAGAACTTTGAGCACCGTGTCCACACTTCATTTGACCCAAAGGAGGGCAAATTTGTGGGCCTGCCACCTCAATGGCAGAACATTCTAGACACGCTGAGGCGCCCCAAGCCAGTGGTAGACCCTTCAAGGATCACCAGGATGCAACTCCAGCCTATGAAGGTAAGAGAGGAAGACTACTCTCCCTGTCCCCTGGGCTTTGCTGTTCCTTGGGGAATGTTTTCGTTGCCCCGTATGTATTTAAACGGGGCTAAGGGTGGGATGTGTAAGGAATTCAGTGGATAGCAGGGTCTGAGCTTTGATAACACTGTCCTTTTTTGTGGTGGTTGTAATCTCAGCAGAAATAATAGTATCCTTAACTGCAGTAGTGTCACTGTTCAGATACCCAGCTGGCTGCCGTCTCTACAACAAGGACCTGTGAAGGCTCCCGAGGTAGCGGACAGGGCTAGGGTGAGTTCAGCTGTTGTACAGGGAAGCGAAGAGCAGAATTCCTGGAGAGACCTGTTTTAGCAAGTTTGTCATTCTCGTGGGTGAGCAAAGTTGGCTGGTAATTAAGCTGACAGGGAAGCCCAAGTGGGAGAGAGTGGGGTAGCCCTGGCTCGCTGTTCATGGATGGCTGGGGAACGAGAGACAACAGGGAGCGGGACTAAAGGAGGGTTTAGGCTAAAAGGGTTTATAACGCAGCAGTTTAACAGAAAGTGGGACATAGTAAACAGGAGACTGTCGTTAAAGCAAGTCCTTCAGTAAGGAGAAACAAGTCACTGACCCTTATAGATGGGTGAATTTAGATGGTTGTCTTGGTCGGATGGTATGGCGCAGTGGCTTCTGGAGGCGGCGTGTTCCTGCAGGGACCTGCCGTGTGGAGAGAGGCAGATTCACGATGACCCCTTGGAAAAGGAAATGAAAGGTGGTGACAGAATTACCGTGTTTAAAGTCTTGTTAGCTTGTGGGAAGTTTTGATTCCCGGTTAAAAAACCTCTACGGGGGCCTGAAAACTGAAAGGTAAGTTGTAAAATAGAGATACTACTATTTGGATTTTAGGAGAGACGTAAAAGAAAACAGTTGTCTATCTGATGAATGTATTTAGTTTTTTGTGTACAGATGCTTAAAACATGGGGACTAAATGGGGCTACAGTTTAGGATAATGCAAGTGTTAATGCCAAATCAAACCTGCAACTTAAATGGCACATCAGGATCTTTGAGGAGAATGCTGATTTAGAAAGGAAAGACTTGCTCAGGAAGAACAGGTAAAAGAAAGAGGGAGGAGGTATTGCCTTCTGCTTTATGGTGTCCTGGATGTGCTTTTGAGGACCACAATCCAGAGAAGAGATAAAATGTGTAATAAGAGACCAACTTGGCTAGATCAGGAGCTCTCTAATGAGCTTAAACTGCAGGAGGATTGCTCAGAAGGGTGGAAACTAGGTCAAGTTATAAAGGGCAAACAGAAAAGAAATTTATGTAGGGACAAAACTGGAAGGCCAAGGCACAAAGAGAGATGTTCTTCTCAAAGAACATAAAGGGCACTAAGGAGACATCATAAGTACACCATGGAGGAGACGGAGGATGAAGGAAAGAATTTGTGCACTGCTCATTGTGGAAGAAAGTTAATAACAGATGACACTGAGAATTCTTAAATGTTTAATGATTTTTCCTCAGTCTTTATTGAAAAGGTTAACTATGATCAGTGGGCTAACTCAATTAACATGAGCATGAAGGGATAAGAATGCAGGCTAGAATAAAAAGAACATGAACTGAAATGAGACTTCTTAGCTAAGTTACATATTTTCATGTCAGCTGGGCCTAATGAAATTCAAGGAATTGCAGATCAGTCAGAATAATTTCAATTCCCAGAAAGAGACTGGAACAAATAAGCAAGTAATCTATTTGCAGCCACTTCCTAGGAGATAGCAGGGTAATAGCTAGCAGCCAGCATGGATTTATCAAGAACAAATCATATCAAGCAACCCAATTTCCGTCAGTCACAGAGTATCAGGCTTTGGGTCAGGGAGAAATGGTGGGTCTTGCCTGTATTTTGACTTCAGTTCGGCTCTTGACACTGTACCTGTGGCATTCCCAGAGCACACCCAGCAAGTTTTCTCAAGTATTAGGAAAAGTGTACTCAAAAGAATAGCATGAGGCATCACTGTCAAAATAGAAATGTGCATGACGAGATTTTCTGAGTCTAATATTGGTCAGTACTTTCATTTATGGCTTATTAAACCTGTAGATGGTAAAAGCCAAAAGAAGGTGCAAATCTGTAAGAGAACAAGGAACCCAGCAGTTTTTAAGAACTAGAGAAGAACCTTAAACGAATACTTTTTTTTTCCCCAGTAAGTCCAACTGCAAATACTCTCTCAGACTGCATCAGATAGTTGATTGTTTCTGGTAAACTCCATTTGAACCAATTCGTGTTCAATGATACCAATCAATAGTAAGACCTCATTTGGGTTTTTTTAAGTGCTTTTGGCCCTGTTAGGCCAAGCCCTTACAGAGTCCTGGATTCAACTATCGTAGTTTTTCCTTTTTTTGAGATGTACTGTGTGTAGCTTGTAAGAGGTCGCTTTTCTTTTTAGAATTATAATTTCTAAATTTTGGTCAGTAGGGCGTGATCTTTGTAAGAGCACTCCATACAGATTTAGCTCAAATTTGGATGCTTCTTCATTAATCTGATGCAATCTTTAAACACAGATTCAAAGTACAGCTAACTCCTGTCTTCTCTGTCCACTGGGGACAGGACTGACTTGATGGACGAGAAGTGCAACAGGAGTGACTTGAGTCTAATTTTAGGAAGTTTTTAACTAGGAGGTGAGGTGAGCACTGGAATGGATTTTCTAGAGAGGCCATAGCATCTGTTCTTGGAGATCTCTTATTTTGAGAACGTTAGATACAAGTCTTTCTGGAATGGCTTCTGTCCATCTGCCTTGGACCAGCTGGCCTCTTGAGATTTCTTCCAACTTCATTTTGAGTTATGCTTTCTCCCAGCTTGTAGAAACATTGAACCGTCAGTGAGCGTTGGAGGAGGGCCTCTTTCTCTCCCACCTGCCTGTGCAAACACGCGCAAGGGTGTGGAGGCATCCTGCCGAGTGCTCTGTCACTGGGGGTGTGCGCGCTACAGCTCTCCCTGCTCAGACTCATTTATGAACGGGTGCTCTTAACACAGAATGATAGGGGTTGGGAGGGCCTTCTGGAGCTCATCCAGTCCAACCCCCCTGCCAGAGCAGGGT